>ML664199.1:15791062-15916155 GCA_007570785.1 Antilocapra americana
GACCATAGCAAAAATCAACCAAGCCAAAAGCTGGTTCTTTGAGAAGATAAATAAAATTGACAAACCATTAGCCAGACTCATCAAGAAACAAAGGGAGAAGAACCAAATCAACAGAATTAGAAATGAAAACGGAGAGACCACAACAGAAAACACAGAAATACAAAGGATCATAAGAGACTATTATCAGCAACTATATGCAAATAAACTGGACAACCTGGATGAAATGGACAAATTCATAGAAAAGTACAACTTTCCAAGACTAAACCAGGAAGAGATAGATAATATTAATAGACCCATCACAAGCATGGAAATTGAAACCGTAATCAGAAATCTTCCAAAAAACAAAAGCCCAGGACCAGATGGCTTCACAGCTGAATTCTACCAAAAATTTAGAGAAGAGCTAACACCTATTCTACTCAAACTCTTCCAGAAAATTGCAGACGAAGGTAAACTTCCAAACTCATTCTATGAGGCCTCCATCACCCTAATTCCAAAACCTGGCAAAGATGCCACAAAAAAAGAAAACTACAGGCCAATATCACTGATGAACTTAGATGCAAAAATCCTCAACAAAATTCTAGCAAATAGAATCCAACAACACATCAAAAAGATCATACATCATGATCAAGTAGGCTTTATCCCAGGGATGCAAGGTTTCTTCAATATTCGTAAATCAATCAATGTAATACACCACATTAACAAATTGAAAAATAAAAACCACATGATTATCTCAATAGATGCAGAGAAAGCCTTTGACAAAATTCAACATCCATTTATGATAAAAACCCTCCAAAAAGCAGGAATAGAAGGAACATACCTCAACATAATTAAAGCTATATATGACAAACCCACAGCAAACATTATCCTCAATGGTGAAAAACTGGAAGCATTCCCCCTGAAATCAGGGACAAGACAAGGGTGCCCACTCTCACCACTACTATTCAACATAGTTTTGGAAGTTTTGGCCACAGCAATCAGAGCAGATAAAGAAATCAAAGGAATACAGATTGGAAAAGAAGAAGTAAAACTCTCTCTGTTTGCTGATGATATGATCCTCTATATTGAAAACCCTAAAGACTCTACGAGAAAATTACTAGAGCTAATCAGTGAATATAGCAAAGTTTCAGGATACAAAATCAACACACAGAAATCCCTGGCATTCCTATACACTAACAGTGAGAAATCAGAAAGAGAAATTAAGGAAACAATCCCATTCACCATCGAAACAAAAAGAATAAAATACTTAGGAGTATTTCTACCTAAAGAATCAAAAGACTTGTATATAGAAAACTATAGAACACTGATGAAAGAAATCAAGGAGGACACAAACAGATGGAGAAATGTACCGTGCTCATGGATTGGAAGAATCAATATAGTGAAAATGAGTATACTACCTAAAGCAATCTATAGATTCAATGCAATTCCTATCAAGCTACCAGAGGTCTTCTTCAAAGAATTAGAACAAATAATTTCTCAATTTGTATGGAAATACAAAAAACCTCGTATAGCCAAAGCAATCTTGAGAAAGAAGAATGGAACTGGCGGAATCAACCTACCTGACTTTAGGCTATACTACAAATCCACAGTCATTAAGACAGTATGGTACTGGCACAAAGACAGAAACATAGATCAATGGAACAGAATAGAAAGCCCAGAGATAAATCCACGCATCTATGGACACCTTATCTTTGACAAAGGAGGCAAGAATATACAATGGAGAAAAGACAACCTCTTTAACAAGTGGTGCTGGGAAAACTGGACAGCCACTTGTAAAAGAATGAAACTAGATCACTTTCTAACACCATACACAAAGATAAACTCAAAATGGATTAAAGATCTAAGCATAAGACCAGAAACTATAAAACTCCTAGAGGATAACATAGGCAAAACACTCTCTGCTATAATCCAAAGCGGGATACTCCATGACCCACCTCCCAGAATATTGGAAATAAAAACACGAATAAACAAATGGGACCTAATTAAAATTAAAAGCTTTTGCACAACAAAGGAAACTATAAGCAAAGTGAAAAGACAGCCTTCAGAATGGGAGAAAATAATAGCCAATGAAGCAACAGACAAACAATTAATCTCAAAAATTTACAAACAACTCCTGCAGCTCCATTCTAGAAAAATAAACAACCCAATTAAAAAGTGGGCCAAAGAACTTAACAGACATTTCTCCAAGGAAGATATAAAAATGGCTAACAAACACATGAAAAGATGCTCAACATCACTCATTATCAGAGAAATGCAAATCAAAACCACAATGAGGTACCACTTTACACCAGTCAGAATGGCTGCCATCCAAAAGTCTACAAGCAATAAATGCTGGAGAGGATGTGGAGAAAAGGGAACCCTCTTACACTGTTGGTGGGAATGCAAACTAGTACAGCCACTATGGAAACCAGAATTGAAAGAGCCACGTGCACCCCAATGTTCATCGCTGCATTGTTTACAATAGCCAGGACATGGAAGCAACCTAGATGCCCATCAACTGACGAATGGATAAGAAAGCTGTGGTATATATACACAATGGAATATTACTCAGCATTAAAAAAAATTCATTTGAAGCAATTCTACTCAGATGGACGAAACTGGAGCCCATTATCCAGAGTGAAGTAAGCCAGAAGCAAAAACAACAATACAGTATATTAACACATATATATGGAATTTATAAAGACAGTAATGAGAACCCAACATGGGAGACAACAAAAGGAACGCAGATGTATAGAATAGACTTGTGGACTTTGTGGATGAGGGTAAGGGTGGGATGAGATGGGAGAAGGGCATTGAAGCATGTTAATTGTCATGTGTCTAATCAATCGCCAGCCCAGGATTGATGCTCGGGACTGGTGCAGGGAGATTTCCCGGGGGGGAGGGAGGAGGGAGGGGGGACCCGGAGGGGAAGCATATGTAAACCCATGGTGATATCATGACAATGTATGGCAAAAACAATAATAAAAAAAAAAAAGATGTAAATATATTGAAAATAAAGGAAGAGAAAGTGTACAATATGAATATTAAATAAAAGATAACTATTATACGCATACTAATATCAGAAAGGATAGACTCTGAGACAAGGAGCATTACTGAAGATAAAGGGAATATCAACTCACTAGGAACACATTATAATTCTAAATTTCTTTGCAGTGAATAATATTCAAATTATATAAAACAAAACTTGACAGAAGTAAAAGATATAGAAAAATCCTCCATCATCGTGATATATATTTTTCAGTAAACAAAAACAATAATGCTCTTAGAAAAAACACAGTATTCCTAATGTTTTGTGGGAGGAAAATATTTCATAAATTAAATTTCTTTAAAATCAAGAACTTGACTTCATTAAAAGGACTTCATTAAAAGGTGACTTTAAATGAGTAAAACCTAAAATGAGAGAAAATATTTGCATTGCATATATCCCTCAAAGAATTCATATCCACAATATAAAAAGAACTGCTATAAGACATTAAAAATATATAACCCAGTTTTTAATGCACAAACACTAAACGAACGAAAATATCAAAATCAAAAGGGCCAAAACTTGTTTGAAAATATACTAAAGCTAATTGGTCATCAGGGCAATTCACACCCACCAGAATGGTGAATTTTTAGTCTCACAATACCCTCATTTGGCAGGAATGTAGAACTGGAGCTCCCATACACTGCTGTTGGGGCCATACAGTTTTACCACCAGTCAGAAAAACTCTCTGTCACTATCTACTAGAGCTGAACGCATGAACACCCTATGATGCCACAATGCCTGTCACGGGTAGGCACCCAGTGTAATGTAACTCGTTTGCACTAAAAGGCATGTACAAGTGTTTACAGCAGAAGTATTGGTAGGAGCTTCAAATTAGTAACAATAGCACAGATAGGTACATTGTGGTAAATTCAACCAATGAAATGCACAGATTACTGCATGCAACAACAGAGATGAACCTCTCAGACACAATAGTAAATGATTGATAGAAACAAGACCAAAAAAAGAAAATAAACATGCTAGCAGAGTTAGATTTACTATGAAGATAATATGGATAATCTTTAACTTGCTCAATCTAAGGCCCTGTAACAAATATTGTATTTATAATTATCTATTTCAAGAAAGCCCACAAATCATTCATCTTCCATGAACCAGTTCTTTCCTCAACCTATACAATTCCAAAATAGTAAATTAATCTGATAGTAATAGATGTCAAGTTGGTGGCTACTCCTAAAATGAAATGGCTGGTGACTGGAAGTGGACCTAGGAATGGCTTCAGAGATGCTGTTAGCCTTCTATTTATTAATCAGCAGTGATTAATCTGTGATGTTAAGTGTTTAGCAACTTGTTTTCTGAAACAAAGTTCCTCATAGTTACACATTGTCATGCTGCCTGATTTCAAGTTATCAGCATTTGAACAACCAGTGGCAAAATTTCTGCATGTTTAACATTTGGATCCCACAAGCTGGTACAGGTCATCTCTAGCACACCATTTTGGGGTGTGGTTTCATGGCCATATTTACTTTAGATATTTCACTGAAATAGAAATGTAAATATAGGATGTATCATGCCTTTTGTATATTTTATACTTCAATAAAATAGTACTTTATAGGGTATCCTCTCCCAAAAATGAAACTAAAGTAATAAACACTGAATATCTTCCAAATACATTCAAGTTATTATGGGAATGGTCACTGGGAAAAATTTCTTTTTACAAATTAGTTCAAAAAATAGTGTATATATTACCAATACATTTGAGCCTTCAAAGCACTATCCACAAATCTCTGTTAGCACTCTTTTCATAAACCTTTGTAATTGTATATTTATTTTTATGCAATTTCTTAGTCGGCTGTGAGTGTTAAGGGAAGGAACTGTGTTTTATTTATAATCTCAGCCACCAAAGGGCTTCCCTGATGGCTCTGATGGTAAAAGTGTCTGCCCACAATGCAGGAGACCCGGATTCAATTCCTGGGTCAGGAAGTTCCCCTGGAGAAGGAAATGGCAACCCACTCCAGTACTCTTGCCTGGAAAATTCCACTGACGGAGGAGGCTGGTGGGCTACAGTCCATGGGGTTGCAAAGAGTTGGACACCACTGAGCGACTTCACTTTCAGCCACCAAAAAATGGCTGACATGTAGTATGTTATGCAAATATACTAAATAATCATGAAACATGACAGTATTTAAAGGGATTATGACCAGAGCAGATACATGATATTGGAGCTCGCAACAGGGAGAAACCACTTCAAGCTGCTATGATCAAGGAATCATGGAAGCTATCACACATATTTCTATGTGTTTTTACCTACATAATGCTTATTGCAATAAAATGCTTCACCTAGCCTCCACAAGAGGTCATAGTCTTCTTTGGTCTAATGAGACTAAGGGATTTGACTTAACCAGGCATACAACTGCTTATAGAAAAGAGCTCATTTTTTTCTTTGATATTGCTGAATGCAGATATTATGCAAAACAAATAGGAAGAAATCCTATGTGTATTTCAAAGTATTACACAGATGTTAAAATAAATTTTTATTCTCCATTTAGCTATCTTGAGGATAACCTTAAGTGTCAATAGCTTTCTATAGGCTATTGTCTCTGAAAATTTTCTCTAAAAGTGAAATGAAAGGTGATAAGAAAGAATCAACTATTTTTCTGTGGTGGCTACCCCTAATTGAACCTTCAGACTTCACAGTTGCCAGTGATACTTCAATCAGACTCTCAGGAAATCTGACCTCAAAGGACGTTTTTTTTTTTTTTTTTATGTCCAAAAGCAGAATTGGCAAATGATTAAGTTGGGTATTCCTTGATATCCTGCTTTTTCCCCCCAATAACCAAGAGCCTGATGAAATGCAAGTGTGTATGTCTGTGTTTCTTTTTCTGCCTGGGTTGGACCAGAAAAAGTATTATCCTCACGTTATATAGAGGTGGCCAGTCACCTTCCCCTGCAGAGACTCTGTTCTAGGCAAGTAGTGGGGCAGAGATGGACAGGAAAGGAAGAATTCACAAATCTATGTTTCCTGGAATACCTTAATCTATATTAAGATTGACCAAAGTGTGTGTTTCCATACTGCTCAGAGTATTGTCAATAAATGCATTTCAGGGTCAGGGAAAACATTGGAGTCCAAGTTCATGTTAGCAAGTACTAGAAGGAGTGCTGGGAAGAAGGGAATTGAGCACCAGGCTAAACCCCAAGGACTAAGGCACCGTTAACCTTTAGAGTCTAAGGTCCCATCAGATTCCATAGCAATAGTGGTCATCAGGCCTCTGAGAAAGCTATAGAATCACAGGGAGTTGCTGCTGATTACTAACAAGAGAACGAGAGCCATTCTCAACATGTCCTGAGACCTCCAAAAAAAAAAAACGATGGAGCAGTAGAGAGAGAATGCCATTTCATTCTTTCCTAAACTAGGTAGACTGGAAGTGACACACAATGCATTTTATATGGCTTTGAATTACTCAAATTTGAAATAATGTGTTACAAAAATAGCAGCAAAGCATCAATTTATGCAAATAATTGAAATAATGAAAACTCCCCACATTTTTTAATGTGTAAAGAATCATATTTTAAAGCTGCTGGGACAAAGTGAATTGCACAGTGTAGCACTTCTTTGGTTGACAGAAATACCTCTCAACCTTTGTCAGAATCAGCATTTCTTGTGGGGTCTTCCTGTGCCTGGGAAGGTATCTAGCAGCATTTCCAGCCTCTACCCAGTGCATGACAGCAAATAACATCTCAGGACAATGCCAAATGCCTTTTTCAGGGTGGGCAAAATTTCTCCCATTGATAACTACTGTTCTAGGGCCTGTGTGAGTACAATGAGTTAGGGTAAAATGATTTGACATAAGGTTAGAGAGTTAAGCAGGGGATAGATCGGGATAGGTCCTGTAAAGGAATTTGGATTTTCTCAGTGTAAAAGGAAGCCAGGGAGTAGGTAGTTTAATCAGAAGTAAAGGGATCACACTCTGACTTGTAGGTGGAGAATACCATCATAGGAAGGCAAGAAAGACAGCTGTGAAAGAAATCAAGGAGCATCTGCAAGCAAGAGATGGTGACAACTTGGACTATTGCAATGTCAGAAGTAGATTCAGGATAAGTTGTGGAGGTGAGACCAAGATTTACTGGAGACCACAGAAAGAAGGAATGAAGGATTGATCACAAATATCAGGCTTGAGCAACAGATGTGAGGGTGTCTGTGGTAAACTAAACTTGGCCACAAATTCTTTGCCAGGCCCTTCATTTAGAGAGAGATTATAAATTCCACGCTCACTACTACTGTACCACATACCCTTTGATTCTAGACTGAACTTGTCTGAGGCAGAAATACAGCAGAAAGGACATTCTAGGACTTCTGAGTTGTGGCTAGAAGCTGTCCCCATGTTTCTGGGGACAATTGTTTTCAGTACCTTGGAATTTCAGGTAGACATTTGACTACCATGAGTCAGTCATGCTATGAGAAAGCCAGGCGGAGGTACCAGCAGGGCAGGGGTGACAAGGAGGTGCAGAGAGGAAGGCCTGCCCTTCCAGCCCCCAGCTCTTCCAGCTAGTAGTATGATCTCAGCTGAAGTGAAGTGAAGTGAATTCATTCAATTGTGTCCAACTCTTTGCAACCCCATGGACTATATATATAGTCCTTGGAATTCTCCAGGCCAGAATACTAGAGTGGGTAGCCTTTCCCTTCTTCAGGGGATCTTCCCAACCCAGGGATCAAACCCAGGTCTCCTATATTGCATATAGATTCTTTACCATCTGAGCCACCAAAGAAGCCCAATCTCAGCTGAGGCCCCAGACATTATGGCATGTCTGCAGAGTGGTGGGTGATTCCCACTGTACTCTGTTCAAATTCCTGATGTACAGACTCATGGAATATAATAATAAAACTATCACTCTAAGCCACTAAGTTCTTGGAATCCTTTGTTATGCAACAGTAGATAACGGGACCAGTGTCATCTATTAAGACTTGGAAGTTTTGAAGAATTAGTTTAGGAGAGAAATCAAGAGTTTCTGATGTACTAAGTTTTCAAAGCTTGTGAAATATCTGTAGGAAAGACCAGTAACCAATTCCTATAAGAGTCTTGATCTTAGGGGATACTCAGGGCTGAACAGATAAATTTGGAAGTCACTAATATAGAAATAGGACTTCCCAGATGGTGCTAGTGGTAGAGAACACCCCTGCCAATGCAGGAGACATAAGAGATGTGGGTTCAATCCCTGGGTCAGGAAGATCCCCTGGAGAAGGGCATGGCAACCCACTCCAGTATTCTGGCCTGCAGAATCCCATGGACAGAGGAGCCTGACGAGCCCCAGTCCCTAGGGTCACACAGAGTCAGACATGACTGAAGCGACTTAATGTGCACTTAAAAATATAGAGGTAGTGTTAGACCCATAGCAATAATTAAGTTCACTTTAGGAGAAAATATAAAGAAGGGAAATTAAGTCCTATGAAACCCCAACATTTTGAGGTTAAATGGACTAAATATTCTTTTTTCTGTTTGCTTATGTCATGGATTTTCTTTTACCTATTTTTTTTAACCATACTGTTTCTCCCTCCTCTTTCAACTACAAACTCACCTTATAATTTCAGAAGCAGAATTAGCTGCTTCCATATACATTCTATTGGACTTTTCAAATAATCTCTCTTTTCTCTCATCATGTTACAATTTTTAAGTGCCTATATTACTCCTAACAGTGGCTCCCAAATCTGTTTGGCAACTAGAATAAGCAAAACCTTAGCATAGAGCTTCTGACTCTGTGAGTCTAGGAAGGGCTCATGAAATACCTATTTTTTGTAAATGTTTCTCAGCTATTTCTAATGTACCCAATCCATGGCTTAGAATTTTACAATTCTTTCCAGAGATTCTGGACTTCCCTGGGGTAGATACCACTGAATAAGGGGAAAATATAACAGAGTGATTGAAAATCTAAATCCTAATGCCTTAGAATTCTAATTTTACCACCCATTAGCTCTATGTTTTTGGTAGAGTAATTAGTCTCTCTGGGATCAATTCCCTCATTTGTAAAATGGAGTTGATTATGAAATTCATAGTTTTGTTGTGAGGCACACTACACCTGGAATAAGGCATCTGGATACATACCCACTATTGTTATTTTTATTAACTTTGTGCTCTCAATTCCCAGCACATGGCGCTAGGTCCATGCTGAAATGGTACTTTCTGAACCAGTCTGAAAGGAAGCTAAGTAAATTTAACTTTATGGAGCATTCCCAGTGCTAGATAGAAATACTTTAACTAGGCTCTACTTTAACGTATATTCTTAGAAACAAGATAACTAGGGTGTGGAAACTGCCATTAGCCTGGTAGTGGTAGTAGTAATCAGGATAGGCTAGGTTATGCAGACCTAACAATTAACCCTGAAAAGTACATTTTCTTCATCATGACACGACTGATGCTACCCAAGATGGGACAGAAAGTGAAACTACTGCATTCAGACTGACAGTGTCCCTACCATAAGGAACATTTCCTTGCTGGGCAGAGGGAAAGACAATGGGAGAATCACTAGCTAGTCACATGTTTTCCCAGAAGGAATCTGCCTCACTTCTGATCGTAGCCCATGACCAGAGTGACCCCGTGACCCCAGCTAACTGCAAGGAGTATGAGGAACATGAGGGAGTTGATGGAATCTTTAGTGAGTCTAGCCTACTAGCATTCAACGTAACACTTATCGCCACCAAAAATTCAGTTTCTGCTGTGTTCTAAGCAGTTACACACAGTTGCTAATGGTATTTTCACAAAACCTTTGCATCAAACATATTAGCTTTGATAAAGAAGGAAACTAGGAGTAAAGAAGCTTGTTGACCGATTGTCCTGAAATGTCTCCACACTTCACCATCCCTTAACTGCCACGGCTGGCCAGGGAGAGCAGCAGCTGCTCTCCTCGGGAGCTGAGCCCTCCCCCTGTGCCATTTTCCTCGGAACTTTGCATTTAAACATTTCTTTCTCCTCATCCCCAGGTGCTCCTTCACCTCTGGTGAAGCACTTCAAGGTTTCTACATCCATTTAAAACCATAAAAACATACCCAAATCCATACTCTGTTCTGAAATTTTCTTTCCCTTTACTTTTAAACTTCTCAAAACACAGGTCTACATGTCTTATTTCTGCTTCTTAAAATCATGACATCTGTCCTCTGTCCTCACAATAACTGTGGTTACCCCTCCATAGCTGCCAATACACAAGTATTGGAAATCACAGTGAGGCTGACTGAGCAACAGAACTAAAGTTTTAGAAGCTGAATTTGAGTCCCTGTGCCTTACTAGCTTGGAACCCCAGGCAAATTTACCATAATCAATATTGAGTCATTTTCCCAAAACTGTACTACATGAACCCTCAACTCCAGGAAAACCCATCTACCCATTGCTCTTCAAACATACCTGACTCATCTCTACATTTGTGTCATTTCTATTGCTCAATCTGTAGTTATTCCTTTCCTCTATCCTCCTGCATTAATCTAAATACTCCTGATTCTTCATGTTTTGTCAGTTCCCAAGGCCTTCCAGCAAACATCTCAGCCCATAATTTTTTTCTTAACTAGTTTCTCTTATAACTAGTGTAAGATTTTCTACTAAGATATGACACGTTTTTTACAGAACTTTCTTCTTCCCCCAAATGCTCGCCTGCATTTGTTTTGTACGCATGGCTCTCCAACTCTGCCACAGCTGACTGAAGGAGGAAGCAGTGACTCGTCCCAAGATGAACCAGTCAGAACCTCAGTCCTAATAACTAGAATTGGGACTCAGAGATAGGTAGCTAATAACCCTGGCTTGATTACTTAAATGAAAAATATAAAATTCAGAATAACATGGGAGTTGTGGTTAGCCATGTGCATAATAAAGCAGGAAAATCTTGATCTACAGAAAAATAAAGAAGGAATGTGGTGGGCATGCAGAAGGGAACAGAGATGAAGTTTGAAGGCAACTGCTGACCAAGCTTCTAACAGCATTCTTGTGATGTTTGCTGCATTTCCTGCCTTGGACAAAGATATTCAGGTATCCAATCTAACTCTTTTTATGCTTTGTGGCTTGGAACAACTTTCAACAAAAACAAACAAACTGTAGCCAAGAAGCACCCATTTTTCCACTTATTCACATATTACCTTGTACAGTTGCCTAGTTACCTTGTTGCTAGTTGCCTAGTACTAGTTACCTTGTACAGTTGCCTTGTTTCAAATGTGTTTATTTCTCTAATTAGGTTGCAAAACTTCTCTAATGTGGGAATCTTGTCTCATTTTCTTTACCTTAAATCCTTCCACTAGTGCCCTCTGTAGTAGCACTGTGGGAACTCAATGAAACCCACTGAGGCACTTTGGTAAGCTTAGCTTTCTCCTCTATAGTCCCTTACAAAGCTGCAAAAGTATCTGATACTCTCATATTTGAGTTAAACAAATGAGTTTTTGAGATTTCCATATCCATTCCTTCCAATCTTCTAGTTTCACTTCTTAAAATAAAGAAATAAATAGGAAAACAATAAGGAACCTGTGTTTAGACAGAGAAAGAGAAAATAAAACAAAACCTCCAAGACAGGATACTGATAAAAAAAAAATTCCTCACAAAATCAGATTTTGTTGTATTCTAATATTTTCTTAATCTTTGTTACTATTTGCTCCAGTTTCAAAAAGGTGATAGGGTGAGGAATAATGTTCAAATCAAACCCCAAACTATGGACCAAGTAACTTTTTATTTGTAGACCTTAATGATTACATCTAAATCTGTTTTGATTACCACAGAGTGGAAAAAAGCTGAGTTAGGAAATTGAACTGGAATATTTTCCTGTTCTTTTTTAATTAATTATATGACCTTGGATAAGTTATTTAATATTTTTGTTCATTTTTCTCAGCTGCCAACTGACAATTATAGACCATGCAGCTCACAAAAAAGATGAGAAGTAATACATTAGAAAAACATTTATAAAACTATATTAAATTTGATTTTAGGAAGACTAACAATCAAAGGATACTACTTTGCAATTTTAGTAGAATTTAGCTGAGAGTGGAAAGAAATCTCCAAGGATTTAAAGTATCCCTAAACTTATAATGAGATTCTCTATTTTCCAGGTCCCTTTCTTAGCCTATGTTCGACCTACCTGTCATTTATCCTCCCCAATCTTTTTCTGGTTTCTCTTGAGGCCAGAGTGCCAGCTGTGTTCAACTGTGTGATAATTCTGTGCTATGAACAATTCTCCTGAGGAAGTAATCAAGTACAGACTCTGTGACTAGTCTTGGGAAGAGAAATCTCCAACCTGCAGACTCATAATATCAGTCCCTTGAAGCTGCCCATGTCATTATACTGTTCATAAAGACTGAGGCAGGAAATAAGGGCCCTGTGATGGAAACTAGAGCATCATACAGTCCAAGTATTGTGAATAATCACTGTTATCAGCTGAGGACCCCTAAGCTAGGAGCTTAGTGTCAGACAGGCTGAAATGTGTCTGGTCATCATTAACCAAGAATGACCCTAAGGTGGGAGATAATTGGGCAAGCCATGGTAAATCACTCTGATCAGCTTTTATATGGATCCAAGTTTATTTCAAATAACACGATAAGGGAAGGGCAATTTTGATCTCCCTTGACTTATATTTTAATACAAATCCAGATAGAATGGTAATTGCTGTTAAGTTATAGACGGTGTGTGTGCCTAGAGGTATATGGGAAAAATTATTATAAGAATAATTCTCAAATCTGAGAAGTAAACACCACACATGAGTAAACACGGTTGCTCTCTCATTTTTATTTGTCTTCACTATGTTTTTTCTAAGTCACAAAACAAGAGCTTAAATCTTGCCTTTAAATTATTTGAGTCAATGAAGAGAAGCCTTGCCTGTGAAAATGCTGCCTGACCAATGTTAATACCTTAATGAATAATAGATAAATTTAATTTCCTCCTGATCCTCTCTCTACATGGCAGCCAAAGCAATCTTTTAAAAATCCAAATCTAATCATGCCACTTTTTGATTAAACTTCTTCAACAGGTCCCCATTGTCCTCAGGATAATGTCCAAATTATTATATTTTTAAAAGCGATTTATGATTGATTCCTGATTCTCTCTCAGACTTCCTCTACTATGCCTTCTCATGCACTCCTCTCTTGCACTACTCCCCTGGCCACAAACAACCAAGTTCTCTGGGTTCTGGTCACAATGATACTCTTGACTCCCTAAGAAACCCTTAAAACCATGGTGTTCTCCCTCCTCCATCTGAGAAGAGTTGTGCTGATTCCTAATTCTGAGATGTGGAACCCTAATCCCTTCTACATGCTCAAGCAACCTGTAATTATCCTCTCATACCCTTATCAGAGACATCAAATAACTCCTTAAGGTCAGCGTCACCTTATCTCCTCAGCACTGAGCCCCAAGTCTGGCAACAAGGAATTGCTCATTAAATACCAGATGGAGGTTCTATGAAAGATGGCTGGAAGATACAGAGGAAGGAGAGAAGAAGAAAGATCCTGGGAAGATCAAGAGCTTTGGAGTAACCTGGCACATTGCTGGGTCAGCTGTCACCACCCTTCTCTGCTTTCTTTAGTTCCTACTGATTCTCAGGACTAGAGGGAATAATTGACTTCTGTCTTCTTGTTCTAGAACATTCTCATCTCTGCTCCTTCCCTTTTTCTGAATGGTGTGCAGTGTGCTAAGTCACTTCGGTCGTGTCTGATTTGTGACCCTATGGACTGTAGCCTACCAAGCTTCTCTGTCCATGGGATTCTCCAGGCAAGAATAGGGGAGGGGGTTGCCATGCCCTCCTCCAAGGGATCTTCCCTAACCAAGGACTGAAACTGTGTCTCCTATGGCTCCTGAATTGCTGGTGGATTCTTTACCTCTGAGATACCAGGGAAGCCTGTACTCTCCAAATCAGTATTTGCTTTTCACTGCCATGTTCCTCTCAGGTCTTCTCAGATGTGATTCCCACTAAAACAAACATCTTTGGTCTCAAGACCCCTAGGCATTGTAAGTCATCCATTTTTTCATTAAAGACTTGGGGTCACTATGGTATCCCATCACAAAAATGCATCACATAATGAAGGCAGAACATTCTAGTACAATCTAGGAGAGGCTGTATAGCCCACAATGAGACCAGAATTTAACTGTAACCAAATAACACACAACCAGAGAGCACTGATCTCCTTAATTCAGTCTGTCTCTTATCTCTTTACATCCATTTAGTTAGACACCTTCAGTGTTAAATACATGGCAGTACTAAGTGTAGTAGGGTGCCCTATAAACAGACTTTTCTTATCGCATTTTTCTTTGTTAATAATAGAAATTGTTACTTACATCACAGTATAGGCAATGACAGGAATTCATCATAGAAAGTGGCCTTTCTTGCAAGAGTAGATGCTGAGAGAGGAGTCTTTAAAGGAAAGAGAAATTATCCTCTAAGGAAAAGAAAGAAAAAAAAAAAAAGGAGAGACTTTCTAGGAGTATACATGCAGCAACAGACATCAGAATCAAATCAATACTGCCTCCAATACATCTATTCTGTGCCTACCTACTGCTGCCTGGAATATTGACTAAAACCTGCCTACCTAGATTTGTAGACTCGAAGAATGTGACCTTGAAGAACTGCACTGGCAAGTTTCTGATTATGTCACTGTCTTCTGAACTCAGCCCTTAGCACATGAAAGTCAAAATGTAGCAACATCAGTCTCTTTACCTTGCATATCTGGAAATTAACTTGATATACACTTATACCCAATGGCAAATCAGAGACCTCCCTAAAATAGTTTGAGTCCGTTTGTGACCACATCCAAACTCTATATGAATTATGTATATTTTTATGCATTTTCTTCATTTATGGTTTTTAAGGGAATATTTTAAAAACAAAAAATCACTTAAAACATCCATTCATAATGAACTACAAGGGTGATTAAATATTAATACCATATACATATGGGCTTCCCAGGTGGTGCTGTGCTAAGTCGCTTTAGTCGTGTCCAACTCTGTGACTGTACGGCCTGTAGTCCGCCAGGCTCCTCTGTCCATGGGAGCAAAGATAATGGAGCAAAGATACTCCAGGCAAAGATACTGGAGTGGGTTGTCATTTCCTCCTTTGGGGATCTTCCTGACCCAGGGATCGAACCAGGGTCTCTATGTCTCCTGAACTGGCAGGAGGGTTCTTTACCACTAGCGCACTTGAGAAACCCACCAGGTGGCGCAAGTGGTAAAGAATCCGCCTGCCAATGCACAAGAGGAAACGAGGGGTCAATCCCTGCATGGGGAAAAGCCGCTGGAGAAAGACATGGCAACCCACTCCAATATTCTTGCCTGGAAAATTCCATGGGCAGAGGAGCCTGGTGGACTACAGTCCATGGGGTTGAAAAAAGTTGGACATGACTGAGGGTACACGTACCACCCCCTACACACACCACAAACATTTAATTAGCTACATGCCTTAAAATTATGCATATAACTTTAAAAGGGCTTCCCTTGTGGCTCAGATGGTAAAGAATCCACCTGTAATGAGGGAGACCTGGGTTTGATCCCTGGGTTGGGAAGATCCCCTGGAGAAGGGAAAGGCTGCCCACTCCAGTTTTCTTTAAAAGAATAAGTATCCTTTAAAAGGTAACAGAGGAAAATATTTCAGTAACAGCCTGATAAGTTTTTTCATGTAGATGTGATCTGAATCATTCTGGTCAAATGTTTCTATAAAAAGCATGCGTGTTCCTATAGTTAGAATTATCAAGATAATCCTTCATTACACAGCCTCGTTTTTTTTTTTTTGTTTTTAATTCTTGTGACCATTGTCTAACAATCACTATCTAGCATTCCCATAAGCATTACACTGAGTAAGATTTTATTTTAAAATACTGTTTTTCCAAATAAAATGGAGCCAGCTACAAAATGCTTTGGGAGTTTAGATGTTATAGGTTTTTTTTTTTTTGAAAGAGCCATAAATTATTTATAGATTTTGCTTTCTTTGAAAGGAGAAGATTCCAAAGATAAAATTTTCAGGATGATTACTTCATATTTTTTCCTAAAAGAAACAAGAGCATGTAGCTTAACAGGACTAAACCCTCACACGGGTCATCAATATGTAACATTTCCTGTCCCTTCACTGTACAACTAATCAATAAATAGCATACAGCATCTTGTACAATTGCACTTAGGTGGAAAAGTAGAGGCATAAAATAGGCCACCCACAAAATAACCTCAGTCACCAGAGAAATGATATAATTCTCTACAAATGAGAAGAGTCTTCATATCAAGAAATAGAAATTGTTAGAGAAAAATGAGACAGGTTTTGCAGAAAATTACTAAAAGAAGCAGTGTGTCTATGACACCCAGAAATTTCTATTGTGTTTTGATTTCTATAGCCATTCTTAATATAGAGACACTTCCTCCTTCTCTACAGATCATCAATATTTCTTAATTGAAATCCAGCACAATCCAATAAATTGCTTCTTGTCAGGATTGTATAAAAATCTCATTCTTACTAGAACACAAGCTCCACTAACAAGGGATATGCTTTTGTTCCACTCACTGATGTATCATGGACTCCAAAAATGAGGGCTTGATGCCTACCTAGTGGTGCTTAATGAATGTTTGTTGAGGAATTTGTTCCAACTACCTGTTATCTGATTAGGCATGAATTCAGTCTGCATTATGCTACCTGTGTCTGAGATTTGTTTTTTTTTTTTTACATCCAAGGATCCCATTCTCTATTTACTCACCTCAGATTTCAGATTTTGAAGGATTTGTTCTACCAATTTGCATAAATTAGTAACGGTTTTTCATCTGTATTTGTATGTGAGTATTTAAGTCATTAATCAAAAATAAGTATGAGAAAATGAATGTTGCCATATTGAGTTGATACATAATTCTAGTCAAAAAAATAAAATATGGAGAAGGGTATAGGATGGCAGTATAGGAAGACCTTGAGCTTACTACTCCCATGGACACACCAAATCTATACCTACATATACAGCAACTCCTGCAAGCTGGTTGAATAGCTACTGTGCATACAAGGACCACATAGAAATGGGTAGCAAACAGATACAAGTATCTATGGGAATCCCAGCTCCAATGCAGTGACTTTCAATGGGGAGGGATATTGCTGAGGGGCTCAAGTACAGACCCACCCACCTTGGGAAACAGCAAACAAACAAACCAACAACAACAAAAAAAAACTAGCAGTTTAAAGGGAACCTAGATGATATGGGAAAGAAATCCACTTACTAATCTTATGGTTTCTGCAAAATGAGCATGGAACTCCTAGAGCCCTCTCTAGGATTAGAGGTATCAGCAAGCAACATTGCTTGAGTCTTCCTAGGACTTCCCCTTGTGTGTGCCTGGTCCAACTGCAGCTGCCCCATCAAAGCAGCCTCAGGTACAATACTCCCTACAGACTGCCCCCAGACCACATTCACTCTAGACCCAGCTACCTTGCTAAAGTGGCCTTGGGCACATCACTCCCCAGGGACTGCACCCAGGACACACCCACTCAAGCTTAAGATGGCCAAGCCACCAGGCACACATAGTCCACAGAAGACCACTCCTTCAAGGCCAGGAGAAGTAGCTGTTTTGCCTAATTCATACAAACAAAAAGCAAAAGTCAAACAAAATGAGAAGGGAGAGAAATATATTCTAAACAAAAGAACAAATAAAGCCCAAGGGAAAACCAGATAAAGAATTCAAAGAAAACGTCATAGAATGTTTGCCAAACTCAGAAAAATTAAAAAGCTGAGAGAGAACTTCAACAAAGACTTGGATTAAAAAACACACAATCATAACTGAGCAATGCAATAACTAAAATTTTAAAATACACCAGAGTGAATCAAGAGCAGATTAAAGAATACAGAAGGATAGATATGTAATCTGGAAGATAGAGAAGACGAAGTCACCCATTCATAACAACAACAAAAAAATTATTGAAGAGAGTTTAAGGGACCTCTGGAACAACATCAAGCACAGTATCAGTAACATTTGCAATATAGGAATACAAAAAGAGGAGAAAGGGACATAAAAACTATTTGAAGAAATAATGGCTGAAAATTTCCCTAACCGGGAAAGAAAATAGAATCCAGGTATAGAAAGCACAGAAAGAAAAAAAAAAAATCCCAAACAAGATGAACCTAAAGAGACTCACTCTAGACATTATAATTAAAATTGCAAAAGTTACAGATAACCTTAAAGGCAGCAACAGATGACAACACATCACATACAAGGGAATATCCATAAGGCTATCAAATGATTTTTTCAGCAGACATTTTACAGGCAATAAGGGAGTAGCAGGATATACTAGCATATAAAGTAGTATATATACTATATAAAGTGTTGAGGGGGAAAAAATAGAAAATGGCGTACTGTATCTGGCAAAGTTGTCATTCAGAATTGAAAGAAAGATAGGGTAATTCACAGACAATCAAAAATTAAAGCAATCCATAAGCATTAAAAGGGCCTAACAAGAAATGTTAAAGGGTCTTCTGTAAGTGGAAAAAAAAAGGCCACAACTATAAATAAGAAAATATATAAAAGGAAAAATCTCACTGGTAAAGGCAAATACATAGTAAAAACAGTGGATCAACCACTTAAAAAGCAAGTATACATCAAAAGACAAAAGATACACAATTAACTATAACTACAGCATGTAGTTAAGGGATACACAAAATAAAAAGATGTAAAATATGACATCAAAACAAAATGTGGGACAGCAAAAAATGCAGTGTTTTTAGAATGCCTTCAAACTTCAGTGTTGTTTTTAGTCGCTCAGTCATGTCTGACTCTTCTGCAATCCCAGAGGCTGTAGCCCACCAGGCTCCTCTCTCCATGGAATTCTCCAGGCAAGAATACTGGAGTGGGTAGCCATTCCCTTCTCCAGGGGATCTTACCAACCAAGGGATTGAAATCAAGTCTCCTGCATTGCAAGCAGATTCTTTATCAGCTGAGCCGCCAGGGAAGCCCAGTGATTTAACAGCTTAAAATAGATGGCTATATATACAGATTGATATATGAGAACCTCACAACAACTGGACACACAGAAAGTAAAGAGAAAGAAATCCAAACCAACACTAAAGGAACCCATGGGACTGTAAGTGAAGAGAAGAAAAAATAGAGAACTACAAAAACAACCAGAAAACAAGTAACAAAATGGCAATAAGTACATACCTATCACTTTTATTTTAAACATAAGTGATCTAAATGCTCCAAACAGAAAATTTACGGTAGTTAAATGGGTAAAGGAAAACAAGACTAATCTACATGCTACTTACAAGAGACTCACTTAATATCTAAAAACAAAAATAGACTGAAAGTAAAAGATGGGAAAAAAGATACTCTCTGAAAAATAAAAGCTTGGGTCACAACACCCATATCAGGTGAAATAGACTTTATAACAGATTATAACAAAAAACAAGGAAGGGCACTATATAATGATAAAGAAATAAACCTAACAAGAGAGTATAAGAGTTATAAACATTTATGAACCCAACATAGGAGCACCTAAATATATAAAGCAAATATTAACCAGTAAAGAGAGACAAAGACATCAATATAATCATAGTCAAAGTCACTCAGTCATGTCCGACTCTTTGTGACCCATGGACTATTCAGTCCATGGAATTCTCCAGGCCAGAATACTGGAGTGGGTAGCCTTTCTCTTCTCCAGGGGATCTTCCCAACCCAAGGATTGAATACAGGTCTCCTGCATTGTGGGCAGATTCTTTACCAGTGGGCACTTTAATACCCCACTTACATTAATGAATAGATCATCCAAACAGCATTTCAATAAGGCAATGCTAGCATTAAATAACATGTTAAATCAAATGGACTTAATAGATTATTTTAGAACATATCATCCAAACACAGCAGAATATGTATAGTTTTCAAGTGCATGTTGAACATTCTCCAAGACCAATCACATATTATGCCACAAGATAAATCTCAATAAATAGAGGAAGATTAAAATTGCATCAAGCATCTTTTTTGGTCATAACAGTATGAAACTAGAAATCAAATTCAGGAAGGATACTGGAAAAACACCAACATTTGGATACTAAACAACTTGCTCATTTATTATAACCACAAGTTACTGAGCAAATCAAATAGGAAATTAAAAAAATATTTTGAGACAAGTGAAAATAGAAACACAATGGTCCAAACTCTACGGGACAAAGTAAAAGCAGTCCTAAGAGGGAATTTCAGAGAGAAACAACCCTAGCTCAAAAAACAAAAATCTCAAATAAGCTACCTATCTGTAATTTAAAGTAAAGAAGAATGAACAAAATCCAAAGTTATTAGAAAGAAGGAAATAAGATCAGAGCAGAAATAAATAAAATAGAGGCTAAAAAGTAAGTGGTAGAAAAGATTAATGAAACCAGGTCAATTTTTTTAAATGATAAAATCAACAAACCATTAACCAGGCTCATCAAGAAATAAGAGCCCAAATAAATAATCAGATAAGAGAAGTTACCATTGACACCACAGAAATACAAAGGATCATAAAAGATTACTATGACCAATTATACATCAATAAAATGGACAACAGAGAAAAAAAGGATAAATTCCTAGAAACACATCCTCTACAACTGAATCATGATGAAATAGAAAATCTTAATAGATTGATTACTGGCAACAACATTGAATCAGTAATCAAACCCCCTCCTCCCCACACACAAAGAAGTTCAGAACCAGGCGGCTACACAAGTTAATTCTACCAAACATTTAGAGTTAACACCTGTTATTCTCACATTATTACAAAAGATGAAAGAGGAAGGAATACTTCTAAATTTATTTCACAAGGCCAACATAACTCTGATATCAAACCATTCAAAGATACTATAACACAAGAAAATTACAAGCCAATGCTCACTGATGAACACAGATGCTAAATCCTCAACAAAATATAAGCAAGTGAATCAACAATACATTAAAATTGTCATATTCCTTGATCAAATGAGATTCATTCCAGTGAGGCAAGCATGGTTTAGTATCTGTAAATCAACCAATGGGATACGCACATTGCAAAGATAAATAAAGGATAAAAATCATTTGATCACGTCAATAGATGCAGAAAGAGCATTTGACAAAATTCAGCATCCATTTATGATAAAAACACTCTCTCAACAAAGTGGGTATAGAGGAAACTTATTTCAAATTAATAAAGGCCATATAAAACAAACTCACAGCTAACATTATACTTAATGGTGAAAAGCTGAAAACTTTTCCTTTAAGATTAGGAAAAAGAGAAGCATGCCCACCCTTGGCACTTTTATTCAACATAGTATTGGATATCCTGCTGCTGCTGCTAAGTCACTTCAGTTGTGTCTGACTCTGTGCGACCCCATAGATGGCAGCCCACCAGGCTCCCCTGTCCCTGGGATTTTCCAGGCAAGAACACTGGAGTAGGTTGCCATTTCCTTCTCCATTGCATGAGAGTGAAAAGTGAAAGTGAAATTGCTCAGTCCTGTCCGACTCTTAGCGATTCCCTGGACTGCAGCCTACCAGGCTCCTCCATCCATGGGATTTTCCAGGCAAGAGTACTAGACATAGCAATCAAACAAACAAAAAAAGTAATTAAAGGTATTCAAATTGGAAAGGAAAATGGGCACTATTTGCAAATGGCATGATACCATATAGAGAAACCCAAGACTCCACCAAAAAACTATTAGAACAATAAATAAACTCAGTAATGTTGCAAGATTCAAAACTGATATACAGAAATCTCTGGCATTTCTCTAAACTAGTACAAACTATGTAAAAGAGAAATGAAGGAAATGATCTAATTTACTCTTGCATCAAAACAATAAGATTTAGGACTACATTTAAACAAAGAATACAATTCTTAAACCTGTACTCCGAAAACTGTAAGACCTTGTGGAAAGAAACTGAAAATGACACAAATAAATGGAAAGATTTACTATGCTCATTGAATGCAAGAATTAATATTAAAGTGTCCATACTACCCAAAGCAAACTACAGATTCAGTACAATCTCTCAGAATACCAATGTGATTTTTCACAGGACTACAATAAATAATTCTAAAATTTGTATGGAACTACAAAAGATTGCAAATAGTTACAGACTCTTGAAAAAGAACAAAGCTAGAAGTATCACTCTTCCAGGCTTGAAATCATACCACAAAGCTACAGTAATCAAAACCACGTCGAACTTGTACAAAGAGACACATATGAATGGAAGAGAATAGAGTCCAAAACTAAACCCACCCTAATATGATTAATTAATCTACAACAGACAGAAGAATCAAGAATATACAATGGGGAAATGACTGTCTCAATAAATGGTATTAGGAAAAGTGGACAGCTACATGCAAAAGAATGAAACTAAATCACTTTTCATATACCATATATAAAAATAGACTCAAAACTGAATTAAAAACTTGAATGTAATTCCTGAAACCATAAAATTTCTAGAATAAAACATAGGCATCAGTCTTAGCAATAATTTTTTGGATGTGTCCCCTCAGGCAAGAGCAACTAAAGCAAAAATAAACAAATGAAACTATGTCAAGCTAAAAGAGCTTTTATACAGTAAAGAAAATGACCAATAAAATGAAAGGCAATCTACTAATTGGAAGAAATACTTACAAATGATATATTCAATAAGGGGTATTAAAAACATTTAATATTGAATATTGATATTCAAAACATTTAAAGAACTCATATAACTCAATATCAAAAAACAGAAACAACCAACACAATTTAAAAATGGGTGGAAGACCTGAATAGACATACAGTGTGTATAGTCAATAATATTGTAACAACTTTATATGGTAACAAATGGTAACTGCTTGTATTGTGAAAATTGAATCACTGTTATATACCTGAAACTAACATTGTATGTAAACTATAATATCATTTGTAAACTATAATACTATAATTATAATATAAACTATAATATTGCTTTGGAGTAGGCACTGGCAAGCCACTCTAGTATACTTGTCCAGAGAACCCCATGGAGAGAGGAGCCTGGAGGGCTACAGTCTATGGAGTCACAAAGAGTCAGATATGACTGAAACAACTTAGCATGCATGCATGCATAATATTGCTAATTATAATTCAGTTAAAAAGCAAGAAATGTAGTCAATAGGCTCTGTTGCCTTGCAGAGTAAATATATGATTCCTATTAAATAGACTTTTTGAAGTAATGAGACTCTTTCATGAATTTTGCTACTTAGATGTCTTTGTGAGCTTTTAAGTCTATGTCAGTGAATCAAAAACACTCTACATATGAAAATATATATTATATATATATACACACACATAAGTATTTATATGTATATATATTAATTTTTCATATATGCATACATATATGCACTTATACATACTAAATTTGACTAGTTTTTTTCACACACAGAGAGAGAACAGGGAAATTACATGCAGTGTTTTCTTTGCCAGCATGGATAACAGGAGTTCATAAAATATCAATAATAAAATAATCCATAAATGTGGTCTAGTATTGAAGTCAATTAGCATCCCAATGACATAGACTATGGTGAAACACTTAAACTTTATTGACATCAATAGTTAGTATCAAGTCAGGTTTATTGATGATAAAATAAAGAGGGCTGAGTTTCACAAAATTCCCAGTAATTGACAATACCATGTCATAAAGCCTCTAGAATAGATTGACTGCACACAAGTATACAAAACACAATCAGGTCAAAATATCAGATCACAGAGATCCTATTCTAGTATTATTGGTCAAAATAAGTAAAATATGTTTACTGGGCAAAAACTATGAGCCAAATCTATATTAGAGTTTGTGGGGAATAAATAATGATTAGATACCATCGTCTCAATCTCAAGATGGGTATAATCTGATTGAGGAGACAGAAAGTCATGCATGAAGAATGTAGTGCTTGTCTCCCCCCCACCCCATAGTTTCTCCTGACACTCTCTTTGTCAGCTATTCATATCTATATCTACATGAGGTCCCCTCTCTGCATTCACTACTTAGTTAAAACCTATCCCTTCCCTTTTCTGTCTAACCAGTGTAACCTTTTCAGTTCTACCCTTATTGACATCAGTATGGGGGACCTAAAACTCAAATCTGACCATGCCACCTCCTTGCCTAAAACATTTCAATGCCTATCTCTTCACTGATTCCTTAGGACTGACATAAGACCTTTGAAAACTTAGTTCCTCTTTTATCTACAAAATAATTGCCTAAGGTTCCTCATTTTCCTTTCTGTGAATTTTATTTTGCCCATTACTGTTTATTTAACTATGGCATATATATCCTGTTGCTTCCCAGATGGCCCTAGTGGTAAAGAATCTGCCTGCAAATGCAGGAGACAAGAGAGAAACAAGTTCAGTTCCTGTGTCAGGAAGATCCCCTAGAGAAGGAAATGGCAGCTCTCTCCAATATTCTTGCCCAGAAAATTCCAAGGACAAAGGAGCCTGGAGGGCTACAGTCCATGGGGCTGAAAAGAGTCAGGCATGACTGAAAGACTAAGCACAGAACAACATGCATAAAATAGAGAACTAATGAGAACCTACAGTATAACACAGGGGAAAAATGGTATAGGACATATATTAACCTTAAAATCACATTCCAATATACTTTAAGTGCTGACAAGTGCAGTATTTGATTCCACTTATACAAGATACCTAGAACAATCAAGCTCATAGAGTCAGAAAGTACATTGATAGATGCCAGGAGGCAGGGGCTGGGATGGGGAGGGCAGAAGAATGGAGAAGTTAGGGTTTAATGCGGACAGAGTTTCAGTTTAGGAAGGTGATAAATTCAGGAGATAGATGATGGTGGGAGCTATGCAACAATGTGAATGTACTTAGTGTCACTGAACTTTACGGGTAAATATGGTTTAAATAATGTTTTATTTTTTGTGACTTTTATCACAATAAAAAAATTAAAAGAAATCAGACTAGTCAATTAACATTAAAATCTTTTAATAGAAACCCTGACAGTCCTAATATAAGAAAAACTCTTTATCAGTTATGAGCTGTAATCTCAACTTTACCTCCAGCAGGGGGCCTGACATGTCCTTCCTCAGAGAATTTTCCATCTATTAGCAACTTGAAGGGTCACTGGACAAAGAACCACCCGACAGTATTTCAGAGATGTGAACAGGCAAATGACAAACAATCAGATGAATGATACCCACCATGCCCTGTTATTTAGAGAAAAGTTTCAGGATCAAAAGGATGTAGGGTTAGAAGCTTCAAGCTGACAGGATTATATTTTTCATCCTGACAAGGGGGCAGGGCATTGCACAGCTTTGGGACACCCATTATACAACGTGCATGGCTTGCCTGGAGCTGTGTACTGCACAGGAGCTGGCAAGCACTCTGAGAAAGTACTCAAATAGGTACCCCTTTCAAAAATAGAAAAGAAGCTTTCGGAAATCCCATTTCTGGCATTGACCTGAGATCACTGAAATCAGGATCTCAAAAAGATACTCTATCACTCCCATGTTGACTACAGCACGAGTCACAATAGCCAAGATGCAGAAACAACTTTGATGTCCTTCAACAGATGAATGGACAACGAAAACATGGTGTGCATGTACAAGAGAATATTATTCAGCCTTTGAAAAAAAGGTAATTCTTTAACATGTGACAGTACATATGAACTTTGCCCACATTATGCTAAGTAAAATAAGCACATCACAGAAAAACACATGCTGCGTGATTCCACTTACATAAAGTATCTAAAATAATCAAATGCGTAGAATCAGAGTGCGAATGGTGGTTGCAGAGGCTGGGGGAAGGAGAAAATGAGAAGTTACTAATCAATAGGCATAGAGTTTCTGTTAAGTAAGATGAATACATTCTAGAGATTGGCTCTACAACACTGTACCTAGAGTAAGCTATACTATATAGTCCCTGGTGGCTTAGAGGATAAAGCGTCTGCCTGCAATGCGGGAGACCTGGGTCCAATCCCTGGGTCAGGAAGATCTCCTGGAGAAGGAAACGGCAACCCACTCCAGTACTCTTGTCTAGAAAATCCCGTGGACCGAGGAACCTGGTAGGCTACAGTCTGAGCTACCCGACTGAGCAACTTCACTTTCATTGTCCACTTAACATTGGTTAAGAGCTGTATCTCAAGCGTTCATGTGCTTAGTTGCTCAGTCGCATCCGACACTTTGTGACCCCGTGGACTGTAGCCCATCAGACTCCTCTGTCCATGGGGATTCCCCAGGCAAGAATACTGGCGTGGGTTGCCATGCCCTTCTCCAGGGGACCTTCCCAACCCAGGGATTGAATCCAGGTCTCCTGCATTGCAGGTGGATTCTTTAGTATCTGCAATGGCAAAGAGGAAAGCCAGGTGTTCAAACTGCAATTTTAGAAATTTAACGTCTATCTCTTGAGGCTATAAATGTAAATCCTTACCTGCTACACTTCAGTACTAAAATGATTTTTTAACTGTTCTGATCAGACTGTGACATCATAAAATCGCTATATACTGTGGACTACAAATGGGCCCAGTCACTGCTGCTGAGAGCTCTAAGCTTCTGCCACCCACAAAGTTGACTTCCAGGCAGGTCATGCCACTTGGGCAGAATGAGAGCACAGCATGAAAAGAAGTAGACATAGCTTAATTGTATTTTCAAACACAATATTAGATCCATCGCAACTGGATGAAAACAATGGTACTAATTTTTTCATCAGCTCCAAGAAACTGGCACGCTATGTTGGTTTGCTGTGACTGAGGGGCTGCCGCTGCTGCTGCTGTTTAGTTACTAAGTCAATGTCTGACTCTCTGCGACCCCATGGACTGTAGCCCGCCAGGCACCTTTGTCCATGAAATGCTCCAGGCAAGAATACTAGAATGGACTGCTATTTCCTGCTCCAGGGGATCTTCCTGACCCAGGGATCCAACCCATGTCTCCTGCTTGGCAGGCAGATTCTTTACCACTGAACTACCTGGGAAGCCTCATGACCCAGGGAAGAGATATTCAAAACACCCATATTTATTTGAACTGACTCTGAAACTCCGTTTCCAGTCATTTAGCAAGTCTAGCTCAGCAGTCTGCCTTGGAGCACCAGTACTGGGTTGTTCCTCAATCCAGGCACGCCTCCCTGTGACTTGTTCTCCCTGTGCACTTGGCAGAGGCTGTCTCCTCTCCTATTTCCTATTCCTGGGCTGCTGGATCGAATGAGAAACAGCTGATCCGCTATCTCTGTTTTTAAAGGCACTTCAAAGTCATTACTTTATGGAAGCTACCATATAAATCTCCTCTCCTGTTATTCTTCTGAATATCTTCTCCTTTAACTTTCTGTATGTCCTTTACTAATCTTCCATATTACGCTGAAACATAGCCTCTCCTGATAATGTGCTATTGATGGATCTGCACTCGTCTATTCCCGGCCCCTTATAAATCTTACTTGGAACAATAAAAGTATTCATAAGATCATTTCCTGAATATATTACATTTAATCTAAAATTTAACTCATTTCTCCGTTTGCATCAATCTATGTCTTCAAGTTTAAAAACATTTCAATTTAACTGCCTCCACAAAATGGCAACAAGAAATATTTCATTATCCCTAGATGGATGTGATGTTTCAACATTTTTTTTACATTAATAAACTCTTCCAAGTTACGTTTTAAAGCTAAATAATCTTTTCTAAATTTCAATTATTTTGGACCTCAAATTTTCTATTATGTTTTTACTCTTATTATGTTTTAATGCTGTGTTCAGCATTCTGTTTTCTCACAGCTATATATTCATATACATTCTTAATTGTACTTTTCTCTTTTAAAACACTGATAGCATTATTTTTGCACAAGTACAATAGAAAGGATGATGCAGAGCTTTCTCATTAGCTTGATTTTTTTATCCTTGTGCTTTTACAAATTAGCTTGAACTTAAAATTCCATGTTTAATAAATTAACCACAAAATATTTAAATCTTATTGGCATAAGACATTCAGAGGTATTTGTTTTAAATGGGTAATAGCACGCAAGTAATTCCTAGTTCTTTAAGAGGAGAAATAAAGGTAACCAACCAACTAAATTATATGATATCCTATAAGTTTTCCTTCAACTACTTAAGTAAAGCCACTGATACTGATATATATTTTAAGGCTTACTGCTGAAATGGTCATTTTAGAGGAACAAAATTCCATAAGTTCTTCTATTTTTCTTTCACTAAACATTATTTATTAACCAGAGTCATACAGTGTTAAGGAACATAAGCTTGAAGCTAGGTGTGCCTGATTCCAAGTGTCAGCTCTCTCTCTTACTAGCTATTTGAAACTATAAGTATAAATCAATCTTAACTTTAGTTTTTTAACTATGAAATGAGAAAATGGTAGTACCTACCTTCTTAGATTACTGAAAGGATTAAATGAAATGATTTATGCAATTATATATTATGTATACTAAGTAAAATACTGATTTTAAAAAATTTATATTCCTAAATGAATTTCAAAGCATGGCTTCCGAGGAAGGGGAACTAAGATGGCGGAGGAATAGGATGGGGAGACCACTCTCTCCCCAATAAATACACCAAAAGAACTTTTAAAGACCGCGCAAACTCCATAAAACAGGATCTAAATGCTGGCAGAGGACATCGGGCATCTGAAGGGACGGCCCATTGCCGACGAGAGGAGGTAGGACAAAAGAAAAAAAAGAGAGAGAAAAAAGTAAAGGGAGAGACAGAGTTGGGGGCGGGGATCCGTCCCGGAAGGGGAGTCTGGAATAAAGAGGGAAAAAAAAAAAGAGGAGAAAGGTTTCCGAATACCAGGGAGCATTCTCTCAGGCGGATTTGCGGTGAATCTTGGAGAGCAAGATAGCTGGGAGTAAAAGCAGATTAATAATTAAGCCCTGCAAGCTATGTCTCTGGCTGGAAGGCACAGGGAAGCGGCGGCCTGATGCCCCACCCCCCACTAGCCAAAGCGGACTGCTCATGGAGGGGCGGGCAGCGCACTCAGGGAACGGAGCAGCCTGAGGGACCCAACCCAGGGGGCTAACGGGAGAAAGACTGAGAAGTAGCTTTCCCCTGGAAGAGCCCCCCTGCCAGGCCCACGCAGAACAAGGAGAGGTGTGGAGTCGGCAGAGAGGCGGCTGGCCGGGTGGCACAGAACAAAGGGCGTGCGGAGTCGGCAGAGAGGCAGCCGGCCGGGTGGCACAGAACAAAGGGCGTGCAGAGTCGGCAGGGAGGCGGCCAGCCGAGGAGATCTGGGCGCCTGTGGGCTGTGGACCGGCCCAGCCCCCGCCCGAGTGCAGCGGGCATAACCCAGCCTCAGCGAGACCAAAGGGTGAGGCGGAGTCGGCAGGGAGGTGGCCGGCCGGGCGGAGCTGGGGGCCTGCGGGCTGCGGACTGACCCAACCCCTGCCCGAGACCAGCGGGCATAGCCCAGCCCCGGCGAGGCTTCCGCGGCCAAATTGTGAACAGAGCTAGGTGCTAACCAAGACTTCTGGGGATTCTGGACGGATCGGCGCTCTGCATACCTAAGAAGACACCGAGCAGAGGGGGCGGGGGAAGCACACTCACCAGGAGCAGGGCAAACCCCAGAGCGTTGAATAGACACATAAAAGACCAGCAAACAGAAGACGCTTAAGCTAGCAGAGGCAACAGCTTTGGAACTGACAGGAGTAGCAGATTAAATCCCTGCAGGTGGCGCAGACTGCATAGAAAGGAGTCTATAGACCTTGAGAAGTACAAGCCGGACCAAGGATTTATCTGAAAAATGAACTGACCCCTTGCTGTACGCACCAGCACCAGAGAAAGCCTTAGTTATAACTGTACTAGGAACATCTTTTAAATTTTTAAAACTTTTTTATATCTTTTTTTTTTTTAGAATTTTTAAGTCCCCTATAACCTTGTTATTTTCTTTTTTTCCTTTCCTTCTTTTCCTTTATTTTTATTTTCCCTTTTTTTAAAAATCTCCTCTTTCTCCCTTATTGTATTCTCCATCCTATCTCCTTTCTTACCTTTTATATCTCCACTTTATTCCCCCTTTTTTTTGATGTCAATAATCATTTTATTTTTTTTGTTTATTTTTTTTTTTATTGTTTTTGCCATACATTGTCATGATATCGCCATGGGTTTACATATGCTTCCCCTCCGGAACCTCCCTCCCTCCTCCCTCCCCCCTAGGAAATCTCGCTGCACCAGTCCCGAGCATCAATCCTGGGCTGGCGATTGATTAGACACATGACAATTAACATGCTTCAATGCCCTTCTCCCATATCATCCCACCCTTACCCTCATCCACAAAGTCCACGAGTCTATTCTATACATCTGTGTTCCTTTTGCGGTATCCCATGTTGGGTTCTCGTTACCGTCTTTCTAAATTCCATATATATGTGTTAATATACTGTATTGTTGTTTTTGCTTCTGGCTTACTTCACTCTGGATAATGGGCTCCAGTTTCGTCCATCTGAGTAGAATTGCTTCAAATGAATTTTTTTTTAATGCTGAGTAATATTCCATGTGTATATGTACCACAGCTTTCTTATCCATTCGTCAGTTGATGGGCATCTAGGTTGCTTCCATGTCCTGGCTATTGTAAACAATGCAGCGATGAACATTGGGGTACACGTGGCTCTTTCAATTCTGGTTTCCTCGGTGTATATGCCCAGCAGTGGGATTGCTGGGTCATATGGCAGGACTATTTGCAGCTTTTTAAGGATCCTCCACACTGTTTTCCATAGTGGCTGTACTAGTTTCCATTCCCACCAACAGTGTAAGAGGGTTCCCTTTTCTCCACATCCTCTCCAGCATTTATTGCTTGTAGACTTTTGGATGGCAGCCATTCTGACTGGTGTAAAGTGGTACCTCATTGTGAAACTAGATCACTTTCTAACACCATACACAAAGATAAACTCAAAATGGATCAAAGATCTAAGCATAAGACCAGAAACTATAAAACTCCTAGAGGATAACATAGGCAAAACACTCTCTGCCATAACCCAAAGCGGGATACTCCATGACCCACCTCCCAGAATACTGGAAATAAAAACACGAATAAACAAATGGGACCTAATTAAAATTAAAAGCTTTTGCACAACAAGGAAACTATAAGCAAGGTGAAAAGACAGCCTTCAGAATGGGAGAAAATAATAGCCAATGAAGCAACAGACAAACAATTAATCTCAAAAATTTACAAACAACTCCTGCAGCTCCATTCTAGAAAAATAAACAACCCAATTAAAAAGTGGGCCAAAGAACTTAACAGACATTTCTCCAAAGAAGATATAAAAATGGCTAACAAACACATGAAAAGATGTTCAACATCACTCATTATCAGAGAAATGCAAATCAAAACTACAATGAGGTACCACTTTACACCAGTCAGAATGGCTGCCATCCAAAAGTCTACAAGCAATAAATGCTGGAGAGGATGTGGAGAAAAGGGAACCCTCTTACACTGTTGGTGGGAATGGAAACTAGTACAGCCACTATGGAAAACAGTGTGGAGGATCCTTAAAAAGCTGCAAATAGTCCTGCCATATGACCCAGCAATCCCACTGCTGGGCATATACACCGAGGAAACCAGAATTGAAAGAGCCACGTGTACCCCAATGTTCATCGTTGCACTTTTACAATAGCCAAGACATGGAAGCAACCTAGATGCCCATCAACTGACGAATGGATAAGAAAGCTGTGGTATATATACACAATGGAATATTACTCAGCATTAAAAAAAAATTCATTTGAAGCAGTTCTACTCAGATGGACGAAACTGGAGCCCATTATCCAGAGTGAAGTAAGCCAGAAGCAAAAACAACAATACAGTATATTAATGCATATATATGGAATTTAGAAAGACGGTAACGAGAACCCAACATGCAAGACAACAAAAAGAACGCAGATGTATAGAACAGACTCGTGGACTTTGTGGATGAGGGTAAGGGTGGGATGATATGGGAGAAGGGCATTGAAACAAGTTAATTATCATATGTCTAATCAATCGCCAGCCCAGGATTGATGCTCTGGGCTGGTGCAGCGAGATTTCCTGGGGGGGAGGGATGAGAGAGGGGGGCTCTGGAGGGGAAGCATATGTAAACCCATGGTGATATCATGACATTGTATGGCAAAAACAAATAAATAAATAAATAAAATAAAATAAAATATGATCTAAAAAAAAAGGCATGGCTTCCAAAATATTTTAAATAGATACTGAAAATTAGTAATGGAGGGCTAACTTTTACAGTGATAATTTTAGCAACATTAGGGTTTCACTTTTTAAAAATCCACCACATTAAAGACAATCTGACTTTCATTTAAGTATATTTTGCCTTTCACTTCTTCTAATGTCAAATATGCTATTCAGTTTTACATCTTCCAGCAAATTTTGCTGCAAGCCGCCATAGCCAGAAACATACAATAAACCTTTTCACTCTTACCAATCACATATTAGTGGCTCAGCATAAATTAGACACAATTTTAATAAGATAATTTTTGTCGAATTACTATGACATCCTTTTAAAATCCAAAGCTGATCTCAGAGTGAATCACCTTTTAGTTTCCAGGACATTTTATTCCATATTTACAAACTTCACTGCTATGTAACTGAAGTCATTTTAATGACAAATATTGCTGGATAGGTTTTAAACTAGTTTTCTATCAGTGTTTTCACTCAGTGCTATCACTGAGAAATAATTGATGTTTAGAACAATGGCCAAAGGGCCATCCACTATCTCAATTTCAGATTTTGAAAAATGTTAACACATAGCACTATATAAAGTGCTATACAAAGCTGATAATATTTCTATGATTATAATTTTAAAGTCTCTTCTTCATTAATAAATACCAACTTTGAAGTTCCTTCTGTTCCACATATTACTAATTTGATCTTGCTCATCTTATTACTTCAAATTATTGCTACCTGACTGTAATCAATTGTTGCTGCCTGTTATCAACTGACATATCAATGATGCTCTGTCATTATAAAAGTTCATAACTAAAGCTCCAGAAGTACAAGAATTTTGTCTTAGTTCACTACTATGTCCCTAGCATCTAAAATAATGCCTAACATATAGTAAGTACTCAGTAAATGTGCATTAAATAAAAATTGTTCCTCTAGTTTATATGAGTTCAAATACCATGTCTTCCTCCAGGTGGTAATTCATCACTACCAGTATTTAGAAATATGTTTAGTATTCAGTCCCTCAGGCTTAGAAGTTCATACTGATTTTGCCAGTTAAAAGAAAATAATCATTTAATTTTTGGCCACGAAAGAAGTAATATTAATAATTTATGGGTTTATCTTAAAGACTTACTGGATATCTAGCACTTTAAAAAGAGTATGGATGCATTGAAAACAGTAAAGCTTGAGTAAAATACATTAAAGAACTCTTAAGAAAAGAGATACATACCATACTTAACTGTTGGGAGACTCAATATTGTTAAAGTTTTCAGCAAACTGACTTACAGAGTTAATGCAATTTCACCAACTCCCCTCAAAACTTCTGCAGACACTTTTAATAAATTTTACAAGTATATTCTAGTATTTGTATGTAAATGAAAAGAATGAGGAATACTAAAATAATTATAAAATTGAACAAAATGGGAGGACTTATGTTAGTTGATTTCAAGACATACCCATAAAGCTATAATGATCAATACAGTGTGGTATTGGCATAAAGATATATAGAGAGAGCAAAAGAATCGAATGAAGCATTCAGAAATAAGCTCACACATATATGATAACTGATTTTCAATGAAGGTAGAAACGTGTTCAATAAAGAAAGGATAGTATTTTCAACATTTAGCAATGAAGCAATTTTGAAAAAAAATGAACCTTGATTATCACCCATATCCAAAGATTAACTCAATGTTCACTATAGTCCTAAGTGTATAGGCGGAAAGTATAAATTGTGTATAAAAAAACATAAAAGAAAACTTTCATGATGCGGGGATAGGCTAGATTTCCTGTATAGTCCTGGAGAAGGACAGATCATAAAAGAAAATAATTGATAAATTAGACCTCATTCAAAAAGAAAGAAGAAAAAAAAGAAACACATTAGAAAATGAAAAGCTACAAAGTAAAAGAAAATGATCACATTATATACGACAGACACTTGTATCCAACTATAAAAAGAGCTCTTACTATTTGATAAGAATACAACTAACCAATTTAAAATAGGCAAAATTTGAATAAACACTGATCAAAGAAAATACATGAAAAGATACTCAACATCATTAATTATCAGATGAATGTGTATTGACACTACCATGAGACATTACTAAATGCACATCAGAGTTACTAAAATTAAACTTTCTGACAATACTAAGGACTGATGCCTTATGCATTGCCGGTGGGAATGCAAAATGGCATGACCACTTTAGAAAGCAGTTTGGCAGTTACTTAAATAATAAAAAATTTAGTTACCATATACAACTCAGCAATCCTTTTCCTAAGCATTGACCAAATAAATGTTACCTATGCTCAAATGAGACTTATACCTAAATTTTCATAGCAGCTCTTTTTGTAATGGCCCCAAACAGGAAACATCCTAAATGTCCATTAGGAGAATGAGCGCGCTCTTTTTCATATTTATACAATAGAGTACTACTTAGAAACTTGAAGCACCTATTGAACAAAAATACAGCACAAATAAGCCTAAAATATTCTGCTAAGTGGTGGCCCAGATTGTAAAGAATCTGCCTGCAGTGGGAGAGGTGCAGTTTCAATCTCTGGGTTGGGAAGATCCCCTGTAGAAAAGAGTTTCCAGTATTTTTGCCTGGAAAATTCCATGGACAGAAGAGCCTGGGGGGCTACAGTCCCTGGGGTCGCAAATAGTCAAACATGATTGAGTAACTAACACTTTCACAACTGAAAGAAGCCAGATACCAAAGACTGCATAGTATAAATCGCTTAGATGAATCTCTAGAGAAAACAAATAAGACTAAAAGAAATAATGTAGGCACAGAGGGATTGTTGCAAAGAGCTGACTCATTGGAAAAGACCTTGATGATGGGAAAGACTGAGGGCAAGAGGAGAAGGGGATGAGAGAGGATGAGACGGTTGGATGGCATCACCAACTCAATGGACATGGATTTGAGCAAACTCAGGGAGATAGTGAAGGACAGGGAAGTCTGGCATGCTGTAGTCTGCTAGGTCATAAAGAGTTGGACATGACTTAGCTGAAAAACAAAGAGGGATTGAATCAGAAGAGACACAAAGTAACTCTCTGAAGTGATGGATATATTCCACACTTCTATTGTGCTGATGATTTCCTTCTTGCACAAATTTTCCCAAAATTTATCTAAATGTGCACTTTAAATGAGTATATTGTATTTCATGTAAATTATACCTCAATAAATTGATCTTTAGATGGGGTTAGTATGAACATTATTGCTTATCAGTATACCATAGTCATTAAGAAAAAGGGCTTTAGCTTTTAGTGGGATCAGATTTGATGTTAGAGTGACATCCTTAAAAGCTCTGTGGCCTTGAGCACGTTAGTTAATGTTGTTACATATAGATAATAGTAGATATCACATACATCTGTGGCAAATATAGAATGGTATCATCATAAATGTACCTGGCATTGTCATTTCAATAATAATGCTATTATTATCCTTCTCATCAACTAAAAGCTTTCAGGAAATCTAAAATTAAACAGTATTTAAAGAAATAAAACCTTCATACCCTCTATACTGTCACTCTTCTCATGACAGGAGTAATAGATAGTATTTCTACTCAGTGAATGTATGAGCGTCAGACACTTTTTGGATTTAAAATATTGTATTCTGGAGCTATTTTCTAAAATCACACAGTCTGATTTCTACTCTATGGAAATCACTCCTGAATAACATGACAATAGTTTCACTTTTTAACTTAAACTCCTCATACTGAGAGGGTAATAGGCAGGAAGGCCAGGCGTCTCGGAAGGGAGGAAATAGGCTGCAAGCTCAGACATTTTTCTCTCTCTCTCAAGCTGCAGGAGGAAACAAACTAGCGATATTTTTTCCCTTCTCTATACAAATTTAAAAGAGGTTTCTCTTAAAATACTGTGTTGCCATAATGACACCTGGTTTCACCTGAAATTAACTATTCTCAAACCTTGAGTTAACCAATGCATTCTTCTTATGGAAATGTTTACCTCAAGCTATGTTAATGTACTATGCATTTACCCCAAACTCTGTCTTCAAATTGCTTCTGCCAAATGGCCCAGAACCTACTTGACAAACCAGTATGTTATACTCAGACAGAGTTCCCCTAATCTATGTAAATGAAACTATCTGTAGGTAAACTGCCCTTCTACAAGACTCATGTCAATTGTTTTATGGCCCAGGATGACTCATTTGTTGCCAAGATTATCCCAAAATACATCTTATGTAAGAGGGGCTTGGTGCCATTCTGAGTTTTGAGACATTCCTTTCTTTCCTTAGCAAACTGCTAGTGACTAACATCCAGCTGAAGACTAGCAGGGGGGTACTCTTTCTGCCCCCTTCTGATACCTATGTCAGAAGCTTTCTCTATCTCCTTTATACTTTAATAAAACTTTATTACACAAAATCTCTGAGTGATCAAGCCTCGTCTCTGGCCCCGGATTGAATTCTTCTCCTCCGGAGGCCAAGATCCCCAGTGTCTTTTTTGTGGTTTCGCAACAACCTTTCAATACTAGAATTTTCTAATTTCTTGAGAACAAATGTTTTACAATTACATTTATGATCAAATGCCACCCACTTTGGGAAAAGCCAAATTTAAATTTATATTATCATGTCACATTGGGGAACTCATCAAAGATGGCAAATGCACAAATAAGTGTATTTTTATTTCTGCCTCCATATTTTCTTTGGTGAAAATTAAGAGCGAGACAAGTTGCAGTTAGAGACACAGGTTCTTTAGTGATTCTGGAATACAAATCCTCTTCTGATCTATTCTCCATAATTATTCATAAGTTATGAAGAACTGACTCAAGATTTACTTGATTAAAGAAGTCTTCCCTGATTCAATTCTCATAGTATCCCAAATGACACAGGAATTTATTTCTCCGTTTGTTTCTGTGATTTCAAATATCCAGTGTGCTGCTCAGTCTCTCCACTACAGGATGACTCTTCAGAAAGACCACAGGGAATCCTATGTCTTAATGGAAATTATGTCTGTTGGCATCTGTTTCCAGCTGGAGGTAGGTGGCAGAACTGATTTTAAAAATAGAATTAGTTAGTGGTTGAAGCATTTAAGTAAATTGAAGCCAATTTTGAGTAAAAATAATGTTTGCAGCTGGATTAAATACAGTAAATCCCCTACATATAAACCTTCAAGTTGCAAACTTTCAAAGATGCAAATGTGCCTCTACATTGCCAGCTGTTATACTATGCCACTGTACTTTTCAAGGTACTGTACTATAAGATTAAAATGTTTTCTTGATTTTTTTGTGTTTTATGTATTATTTGTGTGAAATGTATTGTAAACCTATTACAATACAGTTCTATTATATAGCCAATTGTGTCAGTTGGGTACCTAGGCTAACTTTATTGGACTTACAAATTGGACTTATGAATGCACTCTCAGAACTCATTCATACTTAGAGACTTACTGCACTTGACTTTCTCAACTAAGATGTCCTTCAGTAGATGAAAAAATATACACACTGCGGCAAACTTGTCTAATGGAATACTATTCAGCAATAATCAGGAATGAGTAATCAAGCCATGCAAAAAAATGAATGGATCTTAAATGCATATTGTTAAGTGAAAAAAGAAAGCCTCTTTCTCCACTTTTTTGAAAAGGTGACACAGTGCATGATTCCATTTATATGATATTCTAGAAAAGGAGAAATCATAGGGTTGTGACTGGATCAGTGGTAACAAGGAATTCGGGAAGAAGAGATTTGAAAATATGAAGCACAGGGGAATTTTTTAGGTAAATAAATGGCTGAATACATACATGGGGGAAACAAACAAGTTTCCCATGCAGGAGAATTCCAACTAATTTATGTACAAACTTTATCTACCCTCAAAGAGGTAGAACATAGCTTCTCATTCCTTAAGTATGGGCTGAAGTAACGACTTCCTTTCAAAGAGTATACTATGAAAATGAGTGAGAAGAGCAACTATGAATGAGAATAATAAACACCACCTGAGCAAGTTGGTCAAATTAACAACAGTGATGAGTCATGGTGATAGCATACATTCTGGATGTGATGTGATAAAAATGACATTTTATTACTATGATCTTATTTCCAGAAACTCATTAGCCAGTTGCATTTATTTTTATGCTATTTTCCACTAGAAGATTCAGAAAAGGAATGAATCAAATTATGACAATAAAAATGATTTCCTATTACTATAACAATATTTTCTTACTTGACAGTCCCACAGATCTTAGATATTAAATAGTTATAGGTTTTTGGTCACAAAACAAATGAGAAAAAATTTTCTGAAAAACTTTAAAATAATAAAGTTTTTAGAATTTTCTAATTCTTCTTTCTCCTTTTCATATCATCTCCATTATACTAACAACCTTTTTCTGATGCAAAATTTTTATATTTATTCTCTTGGCTTAAAAGCTTTCATGCTTCTCCACTGCCATTATACAAAAGAGTATTTTGACAGGGAGTCAAAGTCTTCTGTAATCTGGCTTGGTTGTGAGCTGAATTATATCCTCCAAGGAGGGATGTTCAAGTCCTAAACCCAGATTCCTGTGAATGTGACACTATTTAGAAGTAGCACATTTGTACATGTAATAAGTTGAGATGAGGTCATACAGGATTATTACATGCCCTAATTCAATTAATGGTGTTCTTGTAAGAAAAGACAAACTTGGACACAGACACAGACATGCAGGGAGAACTCCATGTGACTATGGAGACAGAGATTGCAGTGATGCATCTGCAAACCAAGGAACGTCAACAACAGCAACCAACAGAAGCAAGGAAGAGGCAACAATGGATTCTTCCCTAGATTTTTCAGAGAAATCAAGGTCCTACTAACACTTTGATTTCAGTCTTCTAGCATCCCAAACTGTGAAATAATACATTTCTCCTATCCTAAGCTTTCCAAGTTTACGGCAGTCCTAGGAAATTAATGTACGTTCCAAATCAACTCTCCAATCACATCTCACAAATGGCATAATTTCCTGGTATTTTAAGACAGAATAATATCCCGTTGTATGTATGTACTACATTTTCTTTATCTCTTCATATGTCAATGGACATTTAGTGTTTTTTCCAATATAAGAGTATTTCTAATTACTATAACAAGTTACAACTGTTTATGCATTTTCAAGTGGTATTTTTCTGAGAATGTCTTCAGAGTGGCTTCTTTATCATGTACTTATAACTCTTTCTGTTATTGCACAATTTTCAAAGTTAGGAGTGTTGCCTGACTCTTATTTTTTCCAATTAATATTTATAACCTGGGATGTCCATTTCTTTCAGACCCAGAGCCCAGCATCTGCTTAATGTCTGACTCATGTCTTTGCTCATCTGTCCCTAAAAGGTTTGCTGGGCTATCCATGGGAATGCAACAGTGTCATCAGAGTCCTATAGTTTCAAGAAAAAGAGAATACGAGGTGATGCAGATAGAAACTGAACAAAGAGTGAGGTACCAGGTCATGTGTCAGGATGACACGAACAGCTCTTCATATCTAAGACACTATGACTTTAATTCTTGAAGGTACTGCACTCAATTCATTGACTCCAGATAAAGGCATTAATCATGTCAATAAATATTTATTGGACAGCAATTATGTACAAAGTGCTAAAGATCATTTGTTTTAAAATAATTTGTTCCTCCTGTATTGGTCAAGGTTCTCAGAGAACATAAAACTAGTAGGATATCTATCTATATAGATAAATATTCTATAGATGTTAGATATATATCTCTATTATATAGAAATATGTATTATACCAATATATAATCCTATATGTATATGGATCTATGCAAATAAATATTTTTTTAGAGATTTATTGTGAGGAATTGTCTCATACAGTTTGGAGGATAAGTTCCATGATCTCCCATCTGCAGGCTTGAGACTGAGGAAAGCCAATGGTAAAGTTCAGTGTAAGTTTGAAATCTTATAAACCAGGAGAGCTGTATAAATCCTCATGTGAAGACTGGAAAAGATGAGATAAGATGTCCCAGCTCAGTCATTGAAGCAGAAATAAAGACTGAATTCCTCTTTCCTTCTGCATTCTGATCTGTTCAGGCTCTCAACAGATTGGATGATACCCATTCACACAGAGAACAAACTACTGAGTCAACAGGTTTAAATGCCAGTTGCATTTAGAAATACCCTTACAAACACACCCAGGAATAATGTTTTATCCAATAATCCCATGGTCAATCAAGATGACACATATAATTAATCATTATAGTATTTTCAATTTATAAACCATTCAGATTTTATGACTATGGATAATCACACATCCTTTGAAAAAAGAAGCATTACCTTTAATATGATACTCTTTTTCTAGCTGCACAAAATTTATTTTCAGTTTGAGTTGTACCTTTCATCTTCTAGTAAGGATCATTCATTTGAAAGCGTAGTGTATGCTATGAATTCCCTTTTGTATTCCTATTTTTTTCTAACTAGCCAGCTTTGCTATTTCTTCACCATTCACGTCATCCAAACTCATTGGGGAATCTTCCTGAGACATATTCTTCAAGATAAAGCCAAGGGCAATCACCTAGACACCTCTTTGCCAACTAATGCTGACTGATTGAAAATAGAGCTACTAACATTGCATCTAAAAGAAAGTTCTTTCAGGTTATATCTTTCTCACATGTTTCTTGGTAAAAAACAAACATGGAAACGCTTTTAACAATGTACTGTAAAGAAGACTAGAAGCCATAATCTACCAACCATACGTCAGTTTCTAATATCATCAAGTAACCATAAACACAATAATGGAGACCTTAATGTCCTTTCTATTTCCATCCCTGTGAAACAGCCCTATCAAACTGCGTTTCAAGAAAATGGATATGTTCCAACTTCCACTCTGAGCCAGTAACCACAATAATGAAATAAATTTGAAAAAAGGATCAAAGGATTTAGTAAAAGAAAATGTGTTAAAAAGCAAAGAAAATAAAATACAGATAAAAATTACTACTATCTAAATTAATATGGAATAATTTGGTTGAACATGGTTCTTATAACATAATAAAGGAACATAATACAAGAAAAAACTATGGGGTTGCCAATCAGAATCCTTATAGTTTTCACAGGGAGACATGAAAAGATAATTTGCCTCTCTGATCCCATGTTCTCATGTGTAAGATGAAAATGATACCCACCACAAAAGGTGTTTTGTGAATACATTATTCTAATACAGATAAAAGGGTTTCCCCAGGTGGCTCAGCGGTAAACAATCCACCTACCAATGCCAGAGACCCGGGTTCAATCTCTGGGTCAGGAAGATCCCCTGGAGAAAGAAATAGCAACCCATTCCAGTATTCTTGCCTGGGAAATCCCATGGACAGAGGAGCCTGGCAGGCTACAGTCTATGGGGTCACAGAGAATTGGACATGACTTAGCAACTAAGCAAAAACAATGCTATAGATGACAATACTATCAGTGCGAATAAGTACTATCTTGTATATGTATAAAAACCTGAAATAGACTCAGTTGAATGATACTAGTTCAATGAAGTTTAGTTTCCTTGACAAAATATGAGATTAATGATTTAAAAACATGAATAAAATATTTTTATTTTGGTTATTTCTCTATTCTTCAAGCTTATACTAACACTGGAAAAACTGGGATAAACTTAAAGCATATGGCCATTTCCTTAAAAATAAATTCATTATTTAGAATTTGGAGATAAACACAGTGAAAGGAAGTTTACTAGGATGAATTCCAATAATTGAAAGAGATGAGTACTATAATAGTATTTGTCTTAAATTTCCATATACAATGATTATACTCTAGTAGATATTGTATTATAGTTGGCAAAGTCATGGTGACTTTGAGAATTCTCTGTTAATGCTATTTGACTTATGTACATATTATTTAAGTTCAGTTCAGTTGTTCAGTCATGCTCAACTCTTTGCACCTAATGGACTGCAGCACACCAGGCCTCCCTGTCCATCAACAGCTCCTAGAGTTTACCCAAATTCATGTCCATTGAGACGGTGATGCCATCCAACCATCTCATCCTCTGTTATCCCGTTTTCTTTCTGCCTTCAATCTTTCTCAGCACCAGGGTCTTTCTTTCTTTCTTTTTTTAACATTTACTTCTGCTTTATTTTATTTATTTATTTTTTGGATGCTGATAATATTTTATTTGCTACTTTTTTTTCCTAAGTTAACTTTTATTTATTTATTTATTTCAATTTCTAGTTTATTTATTTTCTTTACATTATCATGTTGGTTTTGCCATACATTGACATGACTCTGCCATGGGTATACATGTGTTCCCCTTCCAGAAACCCCTCCCACCTCTCTCCCGATTCCATCTCTCTGGGCTATCTCAGTGCACCAGCCCTGAGCACCCTGTATCAAGCATCAAACCTGGACAGGCGATTCATTTCACATATGATAATTAACATGTTTCAATGCTGTTCCCCTATATCATCCCACCCTTGCCCTTTCCCAGAGTCCAAAAGACTGTTCTATACATCTGCATCTCTTTTGCTGTCTCGCATACAGGGTTATTGTTGCCATCTTTCTAAATTCCATATATATGCGTTAGTATACTATATTGTTGTTTTTCCTTCTGGCTTACTTCACTCTGTATAATAGGCTCCAATTTCGTCCATCTCAGTAGAACTGATTCAAATGTATTCTTTTTAATGGTTGAGTAATATTCCATTGTGTATATGTACCACAGCTTTCTTATCCATTCATCTGTTGATGGACATCTAGGTTGCTTCCATGCCCTGGCTATTGTAAACAATGCGGCGATGAACATTGGGGTACATGTGTCTGCATCAGGGTCTTTTCAAATGAGTCAGCCCTTCACATCAGGTGGCCAGAGTATTGGAGTTAAAGCTTCAGCATCATTCCTTCCAATGAATATTCAGGACTGATTTACTTTAGGATGGACTGGTTGGATCTCCTTGCTGTCCAAGTTACTCTCAAGAGTCTTCTCCAAAACCACACTTCAAAAGCATCAATTCTTTGGCGCTCAGATTTCTTTATAGTCCAACTCTCACATCCATACATGACTACTGGTAAAACCATAGCTTTGACTAGACAGACCCTTGTTGGCAGAGTAATGGCTATGTTTTTTAATATGCTGTCTAGGTTGGTCATAGATTTTCTTCCAAGGAGCAAGTGTCTTCTAATTTCATGGCTGCTGTCACCATCTGCAGTGATTTTGAGCCCAATAATATAAAGTCTGTCATTGTTTCCATTGCTTCCCCATCTATTTCTCATGAAGTGATGGGACCTGATGCCATAATCTTAGTTTTCTGAATGTTGAGCTTTAAGCCAACTTTTTCACTCTCCTCTTTCACTTTCATTAAGAGGCTCTTTAGTTCTTCTTTGCTTTCTACCATAAGGGTGGTGTCAACTATGTATCTAAGGTTATTGATATTTCTCCCAGCAACCTTGACTACAGCTTGTGCTTCATGCAGCCCAGCGTTTCTCATGATGTACTCTGCATATAACTTAAATAAGAGTGACAATATACAGCCTTGATGTACTTATTTCCCTATTTGGAACCAGTCTGCTGTTCCATGTCCAGTTCTAACTGTTGCTTCCTGATCTGCATACAGATTTCTCAGGGGGCAGATCAGGTGGTCTGGTATTCCCATCTCTTGAAGAATTGTCCAGTTTATTGTGATCCACACAGTCAAAGGCTTTGGCATAGTCAACAAAGTAGAAGTAGATGTTTTTCTGGAACTCTCTTGCTTTTTCGATGATCCAACGGATGTTGGCAACTTGACCTCTGGTTCCTTTGCCTTTTCTAAATCGAGCTTGAACATCCGGAAATTTATGGGTCATGTACTGTTGAAGCCTGGCTTGGGGCATTTTGAGCATTACTTTGGTAGTGTGTGAGATGAGTGTAATTGTGTCTGAGCATTCTTTGGCATTGCCTTTCTTTGGGATTGGGATGAAAACTGACCTTTTCCAGTCCTGTGGCCACTGATGAGTTTTCCAAATTTCCTGGCATATTGAGTGCAGCACTTTCACAGCATCACCTTTTAGGATGTGAAATAGCTCAACTGGAATTTCATCACCTTCACTAGCTTTGTTCATAGTGATGTTTCCTTAGGCCCACTTGACTTCACATTCCAGGATGTCTGGTTCTAGGTGAGTGATCACACCATTGTAATTATGTGGGTCGTGAAGATCTTTTTTGTATACTTCTTCTGTGTATTCTTGCCACCTCTTCTTAATGCTATTTGAAAACACCTCAGTTTACAAAGAACCCTACACTGAAGTTACCCGACCCCTCTATGCTTCCACATTTGAACATTAAGAGATTTTTTAAGTTTACTTTTATTTTGAAATAATTTTATAGTTGTAAGAAAGTTGTAAAATATTAGCAAATAATTCTAAGGAAATAATTGAATAAATAAACTAAAGGAAAGAAGGGAATGCTCTTTTTTATAGCAGAATTCCAGTTATTAAATGCAGAAGCAGTAAGAGAAAAATCACCATTTGTCAAACAGCATCACAATAATTATCCTCAGATAAAATTAATAGCAAAACATGATGTTAAATAGGATATGTGTGGTCTCAAAATATTTATTAATTACAAGGTGAAAAATAATAATTTTATATTAACAAAACCTGGAACATACCACCTCAACTGTGTTCAAAGTTAGCATCACCAGCAATGAGACATACGAATATCATGTGATACTTGATAGAGTACACTGAGAAGGGCACTCATCATTTTTGTTGTATTTTTGCCAAGAATAACATATTTAAATAGAGCAAAAGGGATTCTCCCAATACTAAGGGAAGAAAGGCCATTTTCACAAGAATCTCTGGGGATTTCTTTCTAACAATTTCTAAATAGATAATACATATGTATCTGAAATTATGTAAAGGTAAATAGAGATCAGTTAGAATGTATCAGTTGGGAGGCTTTCAGTTAAAGTGTCTTAAATAATAAGGGCATTTCTTTTTAACCCAATAGACACAATTAATTATGTTAGAAAGCAAAATATAAGTACTTATTGATTCATCCCTATATGCCACCATACTTCGTTGATATAACAGAGGCAAGATTTAGCTAAAAAGGATACAAACATGTCTCAAGTCTCTTCTAAAATACTGATTGAACCATATACAAAAACGCAAATATTTATTTTTAAAAGACACAGTAATTAAGTTGGGCAGAAGAATAGGGCCCAAAAGGCTCCTAACTTGGGTGTAGAAAAAAACATGGAAGTGACTACATCAGTTACCTATTGCTGAGTAACAACTTTTACCTCAAAAGTAGGTATCTAAAACAACAAACAGTTATTATCCTGCCAGGAGCCGTCAAGATGCCCCCTCACTCAGATGACAAAGTCACGAGACTGAGAAGGAAACTGCAAAGTGGATTTTCCTTATCGGGGCATCCTGGGGCAAGGCCCCTCCTGGTATTTTTCTTGGGAGTTCTGTTCATGCTCGGGATATTAGCTCATCTCAGTAGGTCAGTTCCAGTTAGAAAGAATTCACCCTGGGGGTCATGGCAAAGCCACCACCAGAGGGGTTCATACTTGGGTCACCTTTCCACCTCCCATTCCCCCTACCACTCCACGGAGGAGGCTCCCTTCCTTGAAGAGACTAGGGGGGATGGGACTTAGGAATGCTCATAACTGTAGCCAGCATAGTTGGAGACATTGATTGCTTTAGGATAGTGTAGACATAGGAATTCATTATAGTGGTTATATAAAGTTAATAGGGTTTTATTGCTAAAGCAGTGCTGCTAGACTGTCTCATTGTCCCCTTTCCTGGTAAAGAACTGGAGTGTACAGGCATAACACAATCAGTTGTACCTGCCTTAGTTGACCCCTCATTTATTTTCCCTATAAGTATAAAATAGCAGGTGTGAGACAATAATTATAGACAAGATTTTCAGAACAGAATGAAACAGATAGTGGTTGAGGTCACTGGAATAAAAACAGTTTCAAGCCTAGCCTTTCCCTCAAGCCTCCACACAGCTGTGCCTGATAAGAGCAAAATGTAACCTTGAATGATATGTGATGTAATGGGGATGTTCTTTGGGCATAAAACTGTAAACCAACAACAATAAAGTGAGAGGCTGCTCCATCAACACATTGACTCAGCTCAGTACTTCACTGACGCCACTCATCCCTCAAGACCCCTGGACGCCCTGGGGCTGGACCCTGGTATTATCCTGAGGTTTTCCTGTGTCAGAAATTTAGGTCAAACATAAGTTGTTTGCCGCATGGACCCCTGCATAAGCTACCCGAGTTTCCTCACAGCCTGAGTGATTCTGGAGGGAGCAAGTTAGAACAATCTGACAGAATCCACAGAGGCTTTTCATTACCTAGTCTCTGATGTCACAAACTGCCACTTCCTCCATATTTTACCTATTAGAAGACAGGAAATAAGACAGCACTCGGGGGAAGTAAATGTAGGCTCTACCTCCTGGATGAAGAGTATCAAAGAATTTGTGGACAAATTCTAAAGAAATAGAAATAGCATTATGTGTTTGCCCAAAGGTCATGCTCTTCTTAAAAACTGAAAACCCATTGGCTAGGTTCTTTTTTTCACATAAGCATGTTCCCAAGCTGCTCACAAGTCCTTAACCTTATCAGCTTTATTGTTCCACCTAATGACCAGTATATTAATTCTCCTTATTCTTATTCTTCCTCCAGAACAAACACTGGCAAGGTTGCCTTTGCCTAAATTTCCATCTTCTTCCCTCTAGAAGTAAAAGAAAGTGGCAGTGTATGCTGATAAATTGGTTTTGCTCCCAAAAACTAGAAAGGATTTCTGAATGTTTCCTTAGTTTAGTTTGACACATTTTTCTTCATTTTGCAAAATAAAATTTCTGACATTACCCCAGAGTTGGCTCGATTATCACAGAAACAAAATTGACACAAAGTCAGAAGCACACAGATCCCTAGATGGTTACTGTAACTCACTTGTAAAATAATCATTTAAAAGTGCATGTTTCCACTAACAGCCATCACTTCCACAGACTGAAATGTCAGAGGCTATTTTTTTCTAAATCATACAAAAATATACATCTTGAACTGTGGGTTAATAAATTGCTAAAACTTTAATAGTTTCTACTATGAAAACTAGTATTTTTTCAACCTTAGATGTTATTTTAAAAGGTATCCATCATATTAACTAGCAAGATGCACCTTTTTTTTTTTCTGGAATGACATACAGGAAAATCCCGTATTGAAGTATGAAAATAAGCACATCTTTTAAAAACCTGAATACTGATGATTAACTTATTCCTTAACTTTCTGAAAATATCTTCATACCTTAAAATACCTTATCCACACTGGTGTATATATTATGTATCAAATTAATATGAGTTTAAAATGTTACTACAATGATCACAATGAAAATCAATCACTAAGTCTTTTGAGAATCTACCAGAAATTTAAAAGGAACCTTCAGCATCAGAGAAACAGTCTTCTCATCAAAATCAAGAAACTTCCTGCTGCATCCCTAGCAGGTGAACAGCAAAGGCTTTCCCAAACTATCTTACTTATGAAAATTACATGATATGCTGGCTAAAAATTATGTATATCTATGCCTTTTCCCTGACCTGTTGAATCAGAACTCCAGGGGAAAATTGAGAAGTCTGTATTTTCACCAGGAAGCCTAGGCTATTTTTTGCATGGAGTAAGTTTGAAATATATTGATTTAATCATTATTTAAGCATTTCTGGTGAAAGCATGTTACTATACCTAAAAGTCCTTTTAAAAGAGCTTTAATTGGTCATAATTTCATTGTTGATTAAGTCAAATTTTTATCCCTAGAATTTCCACCCTTGGCCCTCGTTTAGCTACCCTGATGATATCTAAACCCTTTGCCATAGAGAAGTATTTCAAATGTTTGAAGAGAACTCCCTGGTTTTGCCTCTTGTCATCTCTTGATTTGTCCTTTTCCTATATTGACAAGCTCCAGTTTCCTCAAACGTTCCGCACACAACACGATTCCCAGAACCTTCAACATTACAACACCGCACTCCTCTGCCTCCTCCTCTAGCTATCTCATACTTGCCAACACTGACTTCGTGTATGTCCTTACCTAGAGTTTGATGCAGCCTCCCCATGGGCTCTGATCAGAAGGAGGACACCATGGTCTATGTAAAATCCTAAGTCCCATTAACTCTTCAACAGACTTGCCACACTTTTTGGTTCATATTACATTTGGTAAATTTAAAGACATTTACCTTCTGTACTTGAACTGTTGCTAACACTATGGCCTCCTCTGTGTTGCCTTACTTGCCTGATTAATTTATTGGGTCCAAAACTTGACATTGAACTATAATGAAATTTCACCTTGTGAATGTCCTTAGATTGTTCCAGGAGTACCAAATGCTGGGGCCAATGGGAAAGGGAAATAAGGTAGATACCAAAGAGACCCATGAGTCTATGTAGTTCAGCCTCACTCTCCAGGCCCATCTCCAATCTTCAGAAAGAAGTGTATTCCTTATTTCAGTTTTACACATGTATATACAAACCAAATAAAATATCTGTTTTTAAAAAAGAATTAATTTATCTTATAGAACATCTATAATAGACATTTCACTAACAGATAAGGTCAGATTGTCCAAATCACCTGACCATTTAAACTTTCATTCTCATCTATGGTTCATTTTGAACAGTTGTAGCTGTTCAAGAACAAAGTATCAGCATGAAGGAAATTCTTTGAAGTTTCAAAGTTTGAAACCAATAAGTTTCAAGTCCTCAGGAATCATTCCTATTTTTTTCAGTCAGTTAGAAATAAAAACATCCTGCCAAAGCATCATATCAGAAAGGAGATAGATGTAGAAAAGCCTTCCTCTGGGAGATGTGATGTTCCAGAGTAAATGTTTACCTACACACTTTACCCTTCACTTGATGCCTTGTCTTATAAAGACAGCAAATTTTCACAGCCCAAACTCTCAGAAGCATGGATTTTGACAAAATTTAACTATCCTCAGTTATTCTTTTGTAAAGACAATGCTGTTAGAACAGCTTGTTTGCTTTTCTTTTACACAAATTTTACAGAAAACTAAACTTCGGTGATCACTCCATCTTCTACTTACAAACATTTCACAATATTTTATAATATACTATGCTCTGTATTCAAACATTAAGTGGAAAAGTTCAATTGATTTAAAGAATTCAGACCCATATGATAGACCAGCACGCATGCATGCTCAGTTGTGTCCAACTCTTTGCAACCTCATGGACTGTGGCCCGCCAGGCGCCTCTATTTATGGGAATTTCCAGGCAAGAACACTGGAGTGGGTTGTCATTTCCTTCTCCAGGAAGCAGTTAAGAAACTTGATCTATAGACTAGAGACCTTGACAAAGAAGTTACTCCCTTGCTGGTTCACAAAATTAGCCTTTATTATTTTTTTTTTTCTGCTTGAAGAACAGGGCCATCAAATCAACCATGTATTTTTCATTCACCTTCTAATAATTAGAGGAAAAAACATGAGCTTTGAATTCAGACATTAATGGCTTTAAGTTCCTGACTACCTACCTACTAGCTGAGAAAACTTAGGCAAATCATTTAAATCCTCTAACCATGAGTTTTCTTAACTATAAACGGGAATAACAATATCTACTCATCACTACAAATGTAATGTCTATAATGTTTAAAGCAAAATATTCACATAGGAATGTTAGATGTGATGATGCTGATGAGGATCATGGCGGCATCATGCCAAATCAAGGAGCATTACAGATTCATCCACTATGGATAAAACATGAATACCAGTCATGTTACAATGTTTTACATGCAATCTACATGTATCATACTTTTATGCTCTTCCAAAACACATGTAAATTCTTATCATTCCTTAATTTACAGATGACATTAAAATTCAACTTACTTGCTACCATTATCTATTTTGAACACTTATTGAGTGCCAAGAAATCATGTTATATGCTTTATCTATGTTACTTATGTTTATTCTATCATTAACCCTTGGAAGAAGAAGAGAATGACAAGATGTTTTGATAAACATCTTTTATTTAAAAGGGATAAATTTTTTTCTTTGTTTGCTTTTAAGTCAGTGCTTCTAAAACTTTAATGTAATAGAAATCCCTTGATCTTCCTAAAACGCAATTTGGTAATTCCAGAGTAGGGAATTACCTCATCACTATGCTCTTGGGTGATGAAACTGCTGATTCACTTTGTATCACAACTTTGTCTATACTAATAGCAGATCACATTTGAATATGTCTTATCCTTTTCAGTGCATTTTTCATTAGTCCTGAAAACATTTGATATTAATAAGTTGTTAGAACTGTATTCATAGGAAAACATTATCAAAAAATGAAAATTTTGCAGAACATTGTAGGTTACTGGCAATAAACCAACAACAAAAACTCCTGTCATAATGCATAACTTTTTCCATTCTATTAAGCAATTTATTTAATTTTAATTCACACTAATTCTACTAATTGTTTGCTTTTCTTTTGCTTTGATTTTGTATATTTGTTACTTATCTATTCACATTATTAAAATAATTATAATTATTACTTTAATTCTCAATTACTCTGCCTTTTTAGTCATTTCAAGACTACATCATTAGAATTCATTAGAATATTTATTAAATGGAAGTTATATTTATAATAAAAGCAAATTAATTTTTATTCTGTTATGAATATTATGATGCTTAAGAAATAAATGCCTCATGGAATTTTATTTTGTAAAAATGGGATTTTGACAGAGTTTGTAGTCACATATATGAAAGATATATAAATTTGTGCATTTTTGGAATATAACTTGGAAATTTATTTTTCCCATATATGTCTCATATATGCACATTCCTTAATCTAGTTATTTCACTTATAGTAAAATAGTTCATCAAATAAAATAATTATATATATACATACATGAAATTTTAGCTGTAAGATGTTATAAAATAGTTTATAATGTAAATTTAGAAACAACCAGGGAATTGGCAAGTCAGCTTTAGTAAAGCCATGCATTGGAGTACAGATAAGAAATTATGTTGTAGAATAATATTTTTTAAAAACATATTTGTATTTTAAGCAAACAAAAAAGGTTATAAAATATTAATTTAAAAAGTCTTATTTTAAAATGTATACATGTACATTTACCTAGACATGTATATTTATAAAATAAGTAGAAAGAAATGCACTATAATATGAGTAATCTTGCCTTTCTTGAGTAATTTTTATTTTCTTATATAGTTTCTAAATATTCTCTGATAAAATTTCTCTTTAATTTTAAAGAAAGGAGGAAGAAAGCAAAACCTAATTTAAGTATAGCCCATAGTCCTTGATAGCTGCTTAACCAGAGCTCCCTAAAGGTGAGGGAGTGGAACAGAGATCGGAAGGCTGATAACACTGAGATCTGATTCTTCCTTGACACCTGGGTGATGTTTTTCCTCTAAGCAGAGGTCAAGTATTAAAGACAAGAATAGGTATGGCTTATTTCTGAGCCAGATTATGAGCAAGCCAACTGGTAGCTGCCAACCAAGCCAACTTATAAAAAGCACTAAAATATCACCGCAGTAAACCTCAGATTTGCCTCCAGCTAACTCAGATCTCTCTACCCAAGAACAACGAGAGCAATATAAAATGACTGACTTCTTTCTCTACAATAGAAAGTAGCAAACAACAAAATACGCCTTAGTCTGTGTCTTTTAAGCATTTTAAATAAATGTTGAACATATGCACAAAGAAAACCTTTGAATGTAAACTAAATTTTTAGCCTGTTTAGGGCCCATGTATTGTGGAAGGTTTAGCTTTATTTAGATACTCTTGTTATTTCTTATTTCAATAGTCTTGTTTTCAAATCTAGTAACTTGGCTACACAGACTAGAAGATGCTTAAACACAATTGTTTCAACTAGTATACTGGTTCTGACTTAATAAGAAAAGTTTAAATAGATCTAGACATTTTAAAATAAGAATTACATACTAGCCACCTAAGAGTAAAATTGAACAGCCTGAAAATGGAAAGAAATACAAGATGATGATACAAATACAAGAAAGATGATACAAAAATGACACAATCAGTTTTTAAATTTGTACCTAAGAATGATTTCATACATACCTTTACTTTTATTTCTCTGGCCTTCTTTTAAGATTTTAATTTCAAAAAGAACACCTACATCAGCAATTGCTATATGCATACCTTCTTTAAGTCTTAGAGAACCTTCAAAACAGAAGCCTTGTATTTTTCGTCTTTGGAATCACATAGTACGTGAAGAGACATCACATAGCTTAACATAGCACATTATGCAGAATCAATACAGAATGCATATTAATCATATGTATGAATAAGTGATAGATGGATGGAAAGATGGATAGATACACGAACCTATTTTTAAAGACTTGGATTTTAGCTCTTACCTACTCAGTAAGAAAATAGCATCTTCTCAGGGTATCTATTTCAAGCAAAGTAAATAAAGTCTAAATGTTCTGTCTGGATTTTGAAGGACATACCTGGAACTTATGCAACCTATAAGATGACTGATCATCTTTAATTCTGGTTTTTTTGTTTGTTTGTTTGCTTTTTCCTGTCATCTACCGCTCAGTCTTATTCTACATGTCTTCCTAGAAAAGGTCTATAAATAAAACTCCTTCCTTCCTTCATTGTTTGTATATCAGGAATAACAATAATAGCATTTTGTTTTACTTTGTACAAAATGTGGGATTTATAAAATACTTTCAAAATCATCTCTCAGGTAATCATGGGTAATAAAGATGGGGAAATAGGTGGAAGGATGAACCTAACATCTTCACAGTAAGTGTTAGAGCCTAATTTTCTGAATGCAAATCTAGTAGTCTCCTATTTGCTACAGACACACCAGCTCCTCACAGTGTCTCCAGCTCTGACAGAGTTGAAAGGATGGATTCTAACTACTAGCCCCATGCTATATCTGCATTCCTTATTTTCTGCTAATTACCACATTTGCTGTCAACACTGCATATTTCAGGGAAAGTGACAATTCAACTTCCTTCTCTTAGACATTTGAAAGCTTCCTATCCAGGAAGACAGCAGGTCTGGAGCAAACTATGCGAAAGATCACGGCAAAGATTTCTCCCACAGCTGGTAATCCACCCCTAAATTTGAATGATTTCAAAGATGGAAGAGGTAAGATGAGCTGGAGAAATGTATTACATTTAAGACTCAAATGTTGCTCCATGGGCCAACAAGGTTGACATTTTTGGGACTTAGCTGGAATATCAAACTACCAATAAAGTATGGGAAGAATGCCCTTAAATAAAAAGAATTCACTAGGCAGTTAAAAATGTTATCAGAAAGACTGAAATTGAACAGGAAGCATGAAGGCTTCAAAACCATTCTCACTGTTTAACTGGGGGAGTTGCTCCATTAGCTCAGCTAATTGAACACTCTGTTATCTCACTTGGATTGTCACTGCAGAAGAAAAAAGGGCTGTATTTTTGCCTCCTGAAACAGAATCTGAAACTGGTGAAGAAAGGGAGGGGACAGGATATATGCCAATTACTTTATTTTGACACTAGATCTGTGACTAGAATTAGCTGTACTTGGATATAAATATCCTTTTAGACATATCCATCCACAAGCAATCTATATTATAATTGGCAAAACTAGCCAAGAAGAAATAAGAATAGAGAAAAAAGAAACTTTGCCAGTATTTAGGAAGAAATAAAATCTATGTAGTGTTTTATTTAATGATTCAAGCATATAGAATAAAATGAGCAACTGTATTATATTTAAACACAAACGATGGGAGAGGAGGGGAGGGTGGGATGAATTGAGAGAGTAGCATTGACAGATACACACTATCATGTTTAAAATAGCTAGCTAATGGGAAGCTATAGTATAGCACAGGGAACTTAGCTCCCTGCTGTATCCCTAGAGGGCTGGGATAAGGGGGAGGGAGGGAGGTTCAGGATATGTTTATATAGCTGATCCAGTCTTCCCTGATGGCTGAGCCGTAAAGAATCCACCTGCAGCGCAGGAGATGCAGATTTGATCCCTGGGTTGGGAAGTTTCCCTAGAGAAGGAAATGGCAACCCATGCCAGTATTCTTGCCTAGGAAGTCCCATGGACAGAGGAGCCTGGTGGGCTACAGTCCATGGAGTTGCAAAAGAGTTGGACACAACTTAGTGACTAAATAGCAACAAAAGTGATCCACATTGTTGAATAGCAGAAACTAGCACAACACTATAAAGCAGTTATACTCCATTAAAAAATAATAAATTGTAAAAGAAACTTGAATGATGGAAAGGTAGAAGTAAAGGGGAACATATGTATACCCATGGCGGATTCATGTCAATGTATGGCAAAACCAATACAATAAAGTAAAGAAAATTAAAAAAAAAAATTTGAATCACAAAAAAAAAATGAAAACACTTTTCAATACATCTGTTTTTATCTTTTTGCTCTTAATTTTTTATATGCTAAAATAAGAGAAACATCCCATGAATTCAACTGAGTTGAAAGATACAAATGTACATGGACTGGTTCCCTAACTGTTGTGAAAAATATATAAAGTCAGATCCACATTTCATATCATATATTAAAATATATTTTAACTGAAATATATTTTAATGTAAAATTCCAACAGCATAAGATGAAAATGACTTTGTCACCTAAAATGCAATAGAAGAAATGATAACAAAATCATTAACTGAAAATTGAAGATAGAATATATAAACAGAAGTTTCTATATGCCAACACGTCATTAAAAAATCACGTAGGGACAGATCAATATGATAGAGTAGGAAGATCCCAGGCCTCCCTCCTCCCAGACACATTAAAACTACAGATAATACATAGAGAACAACTATCTCTGAAAATGACATGCAGAAACGATTTTTCTACCACAAAGGATTTAATGAAAAGGCCACACTGAGACAGGTAGAATGACAGAGATATAGTAGTCAGAACACACCTCCCTGGTACAGAGACCCACAAGTGGGAGAGACATCACAACTGAGGAGGTCCCGTCTCAGGAGTGAGGGGTCCATCCCCACATAGAAGCTCCCCAGTCCAGGAGATCTACACCAAGAAGATGATCTCCCACTTGTAATTCTTGGCTTTCAAAACTAGTAGGACTTAAGTCTGAAAAAGCCAAAGGAGTATGAGGAACTGAAACTTTGTTCTTGAAGGGCCCATACAAGTTCACTTCAAGTCCTAGTGCAGAGGTAGCACCATGAAAAGTGCCTGGATCATATGAGAAGGAGATTCATTGGCTAATTTTATGGCATGTGCTGGAGTGGAAGAGATCTAATGGAACTTCCTCCAGGGAGGGGACAGCTGGTGGGTGCCATTTTTCTTATTCTCTTTCCACTTTTCTATTCCTGTGCTGGTGGGCACAATTCATGTCATTCTCCATCAACTTAGCAAACACAGTGAACCCCACCTTGGTGTTTGCCTGAGGACCAGTACCACCCATGCCCAACCTATTAACCACTGAGTCCCTTGGACTTCAAGGAGATCAAACCAGTTAACCCTAAAGGAAACCAGTCCTGAATATTCATTGGAAGGACTGATGCTGAAGCAGAAACTCCAATACTTTGGCCACCTGATGTTAAGAGCTGACTCATTAGAAAAGACCCTAATGCTGGTAGAGATTGAAGGCAGGAGAAGAACGGGATGACAGAGGATGAGATGGTTGGATGGCACCACTGACTCAATAGACATGAGTTTGAGCAATCTCTGGGAGATAGTGAAGGACAGAGAAGACTGACATGCTGCAGTCCATGGGACCACAATGAGTCAGACCCAACTGAGTGACTGAACAACAACAACCTCTTTCTCTGCTCATACCTAGCTGCCTGCTCCTACACTACCTTAATGTACCAAAAGAGTTCTTATAGTGATAGTGATAGGTCCATGCCCCATACAGGTATTTCCTTTAACAGTAAAGTTTTCTACTGCCCATCTGCTTAACTATATGACAGAGCCACTGCTTGTGGGTCTATATACACCCAAACATCAGGGTTCTTCTGATTGTTCATTCCATCACTATAAGGAAGTGGCATGCTGGTAAGTCAACTGAGATGATTTGTTGCTACCTTTATCAATCACAGTTTTCCCAGGAGTCACTCACAGTGTAGTGGACTATCAAAGAGTGTGCTTGGAACTGTTATCCATAAACCAAGCATCTTCCTTTTGATCAGTTGAAATCTGTTCATAGTGCACCCCTCATATGGCAATAGGATCAGGCAACAACTCAGATGGTTCCATGTCAGTCCGAGAGGAAAAGAGGCTATCTGCTCATGGATATGGTAAGTACTTCCTTACATGCCTCAGGTAGTATGTCCCTATACAAACAATTTCTATTAATTATTGAATTCTGGACACTGACTTCCTCATTAGAGTGCTTCTCTAATATTACCCAGGACATTATATGTATTTTAGGTTTCAGTTATCTATTTTATCCTAGTAATGTTCAATAACAAGTCAATAACTGTCTCTGAAGTGGCTTGTACCATACCTCCACAAGTGGAAACTTTCTGGTACAAACTGTAGCTGTTGTTAAGTGGCATTCATGGGATTTTGCCATAACCTCGAGTCTATGTAAGTTACAGATTCTTCTAAAATTGTATCTGAGTGCTAATTATAAAAGTTCAAATGCAGTGACTGAGACACTGTTTTGTTTTTTTTTTAAATTCTGATAGACTGGGTGTTATTTAAGTTCGCATTCAAATAACGCTCTTCTTTCAGGCAGTTTTATAGATTGAGGTTAAAATGGCTCGATGGTAAAGAATCTGCCTGCCAATGCATGAGATGCGGGTTCAATCTCTGGGTCAGACAGATCCCCTGGAGAAGGAAATGGCAACCCACTCCAGTATTCTTGCCTGGGAAATCCCATGGACAGAGGAGCCTGGAAGGCTATAGTCCATGGGGTCACAAAAGAGTCAGATACGACTTAGCAACTAAACAACAATATTCCTAGTTGTGGAATATGCATCCTACAAAATCTAAACAACCTGACCATTTACTGGATTTCTTGCTTAGTTCCAGAGATAGGCAATATAGGGATTTGCTTTTAGTTTCTTGTGGAATGTCAGGAGTGTCTCCTGTCCAGGTTATTCCTCACAAATTCACCATCTGAGTAGGTTCTTCCATCTTTCCTGGATTTATCAAGCAGCCTCTGCTATTCATGTGTATCACCATAAAATCTGTCTGTTCTAGCTTGTTCTTTAGTTTATGATATTATCATATTATCAAGTTAGTGTATCGCTACACTTAGGACATGTTTCAAATCCAAATCCCTTCTAACAAAATCATGCCAGTAAATTGGTGACTCCAAATAACCCTATGGCAACCTAATAAAGGTAAACTGGATTTCATCCCAGGTGAAGGCAAATCGGTTGGCTCTTCCATAAGATCAGAATGGAGCAAAAAGCATTTGCAAGATTAGTCATTTAGTACCAGTCTCCTTTACCTTGTATTTTTTTGTATCATAACCAGGGATTGCTGATACTAGAGACAGTACTACTCCATTCAAGCCTTGATAATCTACTACTTGTCTCTACTGGGCCATCTGCTTTGTGGATGGGTCACAAAGGGCAGATATACAGAAACTTCAGTGGTATCAATACTCCAATGTCTAACATGCCATTCATTAAAGTGATAATCTCTTTCCATCTACCAGTTATTTAACACTGTTTTAAATTAATAACCTGTACAGGATATACTATAAATTCTCATTTAGCCCATCCAGTTAATACTACTCGAAGGACAAACTTATATGCCTTCTGCTTTATAATATTAAGTAGAAGTATTCTTCAGGCAGACATAATATCCATTCAAATAATACATTTAGGTAAAGGAGACATGACCATGTCACATAAAGTCTCTTCAAACATTCGACTCTTCACACAAGCTTTTACTATAATCCCATTGACTATTACATCTCTATACCATCTCATTTCAACTGTAGCCTCTGTTAGGTCTTTTTCAATAGGTTTGGGGTTTCCATGACAGGAGCTTCAGGTAGGATTCTCTCCAACTCCCTGTCCTTTCTACAGTTTGTTCACACATGTGCATGTGGCATTGGGCCCCAGGCCAGGCATCCTCATCCTAAGTGACTAGTTAGACTATCACCCTCTGGTAATCTGAGGTCACATATGTCATCACGATCTTTGCTTCTGGGTTTTTAAACTTCTCTAAACTAGGGTAAATATGGAAGATTTGTCTAGAGCACTTCAATGTTAGGGAACCAGGAATGGCTCCCGTCTGTTTATCAAATCTTTGAAGGCTTTTGTTTTGAATCCTTCAATGGCCTTTTATTATCCAGTTCCATAGTAACTAAAGACTTTCAGCTTGCTGTGATGGATCCCTTGACTATTATTTTCTTTGTCTTTCCTCAATCCCTGTGAATCATTCTAATTTTCTTCGAATCTTTAAGTCTCAGAAAGTGGAACTGAGACAACAAATCTAATATGGTTTTATTCTTTTTTTATCTTTCTCTGATTTTTACAGCATGGGGCATGGAGTGCCCATGCAAAAAGGACCCACTTAATCATAGTGTTTAGCTTCCCAGATGGCGCTAGTGGAAAAGAACACACTTCCCGATGCAGGAGATGTAAGAGACTCAGGCTAGATCCTGGAGGAGGGAAGACCCCCTGGAGGAGGACATGGCAACCCACTCCAGTATTCTTGCCTGGAGAATCCCATGGACAGAGGGGTCTGGCGGGCTACAGTCCATGGCGTCGCAAAGTGCTGGATATGACTAGCAACTTGGCATGCACACAGAATCGTAGTCTTTACCACTATATGGTTGAAGAGACTATTAAATGGATGAATATCCTAATAAGTATAAAATTATTCCAGCATGCCTTTCATATGCAGCATATCAGCCACTCTAGCTGGGGAGTTCCACTTATCATGTGAAGGAGGGAAAGGACAATTCCCTCCAAGCAAACTTTATCTTGTTTTTTTCTGCAGTCCACCAAGCTAGCTGTCCCTTCAGGAAGAAACCTATTATGTGTTTGGAGAATGTGCAGCAGCCAGTTCTGATTGTTCAATAGCAAGCTGTGAGTGCTGTATCAACCCAAACATAGGATTCAAAACTGAGAAGATTGATTCAAAGTTAGTCAACCTCACAATTGACTCTAGTAAAAGTTCTTCAGGGAGTTGATTAATCCATAAAATCAGACAACTCTTTCACAATATTCCCCAGTTTAAGTAGCTTCTTGGTTTTGTAAAGACACACACACATCTACCCCTGCCACCTGAACTACCTTCTTAATGACCATTAAGACATAATGACCATTATGTCTCCCTGGAGGCTCAGAGGTTAAAGCATCTTCCTGCAATGCGGGAGACCTAGGTTCGATCCCTGGGTCAGGAAGATCCCCTGGAGAAGGAAATGGCAACCCACTCCAGCATACTCGCCTGGAGAATCCCCTGGACAGAGGAGCCTGGTAGGCTACAGTCCACAGGGTCGCAAAGAATCGGACAAAACTGAGCGACTTCACTTTCACCTTAATGACCATAGATACTAGAAGTGCTACATGTTTTTTCTATAATACATTTTCCTATAGGTAACAGCCCCGAAGCTAGTGGGTATAGCAGAGGAAGGGCAAAATCTAATGCCAAGACCTGCACCAACCCTGTCCTTTTCTTTTATTTTATCTACTACAGAAAAAAAAACAAACAAACAAGGATTTCATATTTGGCTTATCTCTCATTATTTTGTGTTTTAGTATATATCCAGTGAGCCAACTCCTCAAGAAATAGATCTATCATTTCTAAATTCTATTGATAACTTTTACTTAGAATAACTAATCACTTCACAGCTGTTGTCCTATATCATAGGTGACTTGGTAGCCACTTAGGTTTCAAAGATTTGCCATCCTCCACTCTCTTCGTCCTTCCTTTCCCCAAATAATGTTTTCACATTATTTCAGTGAGTCAGTGTCATTCTTGTAAGTTTCACTTCCGAACTACACTGTGACTCCAAGACTACCCTCATGCTCAGTAATTAGCTAGAAGAACTCACTTGGCTCAGAAGATTTGTTATGCTCATAGCTGCAGTTAATTGCAGTGAAGGATACAGATTAAAGTCAGGAAAAGAAAAAGGAACATGGGTGAACACCAGGAAATTCCAGGTGAAAGCTTCTAGATGTCTATTCTTGGTAGAGTCTCATGGACATACTTAATTCTCCCAGCATTCACTGGTGCATGCTACCAAGTTTTAAAGAGGAATTGATGCCATCTTTCTCAAACTTTTCCAAAAAACTGGAGAGAGAACACTGTAAAACTTGTTATATGAAAATATCATTACCCTGAGAGCAAAGTCAGATAAGCACACTATATGAAAACTACAGACCAATAGCCCTGATGAATATAGGTGCAAATATTTTCAAGAAAATATGAGTGATCAAAATTCAACTGCACATTAAAACAGCACATTATACACCATGATGAATACATCCCTGAGGCACAAGGATGATTCAACACATGCAAATTAATAAATGTGATATACCACATTTACAGAATGAACTATAAATAAATGATCATCTTAATAGAGGCAGCAAAAGCATTCAGCAAAATACAACTTTCTTCTATAATAAAAATTATCAACAAATTAGATATAGAAGAAACATACTTCAATATGATAAAGGTCATATATGACAAGCCCCCATCTAACACTGTAATCAATGGTAAACGTTTGAATATTTTGCCTCTAAGGTCAGGAACAAGATAAGGGTGCCAACTCTTACCACTCCTATTCAACAAAGTACTAGAAGTCCTACCCAGAGAAATTAGGAAAGGAAAAAAAGTAAAAGAAACATAAATCCAAAGGAAAGAATTAAAATTATCACCCATTGCAGATAATATGATCTTCTGAAGAGAAAATCCTAAAACCATCACCAAAAACCTGTTAGAACCAATCAATGAATTAACAAATTGCTGGGTACAATATCAACATATAGAAATCAGTTGTGTTTCTATACACTAATAATGAGATACCTGATAAAGAAATAAAGAATACAACCCCATTCAGAATAGCATTAAAACAATGAAATACTTAGGAACAAATATAACCAAAGAGGTAAAGATCTGTACTGCAAAACTTGGTGAAAGAAATTTAAAAGGCCAAATAAATGGGAAGATATCCTATGTTCATAAACTGGAAGAATTAATATTGTTAAAATGTTCATCCTGCTCAAAGCCACCTATGCATTCAATGCAATTTCTGCCAAAATCCAATAGCATTTTTTACAGATGTAGAAAAAGTAGTCCCCAAATTTATTAGAATCATAAAAGACCTAAATAGCCAAAGTGACCTTAAGAAAGAAGAACAAAACTGGAGGCATCATACTTCCTCGTTTCAATCCATTCTATAGTAGTAATCAAATTAATAAAGTACTGGCATAAAAAGAGACACATAGATCAATGGAACAAAAAGAACCTGGAGATTAACGCACACTTCTATGGTCAACTGATATTTAACAAGTAATCCAGATACTTAAGGGCAAAGGATAGTTTCTTCAATAAGTGGTCTTGAATAGCTACATGAAGAATGAAATTAGAGTTCTATCATGCACCACTCACAAAAAGAAACTCACAGAGAAATTCATATTAAAACTACAATGAGATACCATTTCACACATATTAGAATGGCTTTCATTAAAAAGACAAGAGAGAAATATTGGGAAGAATGAGGAGAAAAGGTTTTTTTTTAATTCTCTATTTTTAAAATTGAAATATAGTTGATTTACAATGATGTGCTAATTTTTGCTGTACAGCAAAGTGACTCAGTTACATATATATATATATATGTATATATTTTTAATATTCTTTTTCATTATGGTTTATCCCATGAGATTGCATATAGTTCCCTGTTCTATATAGTAAGACCTTGTTTATCCATTCCAACTATATTAATAGTTTGCATGTGCTAATCCCAAACTAGACATGAACTTGGGATAACTCCAGGTGATGTTGAGGGACACAGAGGCCAGGTGTGCTGCAGTCCATGGAGTCATGAAGAGTCAGACATAACTGGGCAACTGAACAATCCCAAACTCCCACTCCACTCCACTCCTCTCCCTCTTCCTTACCCTCTTAAGAACCACAAGTCATGTCTGTGAGTCCGTTTCTGTTTTGTTGAAAGGCTCATTTTTGGCATATATTGGATTCTAAATATAAATGATAGCATATAATATTTGTTTTCTCTGACTTACTTCATTTAATATGATAATTTCTGGTCTGTACCCATGTTGCTGCAAATGGCATTATTTCATTAGTTTCTATGGTTGAGTAGCATTCCATTGTATATATGTACCACATCTTGTTTATCTATTCATCTCTCCATGGACATTTAAGTTGTTTCCATGTCTTGACTTTTATGAATAGTGTTGCTATGAACATATAGGTGCATATATTTTTTGGCCACTATATGCACATGATATGATACTATATATAGAAAATCCTAAGGACACCACACAAAAACTACTAGATGTAATAAAATAATTCAGCAAAGTAGCAGGATACAAGGTTAACATTCAGAAATCAGTAACATGTATTTACACTAACAATGAAATATTAGAAACGAAATGTAAAACAAAAAAACAAAAAACCATTCCTTTTAAAATTTCACTGGATTGGAATAATTTGTATTTTTAGAATGGCAGTACTACCAGAGCAATCCACAGATTTATTGTGATTCCTCTCAAGTTAATCATGGCATTCTTCACAGAACTAGAACAAATAATCTAAAAATTTATATTAAACCAAAAAAGGTCTAGAATTGTCAAAGCAATCCTGAGGAAAAACAACAAAGCAGGAGGCATTATTCTCCCAGACTTTAGACAATACTTCAAAGCTACAGTAATCAAAATGGTTTGGTAGTGGTACATAAGCAGACATATGGATCAAAGGGAGAGCATAGAGAACCCAGAAATACATTTACACACTTATGGTCAATTAATCTTTGACAAAGGAGACAGGAATATAAACTGGGAAAAAACCTTTTCAGAAAGTGGTTCTGTAAGTTTGGACAGTTGCATGTAAACCAATGAAGTAAGAACACGCTCTCACACCATACAAAAAAATAAATTCAAAATAGATTAAAGATTTAAACATAACACCACAAAACTCCTAGAAGAGAGGAAATGCAAACGTTTTCTGACATAAATCATATGAATGTTTTCTTAGGTCAATCTCCCAAGACAATAGAAATAAAAACAAAAATGAACAAATGGGACCTATCAAACTTACAAGATTTACACAGCAAAGAAAATCATAATAAAATGAAGACAACCTAAAGTATGGGAGAAAATGTTTGTAAATAATGCAACCAACAAGAGCTTAATCTCCAAAATGCACAAATAGCTCATACAACTCAACAAAAACAAAAGCAACCCAATCAAAAAGTTGTCAGAAGACCTTAATAAACATTTCTCCACAGAAGACATACAGATGTCTGGTAAACAAATGAAAAGATGCTCAACATCATTAATTATTAGCAAAAATGTAAGTCAAAACTACAGTGAATACAGTTTACACTGCTCAGAATGCCCATCATTAAGAAGTCTATAAATAACAAATGCTGCAGAGGGTATGGAGAAAAGAGAACCCTCCTAAACTGTTGAGAATTTAAATTGGTACAGCCACTGTAGAGAAAAGTATGGAAGGTCCTCAGAAAACTGAAAACAGAACTACCATATGACCCAACAATTCCACTCTTTGGCATATACCCACACAAAATTTTAATTTAAAAAGGGAACTCTTGTGTGCTGTGATGGAAATGTATTATGTATCAGAATCACTACTATGGAAAACAGTATGGAGGTCATTTTCTAAATTAAAACTAGAACTACTTTAAGATTCAGCAGTCCTACTTTTGGGTATTTATCAAAAGGAAATTTAAAAAAAAGACATCAACCAGGTATTTACACCTTCATGTTCACTGTAGAATTATTCACAGTAGCTAAGATATGGAATTATGTATGTATAAGAAGCAAGTAAAAGACTGATTAGAGGATAATGAAAAATTGCTAATATAATAGATATATGATTTTGTCATTGTTTAGTCACTAAGTTGTGTCCAACTCTTTGCGAACCCATGGACTTTTGCCCACGAGGCTCCTCTGCCCATGGGGTTTTTCAGGCAAGAATACTTGCCATTTCCTTCTCCAGATAAATTATTATCTGTGCATAAAACCCAAAATAATAATAATGCAGTTTAGAAAGCTTTCTACACATAAAATATCTTAATAAAAAGCTCTGGGAGTTGGTGATGATTCAGGGAAGCCTGGCATTTTGCAGCCCATGGGGTCGCAAAGAGTCGGGCATGACTGAGGGACTGAATTGACTGAAAAAGCATTAACTCAGAAATTTTACTCCTATTCATGCACACCAGAGAAAACTCTTCCTTCTGTGCACCAGAGGGCACATCAAGAATGTTCATAGAAATGTTGTTTTGTGATAGGAAAAAAGTGGAAAGAATCCAAATATCCACAGAAGCAGCCTGAGTTACAAATATTTGTATATTTACCAACTAGATTATTCTAACCAGACACTGGACAACTTACACAACATACATGGATGAACCTTGGAAATTTATTATCAATAATTTTGAAAAGCAATCTTTAGAGGGATATCCAGTTTTATGTGACATTCAAAAATATGTAAAACTTAGTATGTGGTAAAATTATAAAGAGCAAAAAATTATATAAATACAATTGACAACATAGCCATTTATGAGTAGAGAAAGGAGGATCATATTGGTGAGGGAGGAATCAAAGAGTTTTAAGATTTCTGGTAGAGCTTTATTTCTCAAACAACATTCATATGCTCGTGTTGGTTATATTTTATGTGTTTTAATCTACACATGCTATAAATGTTGTTTTTTATAAACTTAATATTAAAACAAAAATTTTTATGCTAACTATTCAAATTTTTAAAACAAAATAAAACAAGTTTTTATTATACTTTACTATTTTTCTGCTTAGCATCCTTCAAATTTGTAGCGTTTAAATAGCTTTAGGTATTAAACAAAGCATGTTCATCCTCAGTCACGAATATCCTTCCCAAAAATTAAGATCAGTGACTAAATAGAAACTTTTATGAAAATATGTAAATTAAACATCTTCTAAATTGCTCAAGATCATCTCCTCTTTTCTGAGTTCTCTTTCTTCTTTCCTTCCCTCCTACATATTTTGCATTATTCTTTTGATCAAGTTGACATTATTAGAAGATCCATATTTTCGAGTTCTCGGTATGAAGTCTGGGTATCACTGAGTTGTGTCTGACTCTTTGTGACTCCATGGACTGTAGCCTGCCAGGTTCCTCTATCCATGGAATTTTCAAGACAGTAATATTGGAGTGAGTTGCTATTTTCTTCTCCAAGGGATCTTTCTGACCCAGAAATCGAACCCCTATCTCCTGCATTGGCAGGCAGGTACTTTACCACTGAGCCACCAAGGAAGCCCAGTATGAAATTTATTCACTACTGAGATTCTCTAAGAGGCTTCCTAATCCTACAGCCTCAGTAGGTCTTTATTTTCTGGTTTAGCATAGTGTTTAATTTTCTACTTAATATTTATCAATAAAATGAATGGCCATTTGGTTATTTAAAGAAACTATGTTATGTCATTACCATTAAGACCTATATTAGTAAAGGCACTGTACTGAAAATGAGTTATGTTTAATTTTAATCCCTTAATGTTTTAGGTCATATTTTGAAGTTAATTATCACTGTGTAACTATACTGGAAAGCCATGAAGATCAATATATGACTTAAGGTTTTTGCTTGTTTTGTTTTTTCCTTCCTACATTCTTATTTCTTTGACCTTTAGAAGATTTGCAGTGGTGAATCTAGTTTTTAGAAAACGAATTCTCACAGGTATGTGTGCTGCTGTTGTTCTTGACCAGATCACTCTGAGATGTTTTTTATTTTGGCTGATAAATACATAGCCTTCAGAACTACTTTATTCTTCTTTTTATTCCCTTCAAATAGCACCAGGCTTTCAGTTAGTAAAGTTTACAGGGCCAGGATAAATATTTTATCTGTCAATGAGCAAATACAAAACTGTTGTAAACTAGAATGACCAGAGGTTCCTGGTTTGATGAACTATGCAGAAAATAAAGATCATTATTAAGCATTTCATTGACACTTGCATATATCCTTAAAAATAAATAAAAGATGCAAATTCTATATTTTATTCATGTTAACTCTATGTGGGGTCAAAATTAGAAAAACAATGCATATAAAACATGGCTTACTGTATATTTGACAAATATGTGCCATATTTTTTCCTTACCAGCTCCAAGAAACTAAAAAACAAGTTCATTAAATTATGGCAAAACCAACATGATAATGTAAAGGAAAAAATTAATTAACTAATTAAAAATAAATAAATAAATAAATAGATTACAGAAGCATAGCACTTATATTATTCTTCCTTAGAGGACTGAGGACAGGAAAAAGTAGCTAATTAACTCTTCTACCTTTGTAAAACTTACAGTGAGTTTTTATTTTTCATACTGCCCATTAGCAGGTTAGTAATAACTCTAATCAGAATCTTTAGGGCACATTTTGAAACATGATAAAAATCATTATTGTACTGTAAATGAATTGAACACTAATATACAAAAATCAAAACAGCCAATTACTGAAGCATAATTAATCCAACCAAATATCAAAGTCATCATAAAGTTATACAGTGATTTTAAAATTCACTGTATTAAACATTTTCCTGAGTATTTAAAAACAGGTGACAGTGTAAGGTCAGCACATTTACATTCCACTTATGATGAAAACCAAATGACTAGCAACGTATTTATAGTTACAAGACTGTCAACCATGAAAGGCTTGAGGAAAAATACTTTAGAAGTGCCTGGTGCCATAGGCAGAATAATGACCACTTAAAGAAGCCTATATCCTAATCCCTATAACTTATCAGTATGATTTTTTACATTTAAAAGTCATTTTATAGATGTGATTAAATTAAGGTTTTAGAAATTGAGAGTTTATTCTGAATGTATTGGTGGCCCCAAGTGAAAGAAGAAAGCAACACAGTCAGAGGAGGAGGCACAACAACAGAGGTAGGAGGTTAGACAATGAAAGAGAGAGAAATATGGATCTGATGATGTTAGGCTGCTGCTAATTTTGAATATGGGGGGTGGAGCCACAAGCCAAGGAATGCAGATGGCTTCCAGCAGCTAGAAAAGGCAAGGGAAAGAGTATTCTTCTAAGGCAGCCCTACACAAACTGTAATTGCAGCCCAGTGAAAACCATTTCAGACTTTTGACCTCTAAAACTGTAAGATGATAAATCTGTGTTGTTTAAGCACTAAATTTGTGGTAATTTGTTACAGTAATTTGTAACAAATTGTACTAGGAAACTATGTACTGGTATAGCATAAATGTGTGTACAGGAGACAAGTTGTTGTCTACCTGGAGACAAAATAAGGTAGGGAAATATCTACATTCTTATCATCATTATAGCTTTGTTATTCAAATGATCTTTACTCATTTAAAGATTTAGTTTGTATATTGTACTGATATACTATTATCAATTAATGATAAATCAAAAGAAAAAAACTAATTGGAGCATGGATAGTTGAAATAATATAATAATGATGTTAAATTAATGTGTTATATACAGTATTCTATATCCTGAAAACAAAACTTTTTTGCCTTTTTTGCCTCTAACATATGTGGAAGAATCACAAAATCTGCCATATTTTTATAGAACCAATAAAATTCAACAGTGGTGGAAAGCAAATTGCACAGACTATCTTCTCCCAAAATGTGCAAAATTATAAAGTAATGAGGATCCTAAACAGATACTTGTGAATCATCATTCCATATATGAATGTATAATATACTTGTAGACAGACAAATTGGTTCAGTAGGAAGGTTAGTATACATGTGCCTGCTTTTCAGAAGAATTTTCTTTCCTATGATCACACTGAAATAAAACTACAGCCTTTCAAAATCTATAAGATGCAGCATAAGTCTTATGTGCTAACAAGGTATATTCAGATGAAATGTCTTGTCCTTTCCAAATGTGAAAACAAGGAAAAGGCAGAAAATGAACAAAACGTTTAGCTCAAAATATTATTTTGACTGCACAAAGGAAACTGAAAGAAAGCAAACAAAGTTAAAGAAATAACAAAATGCTAACTGATGAAAACTGAAGTAGGTGATTTAGGAACTGGAATGATAAGTGCAATTGCCTATAAACCTGAGACATGGCTCTTTAAAAAAAAAGGTGACATATCTATGAAAAAGAGTGAATATGCAAATTATAAACTGTATACATTTAAAGTGGATATAATAGTGTCTTAACTCAGGTTGCCATGACAAAACAACATATACTTTGGTGGTTTAAACAGAGATTTATTTTTCATAGTTCTGGAGGGTGGAAATCTGAGGTCATGGTGCCAGCAAACTTAAGTGCTGGTGAGAACTCTCTTCCTGGCTTACAGGTGGCTGCCTTCTCACTGTGTGCTCACAGGGCCTTTCCTCAGTACAAGTGCCTGGAGAGAAAACGAGATATCTCTCCTGCTCTTTTAATAAACTCATCAATTCTATCCAATTAGAGTCCCACCTTTATGATTTCTTTTAAACTCAGTTACCTCCTAAAAGCCCTGTTTCTAAAACAGTCACATTAGGGCTTCAACATATGAACTGGGTGGGAGCACAGTGCAGTTTATAGCATTCAATCCCTGACCCCTCCAAAATTCATGTTCTTCTCTCATGCAAGATATGTTCATTCTATCTCAATAGCCTCAACAATCTTCATTCCAACATTAAGTCTGAAGCTCTGTCTCCTCTAAATATCATCTAAATCAGATATAAGTGAGACTCAAGGTATGAATCATCCCTAGGCAAGATTTCTCTCTAGCTGTAAACCTGTGAAACCAGGCAAGATATCTGATTCCAAAATACAGTGGGGAACAGTCATCGGGCAGACATTCCTATTCCAAAGAGAGAAATCAGAAGGAAATAAATGAAGGATCTCAATAAAATCCAAAACCTATCCAAGTAAACTTCACTGGATCTTAAGGCTCAGTAACATAAGTATGTGCAAACACACATACATGCAGGTGTATAGGTAGACAGACAGACAGAAAGACAAATAATAAGAAATCAGCTCATGTGACCATGGAAGGTGAGAAGTCCCAAGACCGATAATTGTCAAGCTGGAGAACCAAGAATGACAATGGTATAGTTGCAGTACAAATCCAAAGGCCTCAGAACCAGGACAATTAGTGGTATAAGTTCCAGTCTGAAAGGCAGCAGGCTCAACACCCAAGAAATGCTTTTTCAGTTTAAGTCTAAATGTAGGAAAAGACTGCTGTTCCAGCTGAAGTAGTGAGGCAGGTGTAGTTCCCTCTTACTCAGTTTTTTGGTTCAGTTCAGGTCTTCAGTCAACTGGATGAGGTTCATCCACATTAAAGACAGCAATCTGCTTTAGTCAGTTTTCCAATTCAAATGTTAATCTCAACCTAAATAAGACACACCTAGAATACTGTTTGACCAAATGTCTGGGCACCTCATGGCCCAGTCAAGTTGGCACATTAAATAACCAAACAAAGAAAACACCACAAATAGCAAAGACAAAAGGGATATGAATATCAAGAAACCTTATCTTCAATCTGTATCAGGAATAAGCATATGGCACAGATAATTCAAGGATATTTGAGTGAAAATGTGCAGGTACAGGGAAACCATAAGGCCTGGTGTGGTGCCTGAAAGAAGAATGCTGAGTATAAGACAACCATCAGCGACCCTGACTGACTGAATTGAACTGCAGTGGGAGAGCCAGCTAATGAGTACCTTGCCTCCCTTTCTTTTCATATCCTGATAGGGCTTCCCACTAACTGAACCAATAAGAAGCCAGAGAGTATGGCATCTCACTCCTACAGGCCATACAGGTTCATGGGGTGCAAGAGGACTGACAGTTTGACACAGAGAGTTAAGCAGAAATATTAAAACATAAAATCTGTAATAGCAAAATGTATTCCTCAATAAAATAAGTAATTTTTCTGGAAAATATAAATTACAAAAAAACTGACTCTAGCATGTGTTTGCCAAGTTGCTTCATTCATGTCCAACTCTTTGTGACCTTATGGACCGTAGTCCACCAGGCTCCTCTGTTTTCTCCCGGGAGAAAACCTCCCAGGATTCTCCAGGGAGGAATACTGGAGTGGGTTGTTATGACTTTCTCCAGGGGATCGTCCCAACCCAGGGATCAAACCAGAGTCCCTTTTGTCTCCTGCATGGCAGATGGGTTCTTTACCACTAGGGCCACCTGGGAAGACTCTAGCATAGAAAAATTAAATATCACATAATCATAGAATAATTGAAAATGTTATTAGAATATTACATTAAAAAATATCTCCTGTTCTAGATAATTTTATAGTCATTTCTCCCAAAATTTTCAAGGAAAATGTTATGTTTTACATAGGAAGAAATGTTGAAAGGATACTTAATTAATATTATGAGATACCATGACTTAATACCTATCTCAGACAAAATAAAGAAGAAAAGGAAATTTTGGAAAATCTCACTTATAAACACCTTAAATTACTAATGGATCAAAATTGAATTTTTATTAAAATGAGGCATAGTAGTGTTTTACCCTACTTATAAGAATTGCAAAAGTTATGTAATAATAAATATCTATAACCATAAACTATCATAGTGGCAAATTAAGAAAACTACATGATTATTTCTAGACATGCAATCAAGTTTTTAAAATAAAATAGACGGTGCTTTCTCTAAAACCACTTAGAGTAACTGAAAGGATATATATATATCGGATGAATAAAATCTAACACTTAACATGCTATTATAAGATTTGTTTTAAAGGGAGGGGGAAACAGTGAAACCTGTAACCCACCATTATTACTTTAGCATCACTATGGATGCTTTTTGCTATCTTAGCTGGAGTGCTTGATGTTTAGGTAAAGATGGCATTTGAGGATAATCAACCTCCTGTCATCACGGAGCGAATAAGAGATGAGCCATCTGTCTGTGCCCTATCTGTATTTCTGACCCCAAGAATGATAAAAATAATAATAATAAAATAGTTGTTTTCTTTCAGGGCAAGAGTTTGGCATAGTTTGTTAGGCTGACCAGATACGAATCAAAGGATACAAAACTGGCTTCAGTAGAAGAGGATGTGACCTCTAGAGAGCATAAAACAGAGCATTAAAAGAGGCTAAGGGAAGGAGATGAGGGGAGGGGAATGGATGGAATCAGAGAGGAGAGGGGATGGGAGGGGAGGGAAGAGCACTAAGGAACAACCAATGACTTCATTTGCATCCCTTGCTTTGAGCCAGAAGACTAATCCTTCTCTGGACTTCTGAGTTATTAGAGACAATAAATACCCTTTTTTGCTTAAGTTAGGCTGAGGTGGGTATCTGCCACAGCAAAGAGTTCTGACTGAACAGTCTCCTCCAGGTAAAGGCCCTAGTCTGGCTATTTACAGAACTCTACACAGCAGGATAAAGGCTCAGCCATTAACCCTCTTTAAAATATTGATGTGGATTAAAGTGAACACTGGAAAGGTAAAGTTCACTTCAGCTTTTGTTTTTTTTCCTTGGGGAAATGAAACATATGACAAAACTAGGTCATCAAGATCTATAATTGGTAAAGTATGGACATAGAAGAAATTGAAAGGAAGTTTATTTCTCTTAAACTCAGAGATTACCAGCAATGGCTGTAAGTCACACAATCAATTGCTAATAATTGCCTTTTAGTTTGTTTTCTAATCATGGTATCATCCCCAGAACCATTTTCGGAAATGAGATTAACAATTTGGAATACCTAAGAGATTTGTGGGCTTTGATTCTGCTACAGCTACAGAGGGAAAAAAGGCTTTAATCATTTTTTGCCTGAAGAGACTATCAGTATTTATTGTTGTATATGCAGCTTTGCTCCAGTCATTCTCAAACTTTAAAAAAGTAAAATTGTCTGTGAATCCTACCCTCATATTAATTACTGCCATTTTCCATATATTTACAAATTCTATTTTAGCTACTTACAGGAACCTTTATCATTAATCCTTCTACAAATCTAAGTAAATAATAACCCATTGAAACAGCACTATAAAAACAACTTCATATTGTATTACAATGAAAAAAAATCAATAAACAGGCTCTAAACAAGGTTGACTATGAAAAAGACAGAAAGAAGAGAGAAATCACCTTGTTGCTCAGTCATTTTGAAGTCAGCTGGATGTCAAGTCAATGGCCAGCAAGGAATGTGGCAAGTGCACAGAAACCTTTATCAAATAAACTCATACAAAGATTTCCCCTTTCTTTCAACAACAAAGCCACCAAAATTTAAAGGAGAATTTAATTGAGTATATTTATTGCTAAAAATTAATCTATTTGCAATTGATTTACAAAGACAGGATAATAAGATAACTTCACATATTTGAGAGAGATTTCTCCAGCTTTCAAATGCTCATGCTCTACTCTGAAAATAATTAATAGGAGACAACTCTTAAAATGCTGAAGTGTCTTTGAAGTTCCATAACATTGTAAACATTGTGCCTAATAATAAAACGACCATATCTAGGAAAAAGAAATATTCTTTTAAAGAGGGAAACTGATGTAAACATACAAGATTATGTACATTACAGTTATTGGGTATAAAGACAGAGACAAAAGTATATATAAGAAATTGCAGTCTGTCTGCCTTTAGGTTCATCTTTTAACTATAGATTGCCAGTTAAATTTCACTCTAATAATAGGGAGAACATGTACACAAGCACACACACAAATACACCCACACAAACACACAAACACAACTAAATGTCCACAAATTACAGGTGAGACTCTATTTAAAGTGATGCAATATCCTGATTTGAACAATATTCAAAAAATTAAAGTTAATGTCTCCTTCACAAATTAATATCTATATGCTTTTATGTACATACCTTATTTCTATTATCCCTTGGCCAGAATAACTCCCTTCTCCAGGGGGTCTTCCCAATCTAGGGATCGAATTTGTGTCTCTTATCTCCCGTATTGGCAGGTGGGTTCTTAACCCCTAGTGCCACCTAGGAAGCCCAATAACAACTGTCAGTGGCCAAATATTCAATAACATACCCTAGGTGGGGCTTCCCTGGTAGCTCAGCTAGTAAAGAATCCTCTTGCAATACAGGAGACCACGATTCAATTCCTGGGTTGGGAAGATCCCCTGGAGCAGGGCATGGCAACCCACTCCAGTATTCTTGTCTGGAGAATCCCCGTGGACAGAAGAGTCTGGCGGGATAGAGTCATGGGGTCCCAAAGAGTCAGACACGACTGAGCTGCTAAGCACAAACACATACTAACTGCCATCCCTTCCCTGTGCTCTTCCTCACAATCAAGAATTTTTTAGTATCCTTCCCCAGTAAACTACCTGAGCATAAATCCTTATTTCAATGTCTGATTTTGGAGAATCCAAACCAAGACATGTAATGAGAACAGTTCATATTCTGAAATCATGTTAACATTTTCTGATTCTCTAGGTGTTCACAAATTGCATTTTTCTCTAATTGTCACTGTATTCAATTTTTTAACTGCAAAAATAATACATGCATATTTTAAAGGTAAAAACAGTTTCATTTCCATTTTTATTTCTGCTTCAAATATACATAATCTAATGAATTTCTTTCTCTTTTGTTCCAGTTTCGTTAAGCTACTATTCACGCATAAAACATATAAGTTTAAAGTATACAATGTGATGACTTGATACACCCATATACATTGGGGGGTTCACCATAGTAAAGTTGTTAAAACATCCATTACCTCACATACTTACCAGTTTTATATGTGTGGCAAGTTACTATAGTCACCGTGCTGTACATCAGATCCCCCAAAATAATTCATGTTATAGCTAGAAGCTTATACTCTTTGAGCAACATCCCTACCTTTCCCCAACCCAGAGCCCGTGACAATTAGAATTCAAATCTCTATTTCTAATGTGCAGCTTTTTTAGATTCTACATTAAAGTAAACATACAGTATCTGTCAACTCTGAAATGTCACTTAGTATAATGCCCTCAAAGTCCATCCATGTTGTCACAAAAGGCAAGATCTCCTTCTTTCATATGGCCAAATTATGTAAAGGAGTATAATTGTATTGTTATACACATATATATATTCCTATATAAATGTAAAAGAATATAAATTTTAAATATATATCCACACATACAGGTGTGTGTATATACAAATATATATGTATATATATAAATACATGTATTTATTCTTAAACAATCTAAAGATACTGAGTTTATGTCATTGCTTTGACTATTGTGAATAATGTGCAATGAACATGGGGGTATTGTTAATTCTTGAGATAGTAATTTCATTTCCTTCAGAAATATACCCAGAAGTCGGACTGTTGAATCACACAGTGATTTCATTTTTCATTTTTTTTGAGAAACCTCTGTACTGTTTTCTGTACTGGCTGCTCCAATTTACAATCCCACCAACACCACACAATGCCTCCCTTTACTCCACATCCTTGCCAACATTCATAATTTCTTCTCTTTTTGATAATGATCATTCTAAGAGTTGTGAGGTGTACCTCACTGGGATTTTGATTTGTATTTCCCTGATGATTAAATCTTTTCATACATCAGCTGGCCATCTATGTCATTTTTGGAAAAAAGTCTACTCAAGTTATTTTCCCATTTTTATTTTTTTTTAATTTAAATTTTCTTTACTTTATTGTGTTGGTTTTGCCATACAATGACATGAAACTGCCATGGGTTTACATATGCTCCCCCTCCAGAACACCCCTCCCTCCTCCCTCCCGATTCCCTCCCCCTGGGACATCTCGGTGCACCAGCCCTGAGCATCAACCCTGGGCTGGCGATTGATTTCACATATGATAATTAACATGTTTCAAAGCCATTCTCCCATAACATCCCACCCTTGCCCTCATCCACAGAGTCCACAAGTCTGTTCTATACATCTGCGTTCCTTTTGCTGTTCACATGCAGGGTTCTCGTTACCATCTTTCTAAGTTCCATATATATGCGTTAGTATACTGTATTGTTGTTTTTCCTTCTGGCTTACTTCACTCTGGATAATAGACTCCAGTTCCGTCCACCTGAGTAGAACTGATTCAAATGAATTTTTTTTTTTTTTGGTCCTACCTTCTTTCGTCAGCAATGGGCTGCCTTTCCAGATGCCTGATATCCTCTGCTAGCATTCAGATGTTATTTTATGGAGTTTGCTCGGTTTTTAAATGTTCTTCTGGTGTATTTGTTGGGGAGAGTGTGGACTCCCCGTCCTATTCCTCTGCCATCTTAGTTCCTCCCCTGAATTTTTTTTTTAATGCTGAGTAATATTCCATTGTGTATATGTACCACAGCTTTCTTATCCATTCGTCAGTTGATGGGCATCTAGGTTGCTTCCATGTCCTGGCTATTGTAAACAATGCGGCAATGAACATTGGGGTACACGTGTCCGTTTCGGGTCTGTTTACCTCAGTGTATATGCCCAGCAGTGGGATTGCTGGGTCATATGGCAGGTCTATTTGCAGCTTTTTAAGGAACCTCCACACTGTTTTTCATAGTGGCTGTACTAGTTTGCATTCCCACCAACAGTGTAAGAGAGTTCCCTTTTCTCCACATCCTCTCCAGCATTTATTGCTTGTAGATTTTTGGATTGCAGCCATTCTGACTGGTGTAAAGTGGTACCTCACTGTGGTTTTGATTTTTAAAATGGGATTGTTTACTTCTGTGTTATTGAATTGTATGGACTCCTTCTATATTTTGGATATTGCATGCATGCTAAGTCACTTCAGTTGTGTTCAACCCTTTGCAACCCTATGGACCTTAGCCCACCTCCTCTGTCCATGGGATTCTCCAGGCAAGAAAACTGGAGTGAGTTGTCGTGCCTTTTTCCAGGGGATCTTCCCAACCCAGGGTCTCTCAGTCTCCTTCACTGGCATGTAGGTTCTTTACCACTAATGCCACCTGGAAAGCCCATTTTGGATATTAACCCCTTATCAAAGATAGTTTGCAAATATTTTATCCTATTCTATAGGTCACCTTTGCATTTGATGATTGTTTATCTTGCTGTGAAGAAGCTTTTTGTTTGATGTAGTCCCACCTGTTTATATTTGTTTTCTTGCTTGTACTTCTGGTGTCAAACAAAATAAACATTGTTACTAAAACCAATATCAAAGAACTTTTAACCTGCTTTATTCTATTAGCTTTATATTTTGAGTTATTATATTTATGTCTTTAATACATTTTGATTTAATATCTGTGAATGGTGTAAGACAGAGGTCCAATTTCATTCTTTTGCATATAGCTGTCCAGTTTTCCTAACATCATTCAATAGATTATGGTTTCCTCATTGAATATCTTGGTTCCCTTATAAAATACCTGTTGATCACATATATGTGGGTTTATTTTGGGGCTCTTCATTCTATTCTGTTGGTCTATGTGTTTGTTTTTATATCACTAATATAAAGATTTGATTATTCTAGCTCTGTAGTATAGTTTGAAATCATGAAGTGTGATGCCTTCAGCTTTTTTTTTTCTTTCTCAAAATTGCTTTGGCCATTCAGGGTTGTTGTTATTTTTTCACAACAAATTTTGGGTATGTTTTCTAGTTGTACAAAAAAAGCCATTGGAATTTTTTTTATCAGGATTGCATTGAATATAGATTCAATATAGATAGCTTTGGGTAGTTTAAACATTTCAACAATACTGTATGAATTCTTTCAATCCATCTACATGGAATATCTTTCCATTTATTTGCAAAGTATCTTCCTCAATACCTTTCATGAAGTCTTTCAGTGTGCAAGTCTTTTACCTCATTAGTTAATTTTAAGTATTTTATTGTTTTTATGTTATCATGGGTGGAATTGTTTTATTTCTCTTTCAGATATTTCATTGTTAGTTTATAGAAAGGAAACTGATTTTTATATGTTAATTTTGTACGCTGAATCTTTATTGAAGTCTAATCAAATCTAACATTTTGGGGTGAAGTCTTTCGGAATTTCCATATACAAAACTTTGCCATCTGCAAAAGGAGGCAATTGTAACTTTGTTTTTCTAATTCAGATGCATTTCATTTATTTTTGGTGCTTAACTGCTCTGGCTAGGGCTTACAGCACTATGTTGAATAGCAACGGTGAGGGTGGGCATACATGTCTTGTTCCCAATTTTAGCAGCAAAGTTTTCAGTCTTTCACCATTGAGTAGTTAGCTGTGAGTTTGGCCTTGATTACTTTGAGATACGTTCCTTCTATATCCAATTTGTTGTTTTTATCATGAAAAGATGCTGAATTTTGTCAAATGCTTTTCTTGCATCTGTTGAAGTGACCATATGAATTTTATCATTCATTCTATTAATGTGGAGCAGCACATTACTGAATTGCATATGTTGAAGCAAACTTGCATCCCAGCAAAAATATCTAACTTAGATGTATTATCCTTTTAAATGCGTTCTTGACTTTGGCTTGCTAATTACTTGTTGAAAATTTTTGTATCTATATTTATCAAGGATATTGGACCATATAGTTTTGTTTCCCTGTACTGTCCTTTTCCAGCTTTGAAGTGGGTAATGCTGGTTTCATGAGTTTAGAAATGTTCTCCAAATTTTTGGAAGATTTTGAGGATTGCTGTTAATACTTTTTATTTTTAAACATTTGGTAGAATTCACTGTGAAACCATCTGGTCCTGGGCTTTTCTTTGTTGGGAGGCTTTTGAATATTGGATCAGCAAGTGCTGGAGTCAGCAAGACCTCTGGGCTCATGAAGGAACTTGCAGGGAGCCATCTAGGGCCACAGAGGAGGCCTGGTGCCAAGTGGGCCACCTCTGGGGTCTCAGGTGAAGCATGCTGCTGACCTCAGTCCTTCCATAGGGAGAGGGTATCTCTGTTCTAGGCTACCTGGGCTTAGGGAGGGGTGGAGGGACATGAGAAACTACCTTTCCTACCCTCCTCAGTACATCTTCTTATTTCTATGCTTCACCCATATTCTGTATTCCCTCATCTAGAATCCTTGGCTCTTCTAAAGGTATATTCTTACATGGATGGTTGTTCAAATTGATGTTTCCAGGGAGGGGATAGTCACAAGGAATTCCTTTGCCACCATTCTGCTCTTTTTCTTAATTCTAACGTACTTCTTTCAATTCCTTCATTAATGTGTAGAAATCACAGTCTCACAATGAATTTCAATTCATAGTTGGTTCATTTTTTTTCACTGTTACTGCATTTATGGCAGTTCTTCCTCTGTAAATTATCAGTTTATATAACTAATCTATTATCTATTGAATTTTTAAAATTTTTATACTATTCTTTAGAGATTCTTCTATTTTATATCATTGGAAAAATATTATATATGTGGTATTTGCTATGATCAGAGTATGATGTTGAAAAAAAGAGTCCATAAAAAATACATGCATGCATATATGTGTGTGCATACATATAAATTCATAGGAGAAATTAATGTATGATTAAAATGATATTTCTATTCCAAGAGGAAATATGACTTATTTAACATCTTATTGGTGTAACGAATGGTCTCTAAGAAAATTAATTCAAACCCTTGCCTCACATCATAGAAATGAATATCAGAATAAGCAAAATATGAGGAAAGAAATAAGCAAAAAATCAATTCTCTACTCAGATCTAATCTCTGAAAAATAATGATACATAAACTCTCTCACAGTAAAGCTGAGACACAAAGAATATGAAAGTTCTTGTTAGAATAAGAGTATAAAGTCACCTATAAATGCAAACAGAAATATTATAAGGTTTCAACCAATGAGTTGTTCCACTTTAGGAAGTGCTTTGCAGCTAGAACACACTATTCAGTGGTGAGGTTTAGGGCATTGAGAACTGTAAATGTTTTTCTCAAAAGAAAAGAGCTTACAACAAAGGAAAGAAAAAGTTGCTATACTTCTGTGCTCATAATGCAGATCATTTGCATAAATGGAATCTGAGTGAGAAATTTCTCCAGCAGATTTTAAGATATAAGTAAAGCAAAGGAAATTTGCTTTCTTCTCATTAAATCAAAAAGAAATTATTCATCTCCGTGAATGCAAATGAAAGCTTTCCAAATGGTGTGGTCATAACATGGTAATTAAATGCCTGAGTGCCAGCACGATTCCTTCATTTTTCTAAATTATAATAATTACAATTGACCATTACTGATAATTACAGTGATCAGAGTGTCAAATTCCAATTTTTCATCCTCTTTTCTGTATTTAATATGTAACTTCCTTCCAGGAAAATCCATCAAGTATTCTTTCTCTTTACTCGAATCCTTTCTACCCTTTTATCTCACACCCACAGAAATCAGCTCCCTCTTCACCCTCTCCTTTCTGTCTACTCACCTCCTAATCATAGTTTCTTTTTTTCTTTTTTTGAATTTCCTCCAGGGGCTAATCAGGAGGTGTCTAGCTATATAAGCATTATGTCAAGGTAAAATTAAAAGATTAAATATATAAATTATTGTTTCAAAAAGGATTCTGTGTATTCTGAATGCCTAAATCACTTTATACCCACTTATTATCTCTGTAATTAAAATGAAAGCTAGTAATCAAAGGTCCTAACCAATTCCTTGAGGAAAGCATACAAGTTAAAAAGAAAAGGATTACCTAATCCTTTCAACTTTAAATTAATTCTGTGTTTCTCAGGCCTTATAAATGTATCACTTTCTTAATTGGCATAAATGGTTTCTGTTGTGGGACTTTAGAACAATTTCCTACAAATCATATTTTAAATATTTCTTTCCTTTTGAATTAAATTATTCCATTCTCCAGGTGTCTTCCTGGAAAACATAAATGCCTCTGAGTAAGTCAAACTGTCCTTAATCACCCACGGCACAAGTTTATCAACTTGCATCTTTTTAGAGTGTTCACTCAGATCAAGTATTAGGGAATTCTGCAGGCCATATTGGCAATATGAATCAAAATGTCAAAGCATAGAAATTTTGGTCTTCCAGTAATATCTATAAAAATATATAAATAAATGTATGTTTATTGTATTATAATTTGTTTCAATAAAAATATTTTAAACTTGCATGCCCATCAACAGATAAATAACCATTTAAATTATGATGCAAATATACAATGGAGAAATGTTTACATATCATAAAGTTATTATACATACACGGACACAATACACTTATTGACAAGATAGCTTGTCCAAAACATATGGTTCCATCTATGTATAATATAATCATGTATGTAAGTGTGTGAACAGAGAGCAAGGACAGAAAGAATTATTACCAATGTCAGCAGGTGTTTTATCTGAATGGGAGGACCTTAGATAACTTTGATCTTTTATAACTTTTATACAGTTTTATACACATTTATATATTGATAAAAGTGCAACAAGGGTTAGAACCATGCTATAAAGGATCCTCTAAGTATCTCCAAATGGATTTTATTTAATTTAATAGATTCTATCTAACTTTGTTTATTTATTGCTTCTATCCATTGTTTATAGACATGTATCTAGTATTGAGCTTCTACATTGGTTGAATTATGTCCCTATAAAAATTCACAATATTCATAGTGGCAAAAACAAAAGCCTCTTAGATTTGTGTTCTCTATCTAAAACATTCCAACATATTTACCAGTGATTTCAGGACATATTTAACTGGTACATCTACTCACAGAATTGAATTATGCATACTGTGCCTCTTACTTAAACATTACTGTCCTTATCAGACCCAACTCTCTGGGGAAAAAATGGAAGAGAACTTGTGGTTAGAACTGGAAAGTTACTCCCTTTAGATAAACAGAAGTTTCAGCCCTCCAGGAGCAGACATTCTGAGCAAATGTATTACTTACTAAAGATCCTTGCAACAAGCTGATGAGACAAAGTAAACAGCTTCCTCACAAAAGGATCAGAATAAGATTCTCCTGTATCCCACAGTCCTTGACCCACACTGGCCTATTATTCTTGCCTTCATACTTTTCCTCATTGTTTTAAGACCTGGCCCTTCCGATATAGCCTACTGTGGTTCCTTTCCTAAGTCTAGGCTTCACTAGAGACACTCATCTCTCTACACCCATGTTTTTTATCTGGGTGATCTTGCCTTGAGTCTCCAACCCCCAAAGGGACATTTGGCAAGTCTGAAGCCCATTATTGGTTGCCATAATTGGGGAAAAGATGGCTTCACTGGCACCTATTAATTAGGGAGAGACCAAAAACACTATTAAATATTCTACAAAGCACAAAACACCTCTCCACCAAAAACACACACAACAAAGAATTATCTGACTCAAAATATCAGTAATACTGAGGTTGAGAAACCTATCTCTTGATATTATCAGTTTTGGCTGAATGAGAAAGAAAATAGGGGTCTGAAAACAAAGGGAGGTTCCCACATTCCTAGGAAATGACTGTCCCACAATTATGTTAATAAGTAGCCACCAGAACTGGTTTTAAACCCAGTGATCAGTCACTGCAAATCTGTCTCTGTGAATACACTTTTACAATCCAATCAATGACAGCTTTTTGGTTTTGCATGTCAGACATCAGGAATGAATTATTTCCGATAAATACAGTATTTAAAGCCAACCAATCAAAAGTTACCACACATACACAGATGTGAGAAGACCATTTACTCCTCTGTCCCTAAATCCCATGCTACTCAAAACTATGTATAAAATTAACAGGTTTCTTTCACTGGGTGGATTGTGCCTGACCAACACAATTCTGCCTGACTCTAGGAAGCCATAAATTTATCTTTGTCTTAAATTCCAAATAGTGACAAACCCAGAATTGTCAAAGGATAATGAGAACATCTCTCACTATCTGAGATAGAAAGGCAAATTAATGATTTTTTTTTATAATAAGAGAGAGCTATGCTGATCAAGAACAACAGACTGCTGATTTTATTTAGTGATTTGGTGAACAAAATTCTTCCAATAGGAGGTTGTAACTCTAACAGAGACAAACCAAGAACAGACAAGAAATAAAGGCCAGTAAGACTAGTGAACAGTATGTGCTTACAAATAATGTCTTGGGTTCCCAAACCAAGCAGAGGCTAGGAAATAGCTGTATGATCAACAATCTGATGGTGTTAATGCTGGAATGCAGACTAAACAAAGGAAATTTCTTTCACAAATTGACCAAAATGAGGGAGCTCACGTGAAAGACTTTTAGGTCACCCAGAGCAAAGTTTGACCAATTAACTTTTCATGAATTGGTCACCAGCCTAACAAACCATTAGCCCTCAGATATGTCTTGCATTAGCAGAGACTTTTTTGACTTATTTTTCCACTTACTACCTAAGAAAGATACTCTTATACATTATAAAACCCAGGAAACATAAAAAAACATAAAACAAGGTTGTACATATACGCAGACAATAGCAAAAGCAAATTAAATAGAAGGAAAATAAATAGGTTAATGGTTAAACAATAACAACAACAACAAAAACATACTACATGGCATACTTTCAAACCTAAAGGTCTAATGACCATATCTAAAATACTCAGTCTAAGTATTTACCATGTAAAGTAATGTATTTGTCTAAAACTTAGAGAAGGACTGGGCTTAATTATAGAAATACCATGGTCTAATAACTTTATGCAAAGTTTCATGTGTTTACAAATTCAAGGATAACAAAGTAAATTAGTATGAAAAGCTCAGTGAAGCTGATCAGAACTTGGACAGCTGTTGAGACTCACTCAACCCAAAACAGAGTTTGAGTCACAGGGTCCAGTGAGAACACCTGGTGCTCTGAGCATTCTCTGTGGTCCTGCCAGTCTTCAGAACAATCTCAGTAGAATCTGGTTGATCCTGGTGCACTTCTGACAAAACAGTGCCTGTCAATACTTAAGGAAGAGAGGTTGCTCTATCTGTTCCTAGAGCAGGAAAATGAAATATTTCACTTTAAGAGCCTTAACCCCTAAGCTAGTGTTTCTAAGAAATGGATTTTCTTGTTTCTGGCCACTTTGCTGTAGTTACTCAAAGACAACATCAAGATGCTACGCAGATTTCAAAGCACATTTCTTGGGAAGTATTTCATAGCTTAACTCATGCATTTATTAAAAAACTTTTATTAAATGGTAATTATCTACCAGACAGTTTTGGACCTTGGATAGTCATCAATATTTGTTCATCAATGGGTCACCATTTGTCTGTGATTGAATGATGTACTTAGAAAGTTCTAAAATTAATTCTTCATATCATCTTTAATTTGTTGTCAGCTAAGATTCTATAAAAAAGTATGCAAGCTTTTCTTTTATTCATATAATAATAGAAAAGCCTAACATTCTGATTTTTTGAAGAAATATATGTGCTAAGAAAAAAGGTCATTTGATACTCTTGAAAATGTTTGCTATAAAAATGACCAAATGGAGTAGAGGAGAAAAAACTAACATCTTAATAAGGTCATTTTTCTACTACCTATATTTATAGAGTAGTCTATACTATGGAAAGTAATTTCATTTCTAAAATAAAATTTTCTTCCATAATGGCACACACTATTTAAGCTATTTAAGTTATTTAAGCCAAACATATAGATGGTCATCCTTATTTCCTGATTCACTTCCAATCCATCAGTTAGTCTGTCCTAGCTGACTGCTCTACCCCCAAAATGTAAATCTGTCCCCTCATTTCCACTGCAATGGCTAGTTCCCTAATCCTTATCCAGATTACTGTCATAACCAACCACATCTTCTCAGCTATTCTTCTCCTGCGTTTCTATAATCTAATTCCCAAAGAGCAGTCAAGAAGATAACTTTAAAATGTTCACCAGATCATATAATACTGCAGTGACTGCTCATCGTGTTTAGAACACAATTTAAACTTTAAAAAAAAAGCCTATTGTGTTCCTAATTTGCTGACATAATTTTCTATTTTTTTCTTCATTCAAGATAAAGCCAATCACTGCTTGATTGGCTTTCTTTCTCTTCCTAGAAAATATCAAACACTTACTTTTCTCATGGATTTTGCACCTACCATTTCACCTGCTGAACTTGGTTATTCCACTATTTAGATGGAACCCACAGTGTGTCAAGTCTTACAACAACCACCACCTAACTCGGGGAGGCTATTCCTAACTATCCATAGTCCTTTCACATCGTTCAGCATCATATGCAACATATATATTCTTTGTAACCCACTTGCCAAAATATGACATGACCTTGTCCAAGAGTTTATTTATTTTGCTCCTTTATCACCTTTCTCACCCATTAGAACACAAGTCCTAAAAATGTTTGTCTACCTTGCTCATTTACATAACCTCAATAACTAAGCCTGGAAGACAGTAAGTGCTCAGTAAACATGCATTGAGTGCATAAACTCATGATTAATTGACTCATGAAATCATGGATATGAATGGGACAGGCTCAAGGGAGTCAAGAAAATACCTTACCTGTCTGAACTGAGGAGACACAAACAGTGTTTGGATCCCCATTTCTGTCCCTTATTGCAGTTCTTTCTTGGCCCTCTCAAAAATGATATCTAAGTTTGGCTCAACATAAACTATTTAAAATTTTCTCCTTTAAGAGTCATATGAATTTCTAGATCATTATTTTCCAGTTGTGAAAGAGATTGGTAATTACCCTGTAAGTGCGTGTTTTTCAAGATATCTGGTAAAATTCTATACTAAAGTAATTTTCAGTGGTAGTTTATTTCAGGAAACATTTGAAGACCAGTGTGTTCCCTAAGTCCTGGAATTTTAGAGAGAGAGAACACCAAAATCTTGAATACTCTTAGAATTTGATTCCAGTCAGTAGTTTATCTCCCCTGATATACTGTTATCTTTCCATTTTTGCATCAGTGAAAAGAACTTATCTTTTATTGCAATTATATCACTAACCTATACAATATGTATATATAATTTTCTTCCCATTCTATCTTCACCAAATGTACTTTGATCTTTAACTTATGTAGAGGTATGTGGTATGTGGAGAGCAGCAGTAAAGAGAGACTGGACTTGAAATTAGACAACTATAGGTTCAAATTCTGACTCTATCATTCACTAGCTGTGTGAACTTGAGAAAATTTCATAACCTCTTTGAGCCTCTTTTCTCATTAGTAATACTTATAATATCTCAATGTACTGTTATGAGAAATTAATTTATAAACAATGTTAGTATAGTGACTAACATACAGTGGAAACAACATGATATAATTTACCTCCTAAATCTTCTCTTGTCTACCCTTGATGGTAAGTCACCGTTAATGTTTTGGGAATATTGGAACGGTATATAAACTTTTAAAATAAAAAGCATAACCTCTTAAAAAAAAGCATAACCTCTTGAATATAAATGTAGAAAAATAATATACAAATCCTAGCACCTCTGAAATGCTAGGTGATGTAAATAAATTGAGAGAGGTCACTAACCTAAGAGATTGCAGATTGAAAGTGCACTTTTTCCCAATGTTTAAGAAAGGTTTAGAAGAACTGCCACAGTTAGAAAGAGAGATCAGATGGGTCAGGCATAATACTCACCAGAGAAGCCAGCCCTTTCCTTTGTGGTTCAGCTATAAGAGAAGGATTCAGAACAGAGGGCCAGGTCTTTAACTTTCCGTTTTGAAAGAGTTTCAAACTCATAGAAAACTTACTAAATAGTTCACATAGCATCCTTGTACTGTAGCCTTTACCATTACTTTTAGCATTTTTTTCCAAACTTGTTTTCTCTTTATCTATCTCCCTTCTGCTTTCCCTGTCTACATACGTTTTTTGTTTTGTTTTTTTTTTCTGAACCATTTGAGAGGAAGTTGCAGGCATCTTACCCATTTCCATCTAAACACTTGATGTAAATTTTCTAACAACAGGATATTTATTACACAATCACAATGACTTATCAAAATCAGAAAATTCACATTGGTACAATATAGTATCTAGTCTGTAGATATTATTCCAAGTTCACTAGCTGTCCCAATAATATCCTTTATAAGCAAAAGATAATCCTGAACTACTCAATTTTCATCTGTGAAGTCTTCTTTAATCTATAAAACTTCCTCATCCTCTCTTGATCTTTCATGTTATTGGTACTCTCGAAGAATAGAGGACAGTTATTTTCTGAAGAATGCCCCTCAGTTTGGGTTTGTCTGCTGGCTCCTCACAACTGAAATGATGAGTTGTATTTTCTATGTCTTCTACTCACAGGCCATTGTCTTCTCTGAGTCTCCTAGATCTATTTGAAGCCACATTAGTCTCTTCTCTCTCTGTACTCTTATTGCACTTAGGGTCAATACCATAACATTAGACCTAAATCTTCTCTAATTGAAATAGATTTATCTGAGAAGATGAGGTGTCTCCTGTACCTGTCATCGCATAGCCCTCTATCCATATAGGAAAAGAATACCCAATTAGACTTCATGTCAGAAAAAAATATGAAATCTATGCTTCAGAAGCTTCATTTACCTAGTGAAAAATGAATGCCAGTCTCTGTATCACTCAAATGGATCCTCTGAAGCCTCTATTAATATTAATTTCTAAGCTCATCAATGGAAGAAGACAAACAGACTATTTAAATTCATCTTATGCTAGTCATGATTGGCTTAGGAGATTTCAAGGAGACAATGACCCTAAAATTGGACTGGAATTTATGACAGAAATAAGGAGAAAATGAATTTATGAATTAAATTGGATATCCATAGAGCTAGGAGAAGAAATTAGTAATTTACTCAAGTTTTCTTTGATTTGCTTAAAGAAAAACATTTGTTGTTAAGTTCTTGTCTAGGGTGCGTGTGTGTGTGTGTGTGTGTGTGTGTGTGTGTGTGTGTCTTTTACCAAGTTGGAATACACAGCTTTGGTCATGATTAGAACCCTAAGTGACCTGTGACCTGGAAACTGATTTGCATGAGACTTCACATGTGATGGTATGGTTTTCACATCCATTTGCTGGCCTCCACATCATTGACTCACTGGACATGAGTTTGCACAAACTCTGGGAGATGGTGAAGGGCAGGGAAGCCTAGCATGATGTAGTCCATGGGGTCGCAAAGAGTTGGATGTGACTGAGTGACTGAATGATAGCATGGCTTCTGAAGTGTTACCATGTAGAAACCTGCTTTCCATGATGCCCTTCCATTAGGGAGCAATTAGGACCAGCTGTTCTCCATTCACAGCAGTTTGAGGCCCATGGGAATCCTGTATATTAAGAGTTTAGAGTTTTGTTGACTTTAATGTGCCCAACTTTTGCAATGAGAGTTGAAAACAAGGCTATTATAAGGATCCTCTTGTGCACTAAAAGCTTAGAGAATAGACAAAATACATAGAACCTATAACATCTTTACAAACAAAAGAGTTGCATTTTTTTTTAAATATGTGAAGAAACTAGAAAACAGCAGAGTCCCAGCTGAGGCTATCATTGCACTTTATGGATACTCAGCCTAAAGCATTTAAATTTAACAATTAAAAAGACACTGGGGAAGAAGGTAATGTTCCATTTTGGTACTTTAAACCTGTTGTTTATGTTTCACTGAGTAAGTTCTCAAAATTTTCAGCTGTTCCTGCTTAAAACCAGAGGTGCAAATAATGAGAGCTGCAACAGACTACAAATCAAGGTAAACACTCAAATTGCCTTAAAGAAACAGAAATCTCAAACGTTCAGTGGACTGAGATTGAAAAAAATTATTTAAGCAGTGAGTCCCATGAAACACAAGAAAATTTATGAGAAAATACAGTGATTCCAAAATGGAAATTCAGGAATGCTATTCTTTAAATGATTAATTCAAAGTAAGAGCAAAATAATGTCTACTTCTATTTCTTTGGATTACATACTTTTTCTTTAGCCCCACCAAATCCAGAAGCATATTATAAATATTTTCTTATATGCAGATTTTTGAACCCAGGCACAGAATATTTTTAATCATAATAATACATTTATGAGGGAAGCAAAATGGAAATGAAATCCAGTTTCTTCAGTAATACAATGCTTTCTTTTCCAATATATCCAGTATGTCATTAACACCACATAGTATCTGTTAGGCACATGGCCTCAAGGTAGACAATACATAAATAAGTTAAACTGACATGATACCCATTTACTAGAAAACTATAAAAGAAAATAAGCAAGTATGTCAAACTCTACTTTCTATTTATATTCAGTCCTGGTCTGCTTCCACATTCTCTGCCTACCATATGTAGCTATCAAACTAAATGAAAGAAAATATTGGGGAAAAAGGTAATAAAATCTTTATAGCACACATAATACTGGCTCAGTGTGTTAACTTTGGCTGTATATACTAATATTGGATAAATACAGAAAAGATATTAGCTTAACCATCTTAATTACTTTGACCAGTGAGGAGTGAGTTACAAAAGTCATTCTTGTAAATAACACGTAAGAGCTCGCACAGGCCATGGACTGTAACTGAGGCTGGGGATATGGCCACGAACCCGATGGTCAAGGTCCTCACTTATCACTTATTTCAAATGTAACAAAGCTAAAAGAAAAATAAACCAGGATAATATGAGAGGAAGTAGTCATGTGAAAGAATAGAAAGTGCTTGGATCACCAGGGGAAAAGTTTTTAAAGAGGTGACATTTAAGCAAAAATTTGATTGATAAGAATCTCCAGCCATGAGATGATCTGAGAGCAGAGCATTCTTGGTAAAAATAACAGTAGGTTTAAAGGCTTGGCTAGATGGAGGAAAAGAAAGAAGACTTCTATAGCTTACTGCGATAAACCCAGGCCCCTAAATTCACTGGCACATGTCTCCTGGAGTACAAAATGGATATAGGAAACTTGGCCTAGCAAAGTCTTACTTGATATCCATGATCTTTTTTTGTAAAACCCTGCCTACTTCTAGACGGTTCATGGGCTCTCTCTGAATCTTGACTCTTAAAATAGTGTCTTTGTAAAAAGTCTGCAGAGATGAATATCAACACTTGGCATGCCATCTGCATAGAGCTAATTATATACACTTTGTGATTTGTCACTATAAGATATTTCAGAATGAAATGTGCGAACCATCTGCCAACAACTTTATTCACATTTCTTGGATCATCAACAAGAAACCTTTTACTTCTTTTCTCCCTGGGGAACAAAAATTGTAATATGCACAAGGTGAGTAGATGGGAAAAGATTCTAAAAATGGCTTTGGCGCATACCAGAAAAATAGAAGGTATTTTCAGTAGAATGTCCTAGAATCATATGTATTCATTACTCTGCCATGTGTCCTTGATACAGAGTTATACAGACTAAACCTAAACTCCCAAGTGTCAGACAGGCATCAGTGCTTTTGGCATTATTTACATGATTGTTGGGTAAGGAAGAACAAAGAATCCATGAGCTTAAAATAAATTGCAGTTTGCCATTTGGTTATGTAAATATGTGTTTGCATGATCTCCAAACTCTCCAAATCACACATTATGCACAAAGGCAAAACCAGCTTTTGTGTTTTGAAAAGCAGGTGCACAATTATTCCTACAAAGAAGAGTCATTTGCAATGATTTTGTGGGGGGAGATGATTGAGCAATTACTGATGTACATGCTAATTTTATTTTACCCTCTGACCATCTTCTGTTTGTAAAATGGTTGGGCTTCTCTCTCTTTGATAAGGGAATGAAGCTGCAGAAACAAAGATAAGGAAGTTGGACAATTCATGCCATTGCCAGTGGACATCAAGCTGGCACCATTTGTTTAAGCATTTTTCACTGAGTATTTGTCATGGCCCAGCATTTAATAAAATACTCAGGCAAAGTTTAATACCTAACTGACAATGAGTTTTCCAAATACCCTACGAAAGCCAGGGATTCAGTATTGCTGCAATATGCATAATTTTTAATTCTATTTTCTAACAGTCCATTTGGAAAGAAACTGAGAGGTGAATGCAGAAAATTAAAACAGGCTATGCTCTGATTTAGAAATTCAACACACTACCTTGATACCCAAGATTCCCTCAAAGTCAAAAGGTTTGTGTTTTCACTATGATACAAAATTAGAACTTGGATGATTCTAGAAGGCAAAAAAGTGACAGAAATACTTTTCTTCACTACTTAAAATACTTTCACTACTTGAGCTCTGAAAATTTTCCACCAGGATTATAACTATATATAAACAGTCAAATTTATTTTTCTGAAGTTAAAATTTTATAAAGTTGGCTTAAGTGTATACATCTAAAAATTTTATAAATAAATACATCTACCCATGTATACATACACAGACACACTGATCTTTAACTACATATTTATATCTATATTTTAAGGAATAGATGAAAAATCTCTAATTGTAGAAAACTATTTTACATAATTCAAAATCACTGAAGCATCAATTACCTTGAAAAATTATCCTATTGAAACTACTTGGGAAATATTTGAGTGTGTGTAATTTTACTCAGATAATTTGATAGGGCTTCTGGTAAACCATTAGAAAAGAAACAGTTGGTATAAATGAGCATAGCCAAGTATTAGAAATAGACTATTAAAATATCCTGGATAAGATGGAAAAATATAACTGGATACTAATTAATTATAGATTACATTAAAATAAGTAAATGTCTTTATCTTAACGCATATATATGGAATTTAGAAAGACGGTAACGAGAACTCAACATGCGAGACAGCAAAAGGAACGCAGATGTATAGAATAGACTCGTGGACTTTGTGGATGAGGGTAAGGGTGGGATGATATGGGAGAAGGGCATTGAAGCATGTTAATTGTCATGTGTCTAATCAATTGCCAGCCCAGGATTGATGCTCGGGGCTGGTGCAGCGAGATTTCCCGGGGGGGGAGGGAGGAGGGAGGGGGGTTCTGGAGGGGAAGCATATGTAAACCCATGGTGATATCATGACAATGTATGGCAAAAACAATAAAAAAAATAAAATAAAAGGTATAGCCACATGAATCAATATCACTTGGTAAAAAGGCTCATAGCATATACAACTGTATTCCACCCTTGACCGTTCTGCTTATCAAGTCCATGAATGCTTTGGATGAGGAAAGGTAATATGTTCATTATTTGCTTATTAAGAGAAATGGAGAAAAGGCTGACACAAAAAGTGAATTAAGGTTAAAAATGATAGGATGAAACAATAGGCAAAATTTATCGAAAAAGAAAATGAATATAGTAAAATGTAGTCTGGATTTTATTAAAAGTTGTTGTTTAGCCACCAAGCCGTGTTCAGCTCTTTGGCAACCTGATGTACTGTAGCCTGCCAGACTCTGTCCTTGGGATTTCCCAGGCAAGAATACTAGAGTTTGTTACCATTTCCTTTTCCAAGGGATCTTCCTGAACCAGGGATCAAACTCCCACCTCCTGCATTAGCAGGTGGTTCTTTATCACTGAGCCAACAGAGAAGTCCAGTCTGGATTTTATTAAAAGTACATTTAATCAAAGTTGTGCAAGCATAAGCATGGGATAGGCTGGAATGTTTGGTATGCCATGTACTCACTGTATACACAGAAACAAGTTGTCTAACCTGTTTGTGTTTCAGTTTCTCCATCTGTAAAACAGATTTAATAAACACAGTATGATCTTTTATGAATGTTGTAGGATTCAATGAGTCTAAAGTTTATTCAGACACAGAATCAGGTGGTGATGAATGCTAAATAGTATTGTGTTTGTAAAAAAAAAAGAAGAAGAAGAAGAGGGGGTGTTTCAGCTGATATCTCAATGCAAATCAAAAGTGTTAAGAGACTGCTGAAATACTTAATACCCTGCCAAGGACTTCATTAAAAGAAGTACAATATTAAGACTCAGAAGCCTATGGGAATGCATTCTTGTGCCAACCCAGCCCCTGGTCACCCTCTGCCTTTCTGGAACATCTGCCTTCTGCTGTCTCTTTCGTTGCTTCTCTACAAGCATCCTTGTATATCTTTCTGTCCCTATTTCCCTCTCTGTTTCTCTCCCTATGCCACCTTCTTTCTGTTATTTCAGAGGAAATCTCAACATTCTTGAGTACATCTAAGGGAGAGCCAAGACTAGCTGGTAAGGTTGGAAGTGGGGTACTAGAATGGTACCTTAGTGAAAGGAGAGTTCTGGGCTCAGGGAGGAGAAGGCATGCTGAGGAGCAAAGTGAGCTGTTTTCAAGCCGAAGGTCACACAGTTTAAGCCAGGGTTTTGCAGCTCAGTAGGGAACAACAAGAAGGAATGGAGACATTATAGAGATGAAGCTACTTGGATTAAAACAGTAAGCAATTTTTTACCTAAAACTGTCTAGAATTTAAAATAGTCTCCTCAGAAAAGGAACCCTATACAATGTTGGTGGGAAGGTAAAGTGGTGCAGCCATTATGGAAAGCAGTATAGAAGTTTCCTGAAAATTAAAAATAGAGCTATCATATGATCTAGCAGTGCCACTTCTGGATATATATCCGATGGAAGTGAAATCACTATCTTGAAAAGATATCCATACTCCATCATGTTTACTAAAGCATTACTCACAATAGCTAAGAGATGAAAGGGCTTCCATTATGGTTCAGCTGGTGCCGGCAATGTGGAAAAGATGAAAAAAAACCTAAGTTGTCCATCAATAGATAAATGGATAAAGTTAGAAATTCTGCAATATGTGACAACATGGATGAACCTATAGGGCATTATGCTAAATGAAATAAGCCAAACAGAGAAAGAAAAATGTCATATAAGCTCACTTAAATGTGGACTCTTAAAGAAGTCAAATTCATAGAAACAAAGAGTAGATTAGTGACTGTCAGAGGCTTGCGGGGTGGAAGAGATGTGGGGATGTTGGTCAAAAGGGAAGAACTTTCATTTATTAGAGAGGTCTATTTCTGGGGATCCAATGAACCACATAGTGACTGTTGTTAAAACTATATTAAATGCTTGAAATTTGTTAGAAGACTAAATCTTAAAGTGTTCTTACCAAAAAAAAGGTCATTATGTGAGGAAATAAATATACTAATTAATCTTATTGTGGTAATCATTCTGCAATATATATGTCTTAAATCATCACAGTGTAAACCTTAATCTTACCCAATGTAATATATCAATAACATCTCAATAAACTGAGGAAAAAAATAGTTTCCTCATAAAGTAGTTAATTTTCTCTCCCCAAAAGTTCAGAAAGGGGCCAGATAGCCTATGATTTCATGACAGCTGGACTTGGATATCCTGGAAAGGACCTGTCAGTTTAACCATTGTTACAGACGAAACAGATGACTGTATTTGCTGTATTGCGGAGGCCCTCCAGGAAAACAAGTAACAGAAAAGCTGCATTTTGACCCCAGAAATGAAACAAATTTGGATTGCTCCATTGTATCAAGATATTAAAAACTCTTATCAAAGTGGAAAATATTATCTGGGAGTGATGTTTTTAATCACTGTCAATTTATAGTGAATTTAGTTCCCAACTGGGCAAAGTAACATGTATATAAACTAAAATGGAATTCAGTTTTGTATACATAAATAGGCAACTGATGAGAAGATACAAAAATAATATCTACTGATTATGTGCTTTCTTTTATGTTTTTCCATTCAGGAAGGCTGTAGTTATGTATGTAATAAATGAAAGACATGTTTACCAAAAATATGAGCCACAGAGGCATTAATAATTATGCAACCACACAGAGATGAGAAAAACATGGATGATTAACATACTGCCATTTAAAATATATTCAATGTTACTATTTTTTGCTAAGCATGTCAAAAAAGAAAGAGGAAAAAAACACTTGGGCTGCTTACCTATAACCTCAGTGCCATTACCAATGCCATTTAAGGATAATATATATGTAAAAAGGGGGCATATACACTCAGGATTCCAAATATAATTACTTCTGAAACAGATTTCAAAAGAAACACGCTTGATATATTTGCATATAGATACAATCACCTTGAAATTTTACTACCAATTCGCTAATGAAGATATAAAGATTGCTCATTTTATATGATACCTTAGGAAACAGGATTTTTTTTTAACAACATAACATTCATCATAAAACCTTCCAGTTGACTCAAAAGTGCATCTTTCTCATTTGCCACTTAGAAAACTGAGAGGATGAACATTCCAGGAGAGGACACTTCACAGCAGTGACACAGCTCTCAGATGCCCCCAAATCCTCTCCCTGTTCCTCTCAAATATCAAGCTACTAGAGAAAGAGTTTCTCAGGAGGAATTGTGAGAAATTAACTTTGAGGCAAGGTCTTTGGAGAAGGGAACAGACAAAGCATGAGTAGGGGATCACGGTAATGCAGAAGAGACGTAAGAGATGGATTTTGAAGAGGTATCGAACAGGCAAGAGAAAAAAACAGAGACACAACAACAGAGACAAGAGGCAGAGATTCCAAAGATGGTTTCAATAGAGAAGAAAGGTCAAACGTCTACCCACGAAATCTGTTACAGTTTTCTGTGCCCAGTGTAAAGGTTATGAGGAATATCTTGAATAGGCCTCAGGAATTAGATATTTTTATTCTGTTCCTGAAGCCCATGGTTTCATTTTTGTTCAGAACAAAAAACAGAAATTTTCAAAGATAATTAATGAAGAAGCCTTTAAGGTCTTAGAACTTCATATTATTGCCACAAGCCTGAAACTGCCTCCTCCACACATGAGGATCCTGGAATATATCTTTTATTTCTTTGATCCCAAAGGTCACTTCTGCAAATTCAAACATCAAAGTAAAAGAGAAACTAGTGGATTCTTTTTCTTATTGTAGCAATTATTTCAAACAAGCTCCACTTTGCTGTTTTTTCCTCCCACAATAAGACTGAAGAGTACACACTAAATCTTCTCCTATGAAAGGAAATCCATTCCTACCATGTGGCAGGTGGTTAGATTATAAGAGCAAATGGTCAAAGCATACTGGAAATCAAGAGACATGAATGTGGTCCCACTCACCACCAACCAGGTGATTGCGGACAAGTTATTTCCCCTCTCTTCTGTCCACTGAAAAATAAAAACTCTTAATTCTGTGCTTGCTAATGTTCTTTGTACTTATAAAATTATAGTATTCTGTAGGTAACTCTGTAACAAGCTAATGAAATAATGGTTTTTGAAAAGTAGTCATCTTATTCAATTATTAGACTTAGCACTTTATATGTGTGCATATTTAATAGAATTAATATATATTTAAAGCCAGCATATTTTATAATCTTAACATTCTCCTGATGGTTTTTAATACACTTAATTCTACTTTGCCTTCATAAGAACACTTACAGCTTAACGTCTCTACTAAAGAGAAAGATATTACAATCTAGTGAAAGAATCATACACACTCACACACACACACCCAAACCGCAGACCTATTATTTCTCCTACACAAAGGGAGAGAGAGAGATGATGTCAACTTAATCAGACAATAATGAAATATATAAGTAGGTATGCAATAGCATCAAGAAAAATAGACTGCTAAATTATGAAAAGTTCTTAGCAATTAAAAACATAGTAAAAGTATTGGCTATTTTTAAGAATGAAGACTAAGCTTTGACTTATTTGTGAAAAATGTAGGAAAAAGCAAGTGATTCCTTCAGATAAGTGCAGTTTTTTCCACAAATGCTCAAACTGTGGGAAGTGTAAAAGTGATCTCATGGCAATAATCTGTGGGGAAAAATTCCAGTAAAATTCTGGTATCAATTTTTTAAAAATTATGTCCTAGGCCTTAAATTATGAAAACTATAAGCTAATTTATTGACTTGATGTTCACAAAAAATCTGGAGATATCACTAAACATGAAAGTCTATTCATTCTTAGAAAAGACTATAGCGATCTGTATGAACCACCAGAGTGAGTGCTCATATAAATTAAATCTCTTTTGGATGGCAGCCATTCTGACTGGTGTAAAGTGGTACCTCATTGTGGTTTTGATTTGCATTTCTCTGATAATGAGTGATGTTGAGCATCTTTTCATGTGTTTGTTAGCCATTTTTATATCTTCTTTGGAGAAATGTCTGTTAAGTTCTTTGGCCCACTTTTTAATTGGGTTGTTTATTTTTCTAGAATGGAGCTGCAGGAGTTGTTTGTATATTTTTGAGATTAATTGTTTGTCTGTTGCTTCACTGGCTATTATTTTCTCCCATTCTGAAGCAATAAATGCTAGAGAGGATGTGGAGAAAAGGGAACCCTCTTACACTGTTGGTGGGAATGCAAACTAGTACAGCCACTATGGAAAACAGTGTGGAGGTTCCTTAAAAAGCTGCAAATAGACCTGCCATATGACCCAGCAATCCCACTGCTGGGCATATACACCGAGGAAACCAGAATTGAAAGAGCCAAGTGTACCCCAATGTTCATCGCTGCACTGTTTACAATAGCCAAGACATGGAAGCAACCTAGATGCCCATGAACTGACAAATGGATAAGAAAGCTGTGGTACATATACACAATGGAATATTACTCAGCATTAAAAAAAAAATTCATTTGAAGCAACTCTACTCAGATGGACGAAACTGGAGCCCATTATCCAGAGTGAAGTAAGCCAGAAGCAAAAACAACAGTACAGTATATTAACACATATATATGGAATTTAGAAAGACGGTAACGAGAACTCAACATGCGAGACAGCAAAAGGAACGCAGATGTATAGAATAGACTTGTGGACTTTGGGGATGAGGGTAAGGGTGGGATGATATGGGAGAAGGGCATTGAAGCATGTTAATTGTCATGTGTCTAATCAATCGCCAGCCCAGGATTGATGCTCGGGGCTGGTACAGCGAGATTTCCTGGGGGGGAGGGAGGAGGGAGGGGGGTTCCGGAGAGGAAGCATATGTAAACCCATGGTGATATCATGACAATGTATGGCAAAAACAATAAAAAAAAAAGAAAATAATAAAAAAAAATAATAAAATAAATCTCTTTCTTTTTGTGGAAGATGCATTAAGATTTTCAAGTTATCTTATATTACACATAATTTACTTCAGTATCACCTTAGGTCCAATGAGTAACATTTTCATCAATGGCCTAAACGAACACTGTCATTTGTGGTCAAACATGATAACTATCAAAACAGATAAATGAATACAAGGTAGAAATAGTATCAAAAGAATCTAAACACATAAAATTGAACATGTATAAATGTAAGCTTTGCAGTGAGCTCCAAAACAACTGCACATATACACAGTCAGAGAAGCATTCCTTGAAAGTAATTTTTGTGAAAATTACAGTCGAGAGCAGTCTGAACTATAGGATGTTATATATCTTACATGTTTTTAAATGAATACTACTTAAAGGAAGTCAGAGAGGATGAGGCCTCCTTAATAAAATTAAATGAAATACAATACAGTCATCCCTCAGAATCTTTGGGGGATTGGGTCCAGGACCCCAGCAGATACCAATATTTACAGATGCTCAAGTACCTCATACAAAATGTCCCAGTGGGGTTGACTGTATCCATGGGCACTGATTTTCCACTTGACTTTGGGTAAATCCACAGATGTGGAAACCATGGATACAGAAGGCCAACTGCAATACTCAGTCCTCAAAGTAAAATGAAGAGTAAAAGATCTATTAAGTATTCAGAGTTCCAGGCAATGTGTTAAGCAGTTTATACACAAAATCTCATTTAATTTTCATGTCAATGTCATGAGATAGGGACTGTCCATCTCCATTTAACAACTTAGAAGATAGGCTTAGAGAGGTTAAGTAATATGCCTAATGTCACATAGTAAGTCATGACTTAAAGCCACTCTTGATATTCCAATATTCACATTCTTATCAGTATAGTATATAACCTCCCTAGTGTGGAGGGTACACAGCTAGAATCCCTGATCTAAGATTTATATGACTGGTATACAAGAGCTGATAGATCAGAATATAATCTTCTTTACAGTTAATGAAAGTGAAAGTGTGGGTCGCTCAGTCATCTCCAACTCTTTGTGACCCCATGGACTCTAATTTGCCAGCCTTCTTTTTTCATGAGATTCTCCAGGCAAAAATACTGGAGTAGGGTGCCATTTCCTTCTCCAGGGGATCTTCCCAACCCAGGGAGCAAACCCAGGTCTCCTACATTGCAGGCAGATTCTTTACCATTTGAGTCAATATGGCCTCAATATCATCACCTAGAAATGGCTTAAATAAAAACTTCCCTATGCTATCATAAAGAATTCAATATCAATTAAACTCAAAATATTTCTTGGCTCTTACATTTAAAATTAAGTTGAAGAAAAAATGATAGTACCACTTGACCAATAAATTATATTCTAGAACATCAAAATATTGTACATAGGAAATCACAGCATCATTTTGTTAGGAGAATCAGCAACTGAAATCACCTACCCTAGCCAGGCCAGATAGTAACCACTTGCCTGAGTCATCTTACATCTTCCACCTGTAAGATGGAACTAACATGCTACCATCAACCAGAAGAATTAGGGAAAGGTAAATGTGAGAGAGGAGATCCATTGCACACATCCTGCTGGAGTCCATCTTGGCTGAGTGATGAACTCACCCCCAGGAAGGATCTGGAATTAGAATGATTGGCCAAAGACAGCACAAAAACTAACTGTATTACCATAACACCCGAGACTGTGAGCCTCCTGGCAGAGCAGTTTTCCAGGATTCCTTTACCCTGCTGCACACACCTGGCAGCCCTTCCCAATAATGTCTCTTGTTTTGTCAGCACACATTGCCTCCTCAGACAATTCATTTCTGAGTTTTAGCAAAGACCCCACTCTTGTTCCCTGGAAGGGATTCCCCTTCTTGCAACAATTCCATTAGATCACTGTTGGAGGTCTTAAAACCACTAAAGTTAGAGTTAAATTTTAAGCCAACTTTTCACTGTCTTCTTTCACTTTCATCAAGGGGTTCTTTAGTTCTTCCCTTCCTACCATAAGGATGGTGTCATGTGCGTATCTGAGGTTGTTAATATTTCTCCAAGAAATCTTGATTCCAGCTTGTGTTTCATCCAGCCTGGCATTTTGCATGATAACTCTGCAAAGAAGTTAAATGAGCACAGTGACAATATGCAGCCTTGACGTACTCCTTTTCCTATTTGGAATCAATCTGTTGTTCCATACCAAATTCTAACTGTTGTTTCTTGACCTGCATACAGATTTCTCAGGAGGAAGGTCAGATGGCCTGGTATTCCCATCTCTTGAAGAATTTTCCACAGTTTGTTGTGATCCACAGAGTCAAAGGCTCTGGCATAATCAATAAAGCAGAAGTAGATGTTTTCCTGGAATTCTCTTGCTTTTTCGATGATCCAAAGGATGTTGGCAATTTGATTTCCAGTTCCTCTGCCTTTTCTAAATCCAGCTTGAACATCTGGAAGTTCACAGTTCACAGACTGTTGAAGCCTGGCCTGGAGAATTTTGAGCATTACTTTGCTAGCATGTGACATGAGTGCAATTGTGCCTTAGTCTGAACATTTTTTGGCATTGGCTTTCTTTGGGATTGGAATGAAAACAGACCTTTTCCAGTCCTGTGGCCACTGGCGAGTTTTCCAAATATACTGGCATACTGAGTGCAGTACTTTCACAGTGTCGTCTTTTAGGATTTGAAATAACTCAACTGGAATTCCATCACCTCCACTAGCTTTGTTTGTAGCAATGCTTCCTAAGGCCCACTTGACTTTGCATTCCAGGATATCTGGCTCTAAATGGGTGATCACACCATCATGGTTATCTAGGTCATGAAGATATTTTTTGTACAGCTCTTTTGTATATTTTTGCTACCTCTTCTTAATATCTTCTGCTAGTTCCATACGATTTCTGTCCTTTATTGTGCCCATCTTTGCAAGAAATGTTCCCTTACTGTCTCTAATTCACCTGAAGAGATCTCTAGTCTTTCCCATTCTATTGTTATCCTCTATTTCTTTGCATTAATCACTGAGGAAGGCTTTCTTATCCCTCCTTCCTATTTTTTTGAACTCTGCATTCAAATGGGTATATCTTTCCTTTTCTCCTTTGCCTTTAGCTTCTCTTCTTTTATCAGCTATTTGCAAAGAATTAAATCTATTGCATATGCTATTTGGTTGAAGTATGTAAAAATATCCAGCCTCACTCATAACTAGAAAAGATTGGATCAGGTACCCTCTGAGAGGATCCTAGGGATTCACAGACAACTTTGGGAAGCACTGGTCAAGAAAATTTTAAAATAAAGTGACTAACAAGTGATAATCTGGTCTATTTATTATAAAGTAGCAATTAACAAAACAGTACAGTGTTGGCAGAAAGAGAAAAAATAGACCAATGAAAAAAAATTAAGATTCTAGAACAGATATATAGATACATGGAACCTCTATTGACAGATTGCAAAAGTGAACTATAAAGCCACAAGGAAAGGGTGATCTTCAATAAATGATGCTGGGATAATTAGACATCCATGTAAGAAGAAAACAAACTTTACTCCTCCTTTCTACCATCCAAAAAAATCAACTCCCAGTGGATTTTAAACTAAAACAGTGAAACTTTTAGAGGAATAGAGAAGAATATCATAAAATCCTTGGGGAAAGGAAATATTTTAAGCTTTCTTTTTAACAGAAAAATCAAAAGCACTAACCACAGATTTGAAGACTGGTATTTTGACTGCATTAAAATTAAATTATTTTTTCCTACAAGCATCAAGAATTTGAAGGCAAGTCATAGAATTAAATTGGAGTTTGCCATCAAATCAATAAAGGAAGTATAAATGCAGAATATAGACACCACACAGTAGGATATATTCAAATGGCCCACCATCAAACAAAAAATTTGTCCTCTTCATTAGTCATCATTAATCAAGACTTCCCTGTAGCTAAAATGGTAAAGAACCTGTCTGTGATGCAGGAGACCAGAGTTCAATCCCTGGACTTGGAAGTTCCCCTGGAGAAGGGAATGGCAATCCACTCCAGTATTCTTGCCTGGAGAATTCTATGGACAGAGAAGGCTGGTGGGCTACAGTCCATAGGGTCGCAGAGTCAGACACGGCTGAGCGACTAACACACATACACAGTTGTGTCCAACTCTTTGTGACCCCATGGACCACAGCATTTCAGGCTTCCCTGTCCATCACCAACTCCTGGAGCTTGCTCAAACTCATGTCCATGAAGTCGGTAATGTCATCCAACCATCTCATCCTCTGTCATCCCCTTCTCCTCCTGCCTTCAATCCTTCCCAGCATCAGGGTCTTTTCCAATGAGTCAGTTCTTTGCATATGGTAGCCAAAGTATTAGAGTTTCAGCTTCAGCATCAGTTCTTCCAATGAATATTCAGGACTGATTTCCTTTAGGATTGACTGGTTTGATCTCCTTGCCATCCAAGGGACTTTCATTAATCATCAGAGAAAGGCAAATTAAAACCACTGTGATATATCACATACACCCACCAGAATATACAATATTAAAAAGACTAAAAATGTATGTGCTTGCAAGAATGAGGAGAAACAGGTACACTCATAAAGTTTGGTGTTACCTATAGAATCTGAAGCCACTCACCCTCTATGACTTGGCAGTTTCATGCCTGTGTATTGGCTCCACCAAAATTCATTCATATATACCAAGGGATAAAAAATTTTCATAGCAGCCTCATTATTAACAGTTAAAAGCTTGACTCAACCTAAATGTCCAGGTACAATTGACTGGATGATTTAATTATCTTCATTCACACTGTAACAGCAGTGAGAATGTATAGACAATACTTACACGTGAAGACAAGGATAAATCTCACAAACATGATGTTGAACAAAAAAGCCATATGCAGAAAAAAACACCTCTTGGAAGATCTTATGCATCTACTTTTAATATATATGCTATATTTTATAGTAAAAGTGGTTTTTAAAAAGGAAAACATTATTATGTAATAACATTTATAATCACACCTGTTCCAGAAACCTTTCTAAGTGCCCAGCATGTATTATCTTATTTACTCTTGAAAACAGCCTCCAAATAATAGATGATTATCAGACAAAGGTTAAATATTACCACAATCACAAATGACAGAGCAAAAAATAAATACAGTTCTGATTCTGGAGCTTTTAGAATAGTCTGCCTTACATGCATTTAATCTTGTGAAGTTACAAGGAAGGAACTATTATTTCTATCTTCTATAAGAAAAATGAGCCCTGAAGAAGTTCAATCATGTGCCCAGGGTCACAGAGCTAGGAGAAGCCTATTACACTGCCTCCTTTTAGTAAGACAAATAGGCAGCCTTTTTTTTTTTTTTTACTGTACACAAGTTTACTGAAATATAGTAGCATCCTTGCTTACTAAATAATTTGGTGCATAAAACATGCTTTACTGAGCCATATGACCTATTTATCCCAAAATATAATGTGATTCCCCATTTCCTAAATAAGAATTGAGAAGTAACACACTTTTGTTTTTGGCTTTCCATGGTAATATGTGACTAATGATTTTACGTCTATGACAGTGAACCCAAGGGGCATAAGCAGGACTAGTTTGAAACCAATTTGAATCAAAAGTGCAAAACAACTAACCAGAGAAACAGTCAATGCTGCTTCTGAGATATAATTGGCTAATTCCTTTGTGTTCCTAGTGTCTTTTTTAAATTAACTTTTATTGGAATATACTTGATTACAATGTCCTGTTAGTTTCTGTTACACAGAAAAGTGAATCAGTTATACATATATCCACTCCTTTTTAGATTCTTTCCCCATGTAGGTCAATAAGGAGTATTGAGAAGAGTTCCCTGCTATACAGTAGCTCCTTGTTAGTATTTATCACCAACTGCCATTGTGAAAGGATAAGAAATCACATAAGGAAGATCAAGGTGACTGAGAGAAAAAGACTAGGGAGAGAAAAAGTGGAAAGGGGGTAATAAAAAGGCAAAAATGAAGAGAAAAGAATACATTTAATGAGAGAAAATAAGATTTTAAAACAGAATTTCTGTTCCTTGATGTCTTGAATAGGACAAGGGAGGAGGGAAGAAAGAAACGGAAGGGAAAGGCGGGAGGGAGGAGAAAGGTCCTTCCACCCTCACAGTCATTCCACCTGCCACAGAAGGGGTGGTAACAGGAATTTCCATTCTGAATTCTGCCAGTTTGTGGAATCAGATCAAACTCTCAATGCCTCCCAGCATTTAATCACCATTCTTCTCTAACTTTCTCAGCCTGAGTTGAAAAAATGACATCCCACATTCAGCATGATGTTACAATATAACGCTGCCTTCCAGCAACTTGCCTTGTAATTTGGGTGAATAACAACCGGCTCACCCAGTAAAATAATGTGATGTCTATTGGTGACCTAAAGGCTTCAAAGTATCATTCACTTGTTTCCCTGCTCTGAAAATAAATGGTTTACCACAAATTTATTATTACAGAAGGACCTAACTATCACTGTTTGAGTCACCACCGCACAGGGTCGTTCTGTTAATATTGACATCATAATACTTAGTGTCAGCTTTCAAAACAAAACGAATTTCATCAGCATCTCTTATCATCTTCCTTTTGAGCTCCTTTAATTGCACTAACAGTCTCTTAAATGTTCAGTCTTAGCCAACAATTTCCTGCACAGTCTTATTCCAAGAAATTTCCTACTGTCATTGGCATTTGTCTTGTTTCCAAACTTCATCCTGTGTCATTTGTAAATATGCATTCCCAAAGGATCAAATGAAATTCAAATCTTATATTTCCGTGAGGAAGACAAGAAGCTCAACTGTTTTCTGAAACCTATAGAATAGTAGAAATACCATCTCTTCGTCATGTGAGAAGATATGCCCAATCTTTTCCAAGGCAACCCCAGCAAAGGAAAAGTTAAAATTCTTTAATATCTCGAATTATGTTTTAAAACTTACAAATGATCTGAAATAGGGAGTAGATACTTTGGAAAAAATTAAGCCCATGGGTATTATAAAATTGAAAAGAATAACATTAAATGATATATAAGGTAGTGATTTGAACTGTAGTGTTGGAGAAGACTCTTGAGAGTCTCTTGGGCTGCAAGGATATCCAACCAGTCCATCCTAAAGGAAATCAGTCCTGAATATTCATTGGAAGGACTGATGCTGAAGCTGAAACTCCAATCCTTTGGCCACCTAATGCGAAGGGCTGACTTATTTGAAAAGACTCTGATGCTGGGAAAGATTGAAGGCGAGAGGAGAAGGGGACGACAGAGGATGAGATGGCTGGATGGCATCACTGACTCAATGGACATGAGTTTGAGTTAACTCTAGGAGTTGGGGATGGACAGGAAGTCCTGGCGTGCTGCAGTCCATGGGGTCACAAAGAGTCGGACATGACTGAGCAACTGAACTGAACTGAAGGTGGTGATAATTTTGGAAGTATTTTCTTCCTTCTCTTTGCCCTCAAAATTTTCTGTATTACTTCTGTTTAATTTAGATAAAGATATTTATATTTTGAGCTAAAATTGTACAATGCTATCAACTAGGAGTCAGCTTAACTGGTGACTAATACATTCTCTATCTGAAATAAGCTATCAGAACAAAAGTCATATCCAAGTTATTATCATCTGTTGATGGAAAAGAGGAGCATTGAGTGACTCTTATGAAGTAAAAAATCACCACCTCTAGAGATAGAAATAACAGGACACCTAGAATTCTTTGTGTCTATCACAAGAAAAAGACTCAAATGGTTTTCCTGTGTCCACTCACATTAAAATAGAAAATGGAATTGGATTCCATTGAAAACCAATTTCATGTACCATTTAGGGCCTATTTATATGGATATGGATTCAGCAAGCAATGTCTCTCTTAATATAACTGGCAGCCAAATCAAGGGAAAGGAACAACTGTATTTTCCTGGATTCATCATCTGACTTAAAGTATTAAATTAGGCAGCCTGGGACAGGGAGAACCAGAATCAGGCCCATCAGTACAATAGACTAAAATAATCCTTAGCCAAGGGTGATTCTGCCCACCAGGGGATAATTAGCAATATCTGCAGACATTATTGATCATCACAGTTGGAGGTTTCCATGGAAACTAGTGGATAGAGGCCAAGGATACTGCTAACATCCTAAAATACACAGGATATTATTCCCCACCATGAAGAATTATCTGTCCCTGAATATCAATAGCATCAAGGTTAAGAAACCCAGGCCTAGGGAAATATCCATGTATATAAATGATAGGCAGATGAAAAGCTAAAGTTAGAAACACAATACATTAAGTTCAATGAGATTTTGTTATAGGTCAAAGCATATAAAAACTAACTGGGCTATAGTTTACTTCTGGATTTGTATGTTATTTCTATATTAAAGTATATGTTAAAGAAGTGAGTGCTTCTTAATTCATCATGCCATTTTAAGGTTTTAAATATTGTTCTGATAAAATACCAAAATCTTGACCTAGAAAAAAATTCGATTGATATATTTCACCTTATCAAAAAGAAAACTTCTCATCAAAAGACACTATTAACAAAAGGACACTATTAAGAAAATTAAAGTATAATTCATAAACCAGTAGAAAATATTGACAAAACATATGTCTTGTAAAGAACTTTATCCAGAGTAAAGAACCCTCAAAATTCAATGAGAAAAAATTCTATTACAAGTCTGCAAAAATGTGAAAAGACAGTTTACCAAAGAAGATATACTGATATCAAACAAGCACATGAAAAGATGTCAATATCTTTAGTAATCAGGGAGAAGAAAATTAAGATCATAATGTGATACCACTTGATACTATTTACAATGTCTAAAATCAAAAGACTGACCCTATCCAGTGCTGGAGAGGATGTGGAGCAATTAGAACTTTCACTTGTTGTTGCTGGGAAATCCCAACCACTTTGGAAAACAATTTGATATGTACCTATACAAATACTTAGACAGAGATATACATAGGATATTTATCTACAAAAGTAAAAAAAAAACCTAGAAACCACTCAAATGTCCATCAAAAAGTGAATGTAAAAAATAAAATTATAGCACATTTATACAATAGAATACTCCTCAGCAATAGAAAGGGTTGATAAACACACAACAAAGATAAATCTCAAAATAATTTTGCTGAGTAAATAAAACAGAAAATTACATATTGTATGATTCCATTTACACAAAGCCCCATATAATGTGAATGGATCTATAGTAACAGAAAGAAGAACCTTCATTTCTTTCAGAAATGGTTTCCGGGGAACCACTGAGCAGCGGGACATTTAAGGGAGGATAGAAGAATTACTGATACAGAGAGCCATAAGGAAACCTTTGAGGGTAATGGGTATGTTTGCTATCTTGACTATGGTAAAAATTTCATAGATATAGAGGTCAAAAATGAAAAAAAAACTATTCACTTTAAACAAGTGAAGTTTACTGTATATCAATTATACCTCAATAAAGTTATTTTAAAAATAAAAAAGAATATTTTCCTGCAAAAGACACATCAAAGCTTTCATTGTTTATTGTTTTGACATTTTTTAAATAAAACCTTATCTTTAAGATAGAACCTTATTTGACCATTCCTTAACTGCCATATAGTAGCAAAAACTCTTGATCAACTAACAAGCCCAGTGAGAGTCCTAAGTAAAACTCTGAAAGCCCAGATTGAAGCAACCTAGTTTTTATGTGATAACCAAATAGAAATAAGATGTGAAGTTGCTCAGTGGTGTATGTCTGCGATCCCATTGATTGTCACATATGAGGCTCCCCCATCCATGGCATTTTCCAGGTAAGAGTACTGGGGTGGCTTGCCATTTTCTTCTCCAGAGGATCTTCCCAACCCAGGCATTGCACCCAGGTCTCCTGCATTGCAGGTAGACGCTTTACCCTCTGAGCCACTAGGGAAGCACGATAACCAAATAGGACTTGTACAAAAGATTCATGCTGCATATCAGAATATCACTCTACTAGTAGTCCTTAATGTGTGAGTTTCAAAACCAATGAACAAATAGTTACTGAAAACCAACACAAGTCATTCTAGCTTGAGCCACAGTTCCAGTCTTCAAGAATTCCCAAAATGTTTAGAGAAATGAAACTATATATTTATAATATATATGTACATATATAAAAACATATATAACTATATAGTTTACATATAATAAAATATATATATATGCTATTTATATAGATATGAATAAACTTGTAAAGATGAAGGGAAAATTTGAAAAGAAAATGATTTCAATAGAATTTTTATGTATTTCCATGGATTTGGATAATAAAAAATCTATATTAAGAAAATGAGGCCTAACTGAGATATATCATTAACCTATTCAACATATATTTGTGGGTGTCCAATAGATAAATGCTGGAAATATGGCAGGAATTAGAACAGTCTCATGGAGCCATGTTTTATGAATCTTATATTCAAGGGGGAACAGTAGACAGTATAAATTTAAAAAGTAAAGCTATATATGCTATCAGATGGTAACAAATACTGAGAAAGAAAACAGAGCAAAGAAGAATAACTGAATGTCACACTTTTAAATAGTAGGTAGGTATCCTAGTAATGCCTCACTTAAAGGATAATTTTAAAGCAAAGATTTGAAAGAGGTAAGAGGATAATACGGAGAATAATATGGATAACCAAGAAAAGCACTTCAGAAAAGTAGTCAGTTCCCTCTGAAGGTAAGATCAGAGAGGTAAATGTTCAGATCTGATACGCCTTACAAAGACTTGGGCTGTGTATTAAATGAAACACTTTTAAGGCTTTGAGTCCAGGAATGATGTGATGTGGCTAATTTTTTAATAGATCATCCTAATTATTTAATGAGGGTGGGAGAGAGAAGAACCAGGAAGGAGTTAGGAGGCAATTTCAAAAATCTAGGCTAGAGAGGACAGTTGTGGCAAACAACCCCTAGGGTGATTTTCAATGATCCTTGCCTCCTGATATCTACACCCTTGGACAATCCCCTCCTCTGGGTATGGGACCTGTTTGCTTCTAACCAACAGAAAATGGTCAAGATGATGGGATGCCATTACCATGATTACCCTAAGTCTTCATCTTGCTTGCAAAGCCAGTGGAGAGAGTTCCTCTTACTAGCTTACTTCCACAAGGTATGTCTAAGAAGCACTTGGATCAAAAATCAACAGAAGGTTTTGAATCACTAATGGCAGCCTCCAGCAAGGAACTGAAGCTTTGGTTATGCAGCCACAAGGAAATAGGTTTTGACAATCACCTATTGGCACTTTGAAGCTAACCTTTCCCCAGTCACTCCTCAGATGAGATTGCCGATTAAACTAACATCTGGACCAGACCCTGAGGAAGTACAACTCCAAACCAGAGAACACAAACTACACCCAGTAAAGCTACACCCAGACTTCTGACCTACAAACTGGGAGATAATAAATATATAAATATATTAATATGTTGTTTTAAGCTGTGTTTAAGCCATTTGGCCATTTGGCTGTGTGTAAGCCATTTGTTATGTAGCACAGAAAACTAGTACAATAGTAGTTCGGGTTAGAGTGATAGAGGTGGTTTAAAAGTATTAAAGCTGTAAGAATTAGAGCTGAAAGTCTTAGAGGCAACAAGATTTAATAACTATTACAACAACCAAAGTTAGGATAGACTCTAAGGTTTTCTGCTTAGACCTCAGAAAAGAAAAGCCCATTTTCTGAGATGGAGAGAAGTGTGGAAAGAGCAAGTTTGGAGGAGATGGAATCACATATTTATTTCAGGATATGTTAATTTTGAGACAATGAGTAGGGAGTAGTAAGTTGCATACAGGAACTGGAGCTCAGTGCAAATAAGAGGCCAGTGATGTATATTTGGGATTAGTCAGTGTACACGTGATGTGTACAGTCCCGAGAACAATGACAACTCAAAGGTGTCGTAGAGAGAGATACTGGAAGACAGAAATCTAATAGGAGAAAAAGATGTCATTTAAAAACAGGTACAGAAGCTTAGAAGAAGAAATGATTCAAAGAGATTGACTGTTAGTGACTTAAAGGCAGTCAGCATATTTCATTCTCTTGTTACATCTTCAGGAACTTAGTACGTTATCTGGAAATCAGAAGATCCTAAAAGTGACAGGTGGTAATGAGCAAACCACATAAAGGAGGCAGAAGGAAATTGTTGCTAATGGGAGATGGGAAATTGGACTGATACATTTACGTTAGTGATTTCCCCTCAGAGATGCCTGACCCTAAAAATAGCATGCATATTCTCATTCAGAGCGAGACAGAATTCCTCAGAAACTGAAGCAGGAACCTGATAGATACCCTGGCTAGGAACAAGTAGCTACCTTAAGTTTAAAACACAGCTATAGAAGAAAAAGACAACTGTAGTTGTTTGCTATTGTTTAGTCACCAAGTCACGTCCGACTCTTTTGTGACCCCAAGGGCTATAACCTGATGGGCTCCTCTGTCCATGGGATTTCCCAGGCAAGAATACTGAAGTGGGTTGCCATTTCCTTCTCCAGGGGATCCTCCCAAATCAGGGATCAAACCCAAGTCCCCTGCATTGGTGGCAGATTCACCACCACTGAGTCATCTGGGAAGGCTGACAACTGTAGAGCCTCCTGCAATTCTTTTTGGCTCAGGGAGAAGATTGGGGAGTAGACTCATAGTTCAAAGATAGAAGACAGAATGCTCAGGTCAACTAATAGGCCTCCAGACATTTTAAAATTCCCTATTAGAGCCAATTCTTACTTTCAAATGCTTTTCTTCAACAACTCTTAGCATTGTGTGTTTTCAATACTGAGACAGAAATAGTGTTTTAAAAGAAAAAACTTTAAGGTGTCTTTTCAGTACTGCATCAGAGGTATTGTTGAAGATAAAAAGAAAAAAATCTACCTGCAAGAAACTACTAGAGAATCAGGAGCCAGATTATATTCACACTTTGGAGATGTTATTAAAGTTCAAAGAGACAATAATATCTTTCTACTTCTATAAATAATTTAGAAGCAAAATTTTTAATACTTCTAACAGATTGTCCTGCTGCACTATTACATACGTATATGTGTCTGTATATATGTAAGTTATTAAATGTAGATTTTGATTAAAATCACTGAAATACCTGATAAGTTAATACCAGGAGTTGTATTAATTATCTATTATGAGCTCAGCACTTTCATCTATACTAGAAAAATGAAGTGGCAGGGTATGGAATGGAATACCTATAAACCTCTAGTCCTGTTGTCTCTGCCCCAGTGCTCTTTCCCTTTCATTCTACATGTGTCAACTCAGATTGACTAATTTATACATTCACACTCTTCACTTTAGGTAAACGCTATAAAAATTAAAAGTAAGTCACCCTGACACATGGCAATTTTGCAGAAGCTTTGGAAGTCCTTCCAAGTGTTGCTATGAGATAAATTATATATCAAAATAATTTTCTGTCAGAGACAGAAAATTTCTTGCTACTTGGATAGAGGTAATAACTTAGTAGGTTCTTTCCACCTCTAATTTATTGTTGGCATGAGATTTGACATTTTGTCTCAGGAAGATTATATTTCTAAGGGGAATTTTCAGTAGATAAAGTTAATTTCAGTAATTTTGAACTTTTAGCAAGTCTGGGAGACTTCTATAAAAGGACTAACACTGTCAAAAAATGAGGCAAGAAATTTTATATTTTAGCTTCGATTTTTTTAAAGCACATTAAAAGGCAATTCAGTTTTTACATTAAAAAGAACACTGAGAGTTTAAATGTCTATCAAGTGTATCAACAAAAAAAAGAAAAAGCAAACATATAGATTTTTTCTTTCAATTAAACACAGATTAAAATATTCTGCCAGTAAGAAATTGGGTAAGTTCAAAGATTTAGAAACATACTAATTCAAATTACCACTGTGTTATCTCTCCTTTGGGTAGACAGGACCTCAGCTGTGATCATAAGACACCTCCAAATGAAAGACAAGTCAGGCAAAAGATCTATTATTTTACTATCCCAATATCTAAATTTTGTAAGTACACAGTGTTTTCACTAAATTGTTTCACCTTTTTAGCTAGACACTGGGCTCTGTATGCACACAGATACAAAGTACATTTAAGTTTAAGGAGATCTAAGCAGACTAACTCATGCATACTTCTATTCAGTATCACTAAAGTGATTATGGCACAAAATTACATTCTCAGAACTAAACCAAAATAAAATGTTCCCTATCTAAATGAGGGATTTTAAAATAAAAGGAATTACATTTTATAACTTTGTTCATCCTACTTAAGAATGGTAAAACTAAATTATTAAATGGTATTGGATAGCATCACTGACTCAATGGGCATGAGTTTGACCAAACTCCAGGAAATGGTGAAGGACAGGGAAGACTGGAGTACTGCAGTCCGTGGGTCACAAAGAGTCAGACATGACTAAGTGACTGAACAACAACAACAAATGTGTGGGGTGAATACTTATTTTCACTTAATATCCACAAAAATCTTATAAACTGGGGACTTATGTCCTGATTTTAAATATGACAAACTAAGGTAGAAATAGGAAAACTACCTTATTCAGGAAGTTCATTCATAAAGATGAAAATTAAGTTTACCCAGTTCTGACTACAAAGACAATGACCTTTTAATAGCTAAGTCCTTAAATAAATCCAATGCTTAAAATAATAAACTAATATATTACTTTAAGCATTAGAGGATACTCAGGAAGTTGAGACTCATAATTTTAGTTTTAACCAAAGTTCGAGTAGTACTTTGGTAGTCTTATTCTCATGCAATGAAGGAGGAAAAAATATATTTTCAAGATATATACATTGGTAAACCTTCCAAGTTCTGGAGCTCCTACTTTCCCTCTTGTTCTCAGCTTCACTGTATTCTTGTAGTGTTCCCTCATTTCAAAGAAGATCCTAAAAATTGGTCTTTGGGTCCTAAATGACCCCGTTCTTACCAGAGGAAGCCCTCTAACTCTGAATTAAAAATGAAGCCACCTAGGTTAAAAAATGCAATTCTATGTTCTTGCCAAACAGAAGAGCAAAATCTACAACTATTTTAATATCTTAATTATTCCTCTATAAGGTTTTCTACCAATCTGCCTCAAATATTCAGATTTCCACTTCAGTTTATTTTGGATCACAAAAAAGAGAGAGAGGAAGTTGGTTTTCATATATTTCCATAGTAAGTTTCTTTCATATCCAAGATAGGCCTATTCACATGCTGCAGAAATGGAGTAATACAGAGATTTTACTTGAAGTAAAGGAAATCTTTGACTATCGTCTTGTACGAAGACAAGCTTTGTGCAACACCTTCAATAGCTTTGAAGTGAAGTGAAGTGAAAGTCGCTCAGTTGTGTCCAGCTCTTTGTGACCCCATGGACTACACAGTCCATGAAATTCTCCAGGCCAGAATACTGGAGGGGGTATCCATTCCCTTCTCCAGGAGATCTTCCCAACCCAGGGGTCAAGCCCAGGTCTCCTACATTGCAGGCGGATTCTTTACCAGCTGAACCAGCAGGGAAGCCCAAGAATACTGGAGTGGGAAGCCTATCCCTTCTCCAGGGGATCTTCCTGACCCAGGACTTGAACTGGGGATTAAAGGTATTACCTGTGAAATTCATGTATTGAATTTTTCACAGATCTCATTTTTCCTAAATATTTTAACAAAAATTGGCAAAGATTACTCAAAGATTACATCATTAGAGCTAACCTGGGCAAGGGAAGAAACTGTAATGTTGGTGGGGACAGAGTTATTGCACTAGCTCAGATCCTGGAGCTATGGAAATAAATGTGAATTCATCAGTGTTCCTTCAGGAATAAAGAGAGAGGAGAAAGACTCTGGAAGAGTTCTTTCATTTCATTGCTTGCTATTTTTCTGCCTTTGATCACAACCTCCAAGTCACAAGTAATATTAGAAGGAAACAAAAGTATAGATGGAGGAAAAGGAAATGGGAAGACATGATGAAAAGAGGACAAGGCTCGGCAATGTTTTCAAGAGGTTAGAAAAGGGTCATAATTTGGGATTAGAAGCATAATTTGCGAATATTAGTTACTTTTGTGCAAGTAATGGATAAATATATATGAATTGATATGCTCAGATTTACCAGATAACATTTGCCTTTGGAATTCCAAACAGAACAGGGTTCCCTTATAATGGGCTACAGGTCTCAGCCTTCTGCTTCATGATTTTACATTTTCTACAATCCCAAAGTGCTATTAACTTTTGAATTATAGAAAGAGAATAGGTACTTTTACATCACTATTAAAAGGAGGAAAATCCTTTTTAATTTCTTTTCCCATGCTCTTAATCAGCTTCCTTGAGTTCCTCCCCACGTGGGAAAGAGATTCCTCTTTCTGGGTGACAACAATAGAAGCCATACAGAAAGGCAAAACTTCTCACTGTAAGTTATACACTGTGGATTGACTTTAGCTATTACATTGAGAAATGAAAGTCTTTAGCAAGAGAGCAAAACGTTCATAATTGAAAAGTAAACGTACTTCTTGAAGGACTTCACAGATGGCGCTAGTCCTAAAGAACCCATCTGTCAATACAGGAGACATAAGGGACAACAGTTTCCACCCCTAGGCTGGGAAGATCCCCTGGAAGAGGGCATGGCAACCCACTCCAGTGTTCTTGCCTAGAGAATTCCATGGATAGAAGAGCCTGGCAAACTACAGTCCATGGGGTCACAGAGCTGAACATGACTGACACAACTTAGTACACACACTTATTGCTTTAAATGTATCACCTGAAAGATTTTGCTGATAACACAGTTCAACAGTCTTAAATAAAAATTAAGACATTCACTTAAACACATAGCCCATCTGTCTAAAAAGTGGAGTAATATTTGGTCATTCATTTCATCATTTTAACTGGACTTTTTTGTATGTGGAGGCTTGGGCATCCCAGATAATTTTTGCATTTTTTAAAGCAGAACACAGCTTCTTCTTTCTTCATTTTTACATTTTACTGTCCCCTCCTCCCTTCCTTCTTTCCTGTTCTTCTATCCTCTCTGATCTCTAAATTCCACTCTTCTAATTGCTTTGGTCTGAAAGCGTAACATAGAGAAAAAGGAAGGATTTGAAGTCTAGCAGTAAGAACTCTCAAGTCAAAGGTTTTTATACGTAAAGCTTAAAAGGTTTCTAAAGATACTTATACTACATCATAAATAATTGCTAACTCTTTTTAATAAAATACTTTCTAACTCTATTTTAATAGAAAATAATATTAAATGTCAGTGAACTTCTTAAATGTGAAAGAGAGATTACTTTGGGTCAGGAAACCTATCAGCATGATTTCTTCCAAAACTATGCAAAATGTCTCATAATAAATTGCCATGATGCCCACGACTGCTATATCAACAGCAACCACTAGTGCCTATATATTAAATAGGAGGCACAGTTCTCTATTAAAAAAAAAAAAAAGCAAAACACTGACTTCCTCTACAGGTCTTAAAACATTATACTATTGCATAGTAAATATTGCATAGTAATATAACTATTATTTGGGATAAATATTTATTTTATTTTATTTATTTAATTATTTGGGATAAATGTATAGTAAATATTTATCCCAAAGTTCTTCCCAAGTCGAAAATCTACACCATGTTTTTGAGTGCTACTAAATTAGGATGTGTTTTCAGATAAAAGAAAAACAGATACATGGAGGAAGCATTTAGCCATAGCTAATATTAAATTTACAGGTTCATGTTTTTACACCAACAAAAAGCAACAATAATTTTCAGTTCCAAAGTTTTTTGCAAAGGGATATAGTGGTAATTTATTTTTTCCTATCAAAGGAAAAATATTAAAAACATCTCACTAAAGGAGATTAGCAGAAAAATCAGTTCTAATTTATCTGTCAAGAATATTCTGTAGGTATACAAAGGGCTTCCCTTGTGGCTCAGCTGGTAAAGAATCTACCTGCAATGCGGGAGACGTGGGTTATATCCCTGGGTTGGGAAGATCTTCTGGAAAAGGGAAAGGCTACCCACTCCAGTATTCTGGCCTAGAGAACTCCATGGACTGTATAGTCCATGGGGTTGGACACAACTGAGCAACTTTCACTTTCCATACAAACAGAATTATAATGTTCTTTTAGTGGTAGACCTGACATTATGAGCACATAGATGTTTACTGTTAATGATGCAAATAACTGATAGACTTAAACAGTGATGCTTTCATATTTGTTAACAATAGATTATGTATCCAAGTATTGGTATCCTTTTTGTAAAAGTCTCACAATTCTACAAGAAATTCAATTAAAAGTAGAAAAAACACACCAAGATACTCTAGATTAAATGAAAGCTCATGGGGAAAAAAACTATATATACACACATACAAATATACATATAGGTAGACAGAGATAAAAACATATTCATCCATAATGCTTATTACACATTGTTGTACTTCAAAGGGGTAATGGATACATGAAGGAGATATGGCAAAAAAAAGTAAAATCAGAAATTAATATCAGAAAGTAGTATGCCAATATGAAAGCCATGTTGCTCTGAAGACAAGTGTCAGTAATAGCACTGCAATGAGACATTTAGTCTTGGCAAAGAGTAAAAAGTAGAGCTGAATTCAATACAAAAAAGATCTTCATGACCCAGATAATGACGATGGTGTGATCATTCACCTAGAGCCAGACATCCTGGAATATGAAGTCAAGTGAGCCTTAGGAAGTATCACTGTTAACAAAGCTAGGGGAAATGACGAAATTCCAGTAGAGCTATTTCAAATCTTAAAAGATGATGCTGTGCAAGTGCTGCACTCAATAAGCCAGCAAGTTTGGAAAACTCAGCAGTGGTCACAGGACTGGAAAGGGTCGATTTTCATTCAAATCCCAAAAAAAGCCAGTGACAAAGAATGCTCAGACTACCACACAATTGCACTCATCTCACATGCTAGCAAAGCAAAGCTCAAAATTCTCCAAGCCAGGCTTCAACAGTACATGAATCATGAACTTACAGATGTTCAAGCTGGATTTAGAAAAGGCAGAGGAACCAGAGATCAAATTGTTAACATCCACTGAATCCTTGAAAAAGCAAGAGAGTTCCAGGAAAACATCTACTTCTGCTTTATAGACTATGCCAAAGCCTTTGACTCTGGATCAGAACAAACTGTGGAAAATTCTGAAAGAGATGGGAATACCAGACCACATGACCTGCCTCTTGAGAAATCTGTATGCAGATCAAGAAGAAACAGTTAGAACTGGACATGGAACAGCTGACGGTTCCAAATCAGGAAAAGAGTATGTCAAGGCTATGTATTATCACCCTGATTATTTAACTTATATGTAGAGTAAATCATGAGAAATCCTGGGCTGGATGAAGCTCAAGCTGGAAACAAGATTGCCAGGAGAAATATCAACAACCTCAGATATGCAGATGACACCACGCTTATGGCAGAAAGGGAAGAAGAATTAAAGAGCCACTTGATGAACGTGAAAGAGGAAAGTGAAAAAGTTGGCTTAAAGCTCAACATTCAGAAAATTAAGATCATGGCATCTGGTCCCATCACTTCATGTCAAATAGATGGGGAAACAGTGACAGACTTTATTTTTGGGGGCTCCAAAATCACTGCAGATGGTGACTGCAGCCATAAAATTAAAAGATGCTTCCTCCTTGGAAGAAAAGCTATGTCCAACCTAGACAGCATATTAAAGAGCAGAGACATTACTTTACCAGCAAAGGTCCCTCTAGTCAAAGCTTTGGTTTTTCTAATAGTCATGTATGGATGTGAGAGCTGGACTGAAAGAAAGCTGAGCACTGAAGCATTGATGCTTTTGAAGTGTGGTTTTGGAGAAGACTCTTGAGAGTCCCTTGGATAGCAAGGAGATCCAACCAGCCCATCCTAGAGAAAATCTGTCCTGAATATTCATTGGAAGGACTGATGATAAAGCTGAAACTCCAATACTTTGGCCACCTGATGCAAAAAAACTGACTCAATGAAAAGATCCTGATACTGGGAATGACTGACTGTGGAAGTAGAAGGGGACGACAGAGGATAAGATGGTTGGATGGCATCATTGACTCAATGGAACTGAGTTTGAGTAATCTCCAGGAGTCAGTGATGGACAGGGAGGCCTGGTGTGCTGTAGTCCATGGGGTCACAAAGAGTCAGACATGACTGACTGACTGAACTGAACCGAATATGGCTATTGCCTTGATTACAGTAGTGAGCAAACTCATCAAACTGTATACATTAAATATGTGCAGTTTATTGTACATCAATTACCTTTAATACATCTGCTTTAAAAAAGACATTTAAAAGTGGTTGAAATAAAAATATTAATAGATAGATTAAATAACAGAATAAGCAAAACTGAAAAGATTAATTCAGAGACATTATTGAAGAAATTATTTCATATGTAGCAAAGAGAGAAAAGCAGATGGAAAATTTGAAAAAGAAGTTAAATATTGAGAATAGAAAGAAAACAGCTAATATTTATTTATTCACCCATTCTATAAATGTTCAATAAGGTTTCATTAAGCATCAATTGTATATTAGGCACTTTCTACTCCCTGAAGGAAAAAGATGAGGGAAAAAAGATCCAAAGCAAGTAGAAGGTAGATAACAGTTATGTAGTAGATAGTAGTTATGTAGTAGAATGTAGTTATGGTGGGTGTTATGAAAATATAATGAAAAAAAGAAGATAGAGTCAGAGTCCCATAGGTGAGAAGCGATAGAAAAGAAGTTACATTTAAAGCATCACTGCTACAAATTTTCTAGAGCTAAAGAAAGAAATGAATCCAAGGTACGGAAATATAACCTACATTAAGCAGAATACATAAAAATAAATGTGTACATAGCTACTGTGCCATGAAACCTGAGACTCTATAAGAATATCATTAAAATAGTCAGAGAGAAAGTATTTTTATCCACAAAATAAAAATAACCAAACAGACAGATTTCTCAGTAGTGAAAATGGAAGCCTCAAAACATATATTCATTTATTCAAGAAATACGTACTATTTACTATGTGTTTTTAAAGTTAATTTTTATTCAAGTATAGTTGTTTTATAATGTTGTGTTAGTTTCTGCAGTACAGCAAAGTGAATCAGTTATACATATATCCACTTTTTTTTAGATTCTTTTCCCATAGAGATCATTACAGAGTACTGAATATAGTTCCTTATACTATTGTGTTATGTTCAATATAGTAAACAAAACAAAAACTTCTGCCTTCAGAGCACTCTCATTTTAATGGTTGGAGGCTGACAGTAAGCAAAATAATAAATAGAATATACATTAGAGATAAGTGATACGTCGTGGGGGAAAAATAAAAGACAATGACTGACTGTGGGAAATAGGAAAGGATGTTTGAAAGAGTTACAATTTTAAACAGAAAGTCCAGAAAAGCCTCAGTAAGAAGGAAGCCTCAGATCAAAGCCCTAAAATGAGGGGGTGAGAGCTTGGAATTTGAAGCAAAAGCATTCCATTAAGTTTATTGCCCTGAGGAGTACATGACTGCTATGCTTCAAAATTAAGGGATGACAGTGTTCCTGGAGTAAAAAGAGAAAAAAGAAAATTAGTTATATGAGGTCAAAGACAGGGAATCTTGTATAAGAACTTGCTGTCCATGTTTAGGACTTTGCCTTTAACTCTGAGTGATAGATGAAGAAACTGGAGGGTTTTAAACAGAGAAGTGGTAGAATAGAGCTGAATGGTGGCCTCCCAAGGGTACGTCTGAGCCCTACTTTCTATAACTTGTGACTATTACCCTATAAAGTAAACAAATGTAGGGCTGAAAAAATCTAACAGCATGAAGATTGGGAGGGGATGAATGAAATTATACTATTTAAGTTGGCTACATTAGACATCAAGTAGTATAATATTAATTTAAAATAAGTCACGATACTGTTAGAGTAACTTCTTCAAAAAATATGAAAGTGTATAGCAAAAAGATAAAACTATTTTCATTACTCCATATTCAGTATTGAATACTAAATTCAATAGGTTATTTGGCTAACCCTAGGGAATGGAAGAGCCATTGGGATAAACAGAAAATAAATAGAAAAACAGTAGATTTAAAAATAACTACATTATATTAAAATTACATGAAATGCCAACAGTCTAAGTACCCCCCTTAAAATTATCAGACTAAAGAAAAAACAAGCTTTTTAAAGGTAAATACAAAAGACATTGAAAATAAAATGCTGGGTAAAGATATTCTGTGTGTATACCTGACCTCTCTTCACACTGGGTATACAGCTGTAGCAAAAGATCCATGCCCCAAAAATGTATTAAATAGACAGCTGGTTTTATCTTATATTGTCAGGGTATATCCAAAAGATAACAAGCTCTTTAATTCTGAGTAAGGTATTAGCATTTACCTTTCTTGCAACTAGAGCAGAGTAATATTTGGAACCATACTCTCGATCTGCAGAGTTAAATTTGGTAAATCAGCTTTTGTTGTCAATGTTCAATCATTAAGTCGTGTCCGTCTCTTTTGCAACCCTATGGACCCTAGCCCACCAGTCTCCTCTGTCCATGGGATTTCCCAGGCAAGAAGACTGGAGTGGATTGCCATTTCCTTCTCCAGGGAAACTTCCCAGTCCAGAGACTGAACCAGTGTCTTCTGCATTGGCAGGTGGATTCTTTTTACCACTCAGCCACCAAGTTGTCTTTTAATCACTTGCTAATATTTACAGTAAGAAATTGTGATCAATTGGCCCTCCCAGATGTTTGATCCAAGACTTACTTTCCTATTGGATAAACCTGGGCTGGTTTTTTTTAACTGTTCCTGGTTCATGTTTTGTTTTGTTTTGTTTTAACACCCAACATTATATGTAGCCCTTTGTGGTGACCCAGGAATGAAATTTTTTGATTACCAGTCAGCATCTAAATAGGAGGGGAAAACTCAGAGGCAGAAATATTTGTGTAAGACAAATATGTGTGTAATTATAACTGTGTAAGACACAGTGAAAAGAGAAGTGATTGTTTTCTGCATCCTACTGTCTTTACCTACAAATTAGATAACAAATATTAAATGTGAACAAGCCCCTGCTTCTTGGTTAGCAATATTCATTTAATTTTAGAGTCAAATAGAATTGGAGATTACTAATCTTGTTGTTGGCTAAATTGCGCCCCCACCACCACCAAATTCATATGCTAAAAGTCTCAGAATGTGACTGTATTTGAATATAAGATTTTTAAAGAAACAATTAAGTTAAAATGAGGTCAACAGTGTGGGATATAATCCAAAATAACTGATGTCCTTATTAAAAAAAATTAAAAAACAGAGACAGACAGAAGACCATCTGAGGACACAATATAAACGTAGCCACTGCTGTATTTAAAACATATAACCAACAAGGGGGCCTCCCATGTGGTTCAGTGGTAAAGAATATCTATCTCAAATGCAGGAGACACAGATTTGATCCCTGGGTTGGGAAGATTCCCTGAAGAAGGGAATGGCAGCTGACTCCAGTATTCTTGCCTGGAAAATCCCTTGGAGAGAGGAATCTAGCAGATTATAGCCAAGGGGTCACAAAAGAGTTGGACATGACTTAGCAACTAAGCAACAACAACCAACAAGGAAATATTAAATAGCACAGGGTACTTTGCTCAATGTTATATGGCAGCCTGGATGGAAGGGAGGGGAGTTTGGGGGAGAATGGATACATGTATACATATGGCTGAATCCCGTTGCTGTCCACCTGAAACTATCACAACGTTGTGAATCAGCTAACTCCAATATAAAATAAAAAGTTAAAAAAGAAAAGGTTCAAGAGGAAGAGGATATATGTATACCTAGGGCTGATTCATGTTGAGGTTTGACAGAAAACAACAAAATTCTGCAAAGCAATTACCCTTCAACTAAAATAAATAAATTTTTAAAAAGAAAAGAAACTGAGTCGAACATTTAAGGCTTCAGTGTTAAAAAATAAAGTTTTAAAATTCTTAAAAAGAAAAAAATAGATTACCATCCACAAGCTGAGAGAAGTCTCAGAAGAATCCAATCCTGCTGAAACCTTGGTTTTGGACTTCTAGCCTCCAGATCTGTGATAAAGTAAATTTCTGTTGGTTAACACACCCACTCTATGATACTGTGTAATGGCAGCCTGAGCAGACCAATACAATCCCATCTTCTTGTTGCTTGCTGCAGCTGTTGAGAGCCCAAAGGACTAGTCAAAGTAACAAAGCAAGTTAGAAGAGCTGGGATAGAATCCATGTCTCCTGGAAACCAATCTCATTTTAAAATAAAAATCAAAACATAGGACACAGAAAAACAAAAAGACAGATGATCTGCAGACTAGCAGAAGAGAAAGATCATTGACAGTGAAACACCTGAAGATACCCCTAGTGATCTACAGAGCACCATGTGAAAATCAGTGCATTGATGAGGCTGCTATGTCACACAAGGCATTTCCAGGGAAGTTTGCCACGTAAGTTGGTTTCAGACTTTCCCTTTTGACTTTAGATAACAAGATACATACCTCATGTAGATAGTGAAACAGATATAGAGGTTTAATTATTAATATTTGAAGATATAAAAACAATTAACAGAAACTGAAAAGTGTTCTAAATCTGCCACAAAATGGAGGGGAAAAGTATAGTTAGATACTTTTCTATCTGATAGAGAGTATAGTTAAAGCTAAATCTTTGGCATATTAAAAAATTTAATGTCTAAATCCAAAAATACATATATAAATGTTTACTGATAAGAAGAAAATGACCACCAAAGGAACCTAGAAACAGCTATAAATCAGTGGCTCTGAAGCTCTGAGATTAGAATTGGGAATTCATGAAGCAGATTAGACAACTATTATAAGCATTCTTATAGCATTTTCTGGGAGAAATATCTTAACCTCAGATATGCAGACAACACCACCCTTATGGCAGAAAGTGACAAGGAACTAAAAAGCCTCTTGATCAAAGTGAAGGAGGAGACTGAAAAAGTTGGCTTAAGGCTCAACATTAAGAAAATTAAGATCACGGCATCTGGTCCCATCACTTCATGGGAAATAGATGGGGAAACAGTGGAAACAGTGTCAGACTTTATTTTGGTGGGCTCCAAAATCACTGCAGATGGTGATTGCAGTCTTGAAATCAAAAGACGCCTACTCCTTGGAAGGAAAGTTATGGCCAACCTGGATAGCATATTGAAAAGCAGAGACATTACTTTGCCAACAAAGGTCCATCTAGTCAAGGCTATGGTTTTTCCAGTAGTCATGTATGGATATGAGAGTTGGACAGTGAAAAAGGCTGAGCGCCAAAGAATTGATGCTTTTGAACTGTGGTGTTGGAGAAGACCCTTGAGAGTCCTTTGGACTACAAGGAGATCCAACAAGTCAATCCTAAAGATCAGTCCTGGGTATTTATTGGAAGGACTGATGTTGAAGGTGAAACTCCAATACTTTGGCCACCTGATGCAAAGAGTTGACTCATTGGAAAAGACCCTGATGCTGGGAAGGACTGGGGGCAGGAGGAGAAGGGGACAACAGAGGATGATATGGCTGGATGGCATCACTGACTCTATGGACATGGGTTTGGGTGGACTCCAGGAGTTGGTGATGGACAGGGAAGCCTGGCGTGTTGCGGTTCATGGGGTCGCAAAGAGTCAGACACAACTGAGCAACTTAACTGATACTGATAGCATTTAGTGTGCATGAATATGTGTGTGTGGCGGGGGGATGGCTTGTGATGTGTGTATAACTCTCTCTTTAAAAAAAAAATTGTGAAAAGAAAGCTTTGATGGAATACATCTTTTTCTATATCCACCAAAGAGAATAGTAAAGTCCACTATACAATATTGTGAAGCATACAAAATTGTGTATACAAAATAACGAAGTCCAGTATACAATATAGTGTATACAACATTGTATACAATAATATACAAAATAGTGAAGTCCAGTATACAATAGTATACAAGAAAAAATATAATCCAAAAAAGTAAACAAGATCAAATAATAGGACAAAAATCATGTATCTGTCTCACGCTTACTTCTCCTTCAGATACAGAGGCCATCAACCCCTTCCCAATTTTCCTTAAGATTTCCTAGAGAATCACTTTGGCCATGTGGGGACAAAGTCAAATCATATCTATCCTCTGCTTTCACCTTCATACTTCTTTCCTCCTCCTGCCAAAAAAAAAATTTATAGACACAAATGAGGCACTTTATATACTAGAATGGAATTTGTCTAGCCTCTGAAGCAGAAGATGTTAAATTTCTACAAAATTTCATTTTAGTGCTAGAAATTCAATTCCAGACCACGATATCATTTATTTTACTTCCCTGGGCTTTTGAAGAATCAAAACAAAGGTGGTATTTTGTTTTCCCCTTAAATATGAAGGTTAAAAAAAGGAATTGGCAATTTTGCTATCCAAAAAGCAAGTCATAAAGGGTATATTATACATCGTAAGATAACCTGTCAATCTATCTCACCTTTCATGATATTAAGATCGACCAAGAAAAAGACTTCTCAAAAATTACATGCCAAAACACAATATACAATAACAAAACTTTGATGAATTTTCTGTCATAAATTGATAGACTAGAAAGTACCTTTTTATTACATTTGCTTGTCTAGAATAACTTGAATACACAATAGAAATATAGTCACTATGTTTCTGTGTCAAAAATCTCAGCTGAGGACCATAACTATGTTTGCCTAAACAATGTATAACACATAAAACCAGTACATCTTTTATTCATAAGCAACCTTCTTCAAATAATATTGAAAGAAAAACATCTAGGTTATTTTCAGACTAGGATACTAAGAGAGTAATGAATCTATTATGTCCTTGTAACAAAATTAGAGCTGTCAATATGCAGTGAAAGCTTGTTTCATAACAAAAGACCACAGAACATGTCTCTATCTGGCCTTGATACATGAGAAAAACATGATATGCATTGTCCTGTCTATAATAATCCACTCTATTACGACTGTCTGAGCAGTACATTTTCCACTGGGACATTTCCATTTGGGTCTCCTCTTTATGAAGCACTGCCAGTTTTGTCAAACTATTTCGAAGGTTTCACTCCATTACTTTCAAAGCCACCAAGTCAATGTGATCCAGAGCAATTCAGAAATGCCTCTACCCTACCTGGAAATGTTAGCCATGGAGTATGTTTCTGCAGTGGTGAGTTCTCTTAAGATATCACACTTTATAAATGTTTAACTCACTAAGAAAAAGTCCTTACCATAAGAGCTCTCTGAATAGGTGTCATCACAGGGAAGGTGAGTAGCAAGAATTGACAGACACAAACATTGTGCAAACAGTCCCCGCAGCATGAGAGACCACCCATTCATTCAGGCACAGATTCTAAAATTGTTTGGAGTAGAAACACTGTTTCCAGCCTCTGGCTTGAAAAATGCCCACCAACGCCTCTAAGCAACACAACTAACACCTTCAAGCAACACAACTAGATCTTTTCTGGGACTTTCTGAGTAAAAAAACAAAATTTTCAGACATTCTAAAAATTACTTCTCTTTCTTATTTAGCGGTCACTCTTCTATAAACATGACATCCTCCCCACCTTCCATTACCATCATTTTATATGTATTTTGATTCAAACAGGCAGCTAATACCTGACTAACTATGCATCTGTGATCTAGAGACATGGGCTGTGGAACAGACATTCCTTCAGGATTCAGGAAATGACCAACTGGAACACACCACTATATTCTTGCTCATAAAAACTAGAAACCAATTATATAGTTTCTTGTTTTTTCTGCAGCAAAGATCCTATCAGAATAATTACACAGGGCTTCAATAGATTTTTTTTTTCCAGAAAAAAATGTCTCTATCCAACCACTCAATCATTGAAGAAAACACTCTTAATTTGTTACTAGATAAGAAAGTGCAAGGAACTTTTAACTCAACAGACAAAAAGTTTAATGTAGGCTATAGTTGCAGGCTCAGAAAACATGACAATATTCTTTAAGAGAGATTTATTACCTTTTTGAGTTAGTTCCATTGATTTTTCATGGCTAAATACCTATGTTTCCTGCTGCACCACAACATCTATTTTCTATTTGGATACTTATATTTTCCATCTGCCTACTACTAACTCAAGTCTTTAATAAATTTTTAATCAGTTTTTAGAGTGACCTTAGCAGACCATGCCTGTTTCTTTCAAGTAATCTCCAGAGACAGAGGCCAAGGTCGGCGTCTCTACTTCTAACACAAATAGGAAAATAAATTACAGGTTAAGCTACAAACAAGGTTAGATGTTGTACTTCTACCTCTAAAACAATGCAATGATATTGATACCATTGATTTTTAATACCATTGAATAACTTGATTTCAATAATTGGAGAATAGTGTACAGGGATAGAAACTGAATTTGTTAGACTTTTAAAAATTCTTTCTAATCTAAGGAAGTAACAAACAAAGCTTAGAGAGTAGCACTAAGTTACTGATTATTAAATGCTACTGAATAGTGATGATTTCATCTGACATTTTTAATGAAAAATTTGCTGATAAAAGAGAATAATTTTAGCTACTACAAAGCCTGATCCAAAGTTGAGACCACCTAAAATAAGAATGTAAAAATGTGTGCATGGTCACAGGATAATGACTGTTCATGTGAAAAGAGATGACCTTAAAACCTTGTAAGAAGTGCCTGTTTAATTGACAAAGGAAACAAAATGATCGTATTTAACAACAACTGTCCAAACAGACCTTAGTACTTATCTCACTGACTCTTACACCCAAAATATTACCCTCATCACTACCAAACTGACTGTGGT
>ML664199.1:15925593-16138403 GCA_007570785.1 Antilocapra americana
TGTGGTTTTGATTTGCATTTCTCTGATAATGAGTGATGTTGAGCATCTTTTCATGTGTTTGTTAGCCATTGTTACGTCTTCTTTGGAGAAATGTCTGTCAAGTTCTTTGGCCCACTTTTTGATTGGGTTGTTTATTTTTCTAGAATGGAGCTGCAGGAGTTGCTTGTATATTTTTGAGATTAATTGTTTGTCCGTTGCTTCATTTGCTATTATTTTCTCCCATTCTGAAGGCTGTCTTTTCACCTTGCTTATAGTCTCCTTTGTTGTGCATAAGCTTTTAATTTTAATTAGGTCCTATTTGTTTATTCGTGCTTTTATTTCCAATATTCTGGGAGGTGGGTCATGGAGTATCCCGCTTTGGTTTATGTTAGAGAGTGTTTTGCCTATGTTATCCTCTAGTAGTTTTACAGTTTCTGGTGTTATGCTTAGATCTTTGATCCATTTTGAGTTTATCTTTGTGTGTGGTGTTAGAAAGTGTTCTAGTTTCATTCTTTTACAAGTGGCTGTCCAGTTTTCCCAGCACCACTTGTTAAAAAGGTTGTCTTTTCTCCATTGTATATTCTTGCCTCCTTTGTCAAAGATAAGGTGGCCATAGATGCGTGGATTTATCTCTGGGCTTTCTATTCTGTTCCATTGATCTATATTTCTGTCTTTGTGCCAGTACCATACTGTCTTAATGACTGTGGATTTGTAGTATAGCCTAAAGTCAGGTAGGTTGATTCCGCCAGTTCCATTCTTCTTTCTCAAGATTGCTTTGGCTATATAAGGTTTTTTGTATTTCCATACAAATTGAGAAATTATTTGTTCTAATTCTTTGAAGAAGACCTCTGGTAGCTTGATAGGAATTGCATTGAATCTATAGATTGCTTTAGGTAGTATACTCATTTTCACTATATTGATTCTTCCAATCCATGAGCACGGTACATTTCTCCATCTGTTTGTGTCCTCCTTGATTTCTTTCATCAGTGTTCTATAGTTTTCTATATACAAGTCTTTTGATTCTTTAGGTAGAAATACTCCTAAGTATTTTATTCTTTTTGTTTCGATGGTGAATGGGATTGTTTCCTTAATTTCTCTTTCTGATTTCTCACTGTTAGTGTATAGGAATGCCAGGGATTTCTGTGTGTTGATTTTGTATCCTGAAACTTTGCTATATTCACTGATTAGCTCTAGTAATTTTCTCGTAGAGTCTTTAGGGTTTTCAATATAGAGGATCATGTCATCAGCAAACAGAGAGAGTTTTACTTCTTCTTTTCCAATCTGTATTCCTTTGATTTCTTTATCTGCTCTGATTGCTGTGGCCAAAACTTCCAAAACTATGTTGAATAGTAGTGGTGAGAGTGGGCACCCTTGTCTTGTCCCTGATTTCAGGGGGAATGCTTCCAGTTTTTCACCATTGAGGATAATGTTTGCTGTGGGTTTGTCATATATAGCTTTTATTATGTTGAGGTATGTTCCTTCTATTCCTACTTTTTGGAGGGTTTTTATCATAAATGGATGTTGAATTTTGTCAAAGGCTTTCTCTGCATCTATTGAGATAATCATGTGATTTTTATTTTTCAATTTGTTAATGTGGTGTATTACATTGATTGATTTGCGAATATTGAAGAATCCTTTCATCCCTGGGATAAAGCCTACTTGATCATGATGTATGATCTTTTTGATGTGTTGTTGGATTCTATTTGCTAGAATTTTGTTAAGGATTTTTGCATCTAAGTTCATCAGGGATACTGGCCTGTAGTTTTCTTTTTTTGTGGAATCTTTGTCGGGTTTTGGAATTAGGGTGATGGTGGCCTCATAGAATGAGTTTGGAAGTTTACCTTCCTCTGCAATTTTCTGGAAGAGTTTGAGTAGAATAGGTGTTAGCTCTTCTCTAAATTTTTGGTAGAATTTAGTTCTGAAGCCATCTAGTCCTTGGCTTTTGTTTTTTGGAAGAGTTCTGATTACAGTTTCAATTTCCGTGCTTGTGATGAGTCTATTAATATTATCTATCTCTTCCTGGTTTAGTCTTGGAAAGTTGTACTTTTCTAGGAATTTGTCCATTTCATCCAGGTTGTCCAGTTTATTTGCATATAGTTGCTGATAATAGTCTCTTATGATCCTTTGTATTTCTGTGTTTTCTGTTGTGATCTCTCCGTTTTCATTTCTAATTCTGTTGATTTGGTTCTTCTCCCTTTGTTTCTTGATGAGTCTGGCTAATGGTTTGTCAATTTTATTTATCTTCTCAAAGAACCAGCTTTTGGCTTGGTTGATTTTTGCTATGGTCTCTTTTGTTTCCTTTGCATTTATTTCTGCCCTGATCTTCATACAGAGCTTATTAGAAAGCAGAGACATTACTTGCCAAAAAAGATCCATCTACTCAAAGCTATGGTTTTTCCAGTAGTCATGTATGGATGTGAGAGTTGGACTATAAAGAAAGCTGAGCACTGAAGAACTGATGCTTTAAAACTGTCATGTTGGATAAGACTCTTGAGAGTCCCTTGGAAAGCAAAGGGATCCAATCAGCCCATCCTAAAGGAAATCATCCCTGAATATTTGTTGGAAGGGCTGATGCTGAAGCTGAAACTCCGATACTTTGGCCACCTGATGCAAAGAGCTGAATCACTGGAAAAGACCTGATGCTGGGAAAGATTGAAGGCAGGAGGTGAAGGGGACAACAGAGGATGAGATGGTTGGATGGCATCACCCACTCAATGTACATGAATTTGAGTAAACTCCATGAGTTGTGAGGGACAGGGAGGCCTGACAAGCTGCAGTCCATGGGGTCACAAACAGTCAGACATGACTGAACAACTGAACTGAACTGATATTTGAGAAAGAAATCTATGTGTATGAATGCATATGTATGTACATATATAAATACACATATACAAACACATGCATTTTCAGATCACCATGAAGGTACACAGATATGAGTGCTATTAAAGCTAGAAGTTGACAGAAGCATTGCAGGGTAGTTTTGTCAATTATTTTTCTTATCAAGGAAGTAAAACTTGTATCTTAGGTTTTGATGGAATTAAATGAAGACAGTACAAATTGGAGTGCTGTGGATTGAGTGAATGAACACATTAGAAGGTGGGATGTTGGAGCTGTTAAACCATTCTGGCTTAGCATAGAATCCCGAAGAGGATTAAAGCAAGGATAGGGTTGGCATGCAGATGTAGGGGAATGATGGAATATCACATACACTAGGACAGGTGTGGGCCTTCACCGTAAAGGAGAAAATTATAAAGTGAGTATAAAAGAGTTTTGCTTTAATGAAATACTGAATGAAAATTCTCCATTTGGAAGATTAATCCAAAAACTATATAAAAGCATGACCTTTTGGGAAATAGTATTGGTGGGAGAGAAACTATTTTAGAGAACAAAGCAATAATCTAAGTATGAGGAAGTAAAGGCCTAGATATGATTGGTAGCAAAGAAAAGAAAATAGTAAGATAAGATTCAAGAATGTTGCGAAGAGATAAGAGGAATTAATTCCTGATTGACTTGGATAGTGGGGATATCAAGAGAGAGGAGAAAGGAGGCAGAAAGAATTAAATTGCCATTCAGGACTTAAAAATAAAGAGAGGAAAATGAGATTGGGACAAAAATTGTTATTTTAACAAATCCAATTTATCCATATCCATGATCATTATAATTATCATATTCTATCTTGAAATGGATTGACTCAAATTTTTTCTACTACAACTGTTTTGATTCTACACTGTGGTCTTTTTCCAACATTTACATAAAATCCTAAAAGTTATAGACCTTTGAAATTATAGTTAGATGTAACAATTTTGGAATTACAGTCCCAAATGATTACATTTGGAGTTGGATATAATCACATAACACATTTTTCTTGAAAATAATTGTAATTGGGTTACCTAAACAAAACTATGGTTTTTGTTAAAGGCTACCTAGTCTACTGATAAATTTACCTAATTTATTTGTAATTAAAAAATGAGACTGGTATTCACAATCTGACTAGGAAATTGATCTTTAACGTGTATAACATGGAAAATCAGAAAAGCATTAACCAGATTTCAAAGAGAAAGTTTTATATAGTCAGCAAAAACCAAGATGTCATATACCATATAATGTTTCCTCTTTTCCAAAGTCATGAAAAAAAAAATCAGGTTCATTCAAATTCCAAGCACAGAGTTAACACATACAAAGTAAAATACAGTTTCATTGCAAATCTGCTCCAAAATTTTTCATTTTTTACAAAATTATGCCAAAACTGCATCCAAATGCCTAACTGAACTTGACTGAATGGAAAACTATAATTACTAATATATTTCACTTATATAAGAATAAATGGTCCCCTAGTTCTTCTCCCCTAAGGTACTAAGGATAGAGACCACTCTGACTCACCAGCTATATGGAACATTGATTAACCTCATCATTCAATCCAGCATGATGGAGTGAGCAGTATGACACCTCAATCCCACACTAAAAGGCTTTCAAAAAACGGCTTTGTGATTCAAATACCCTACACACTAGATGCCCATCAACTGACGAATGGATAAGAAAGCTGTGGTACATATACACAATGGAATATTACTCAGCATTAAAAAAAAATTCATTTGAAGCAGTTCTACTCAGATGGACGAAACTGGAGCCCATTATCCAGAGTGAAGTAAGCCAGAAGCAAAACCAACAATACAGTATATTAACGCATATATATGGAATTTAGAAAGACGGTAACGAGAACTCAGCATGCGAGACAGCAAAAGGAACGGAGATGTATAGAACAGACTCGTGGACTCTGTGGATGAGGGTAAGGGTGGGATGATATGGGAGAATGGCATTGAAACATGTTAATTATCATATGTCTAATCAATCACCAGCCCAGGATTGATGCTTGGGGCTGGTGCATCGAGATTTCCTGGGGGGAGAGAGGAGGGAGGGTGGTTCTGGAGGGGGAGCATATGTAAACCCATGGTGATATCATGTCATTGTATGGCAAAACTAATAAAAAAATACCCTACACATTACAAAAGAATGTATAATTCTCTTTCTCTTTGTATCACCATAACAACAATATCTTGGGGCTTTGTCTAATATCTAGCATCAACAGGTAAGGCAACCACCAAGCTAATGTGGCTTTACCTTATAATTAGAGGGAAAGTGAAAAGTCCAAAATCTAATTCTAATTATGAATCTATGCAGTTTTACGTGAAAGATTAGGTGACACTGTTTATTGTCTTTAATGACACAGTGTTGAGGGACTTCTTGCATATATCTCTATAAGTCATCTCCATCTCCTTTGTGTCTTCTGCTTCACACATACTGCCCCTCCAACATATCTATATATCCTGCCTTAGGACTAAGAATGCTAAAATGATATTTGATGTGTCTCCCCACTTAGAAGCATGTTTACTATATCAAGAACCTTTTTGTTTTCTCCTAGACACAAATGCCTCTGTATTACTGCAACCTAGACTATTTGATGAGCTGGTATCACACACTGGAAGTGGAAACTATTATCACGATGTCAGTTTGTATTCTATTTGAGGATGAGTGTGTTGCTCTAATCAAACAAAAATACCCTAACAAAAATTTCCCACAGAATGAAGACCTTCACTTGTGGAGTTTATTCCTCTTCTTGATCTTCAAAATCTCTTGGAACTGATAACTATTTATTTCAACAACTGTACTGCAAGCCCAAATGTTTAGATTGGGCTCAAGTATCATATCTTAAAGTATATTTATATTATCCAGAATATCGAGCACAATGTTAAATGCACACTGGAACCTGAGGAAGTAGTTACTGATTTAAAACAGGAAATTATTATATGTTTTGAGTCTTATTGAGAGGTGATCTAGTATTGCCCAAAGTAGAGAAAATACTTCGTGGCTTTTAAACTGAGACATTTAGGGGAAATAATTTGAAGATAATTTCCTTATCATCCTGATAAACAACCCAGTCTCTCTTCACTTTGTAAGAAATTCATAGCAATAGTTTGATTTCAAATACCAACCTAAATGACAGCCCCATCATTCAAAATCTGAGGGCAGATGGCTGACCTTCTTGTCAGACTGGGAGAGAGAGCTCTGCATTTGTTCAATTTGTAAAGGTCTCCATTAAACAGATCCTTTATTAAAGGACCTGTTGCTCTAAAATAAAAACTAAGTGCTGTCAAAGTATTTTATGTTCCAATTACTGTTTTAGTTATAAAAGTGTAAGCATTCAATTGAATTTGGAAAATAATCACTCTTCCATGTACACTCCCCACTTTTCTGCAAATTCATTTCGAAAAGTAATCTCTCTGAAAGACAAACCAACATTAGAGATGTCATAGCCATTAAAAAGCCCTTGTAACAAGTTTAGTGTCTTGATTTCTAAAACTTTTAGAAGTAAGCTAGGTTAAAAATCTATTAAAGAAGTAAAAACAAAGCAATAGAAGAGAATGGAGTTTTGAGTTAGACACAACTGGATTTTGTTCATGGCCTATCTACTAACTCTAAACTTTGAGGTAATTTACCCTGGGCTCTGTTTTTCTCCTGGATGAAATATGAGGTAATTGGTTTTCCTTCATAGGTGGTTGGATGAAGTGATGTAATAATATATATGCAATGACCATACAGGACCTGACATGCAATATCTACCCAATAAATGATAGCATGCACAGCTTCAGAGAGGGGAGGATGAAGTGACAGCATGAAGGAAAGAGGAGGACGTATAAGGAGAAAGGATTTTTATCAAGGGCACAGCTGCCTTTCTTGAAGAAAAGGCATAGGTTACAAGTCCAGAACTGAGGAGCTCAGTACCTGGCTAATATTCAGAGGGGACTTGAGTGAGTGAGTGAATGCAAGAAGAGGCAAAAATTAACTAAAAGATGAAGAAATGAAAAATAAAGAGAGGCAAAAAAGAAGAGTTACTCAGTAACTCTGACTGTGCTGAGTATACACATACACTTGTGGAACAATTACAGTGAAAACTACACACCACTGGGACAGTGTCACCCTCATAAGTAAATGTTAGCAAATGTAGAACAGATCAATTATAGTTTGAAAGATTGACCTGCATCAATGTGCTTCTAACAATGCCTAAGAACTATTTACCAAACTAAAACAACTTGTCCACATTTACATGAACGTGAGTTAAGGCAGCTGGCTGTACATCTGAGTGTCAGAACTCATGGGCCCTCACCATGGAGGCAAGTGTGCTCCATTTGTTGGTACCCCATTCCAAACCCCCATGAAAAGACATAAGGTCTTTGGTGCCTACACCCTGGTTTTATTTAATCTATTTTCTCCCAGTTAAAAATTGTCATTTGTGAGCCTATATGCTTTTTATTCTAACCAAGTGACATAAATTTGAAGAAAACAAAACTAAATCATCGAATAGTGAACTGCAAAAGGTGCACTCAGAGTCGTTTAAGCAGAAACAAAGGAAAAAGAGAATAACTTGCATTTCTTAGAACCTCAAGTTGTTAAGACCATACATTCTCAATTTCTGCATTGCCCTTAAGCAATGAAGTTTATATGGAAGTTGATTATGTTTTGAGGCACTGGAATCTAAATTGATTCTTATTATCTCAGAATATGGCTTCTCCGGTAACTCAGATGGTAAAAGCGTCTGTCCACAATGCGGGAGAAGGGGGTTCAGTCCCTGGGTGGGAAAGATCCCTGGAGAAGGAAATGGCAACCCACTCCAGTACTCTTGCCTGAAACACTTATGATTTAAGCAACAGTTGCAACTTGTAGATGACTTTCAAATGAGCTAAATACAGAGAGTTGAGGAAAATAAATTATGAATATATGTGAATATAGACAGTTTAGCTTATCAGTTTTTGATATTTGATTTTTTCTAAAATTTTTTCTTTAATTGTATCTCACTTATTTAATGAATCATTTCTAATTTTCTGAGGCACTTGCCAATATATTGGTCTACTTTATGCAGTTTCATAATGGGCATGAAAAAATATCTATTTTATCAACATTAATTAGATCCAACATCTTGTTAAGATAATACACTCATCCATTTTATTAGAAATGAAGTTGTTGTTTTTGACACTGTTTTAGGCTAACTCATTTTCTTCTAGACCCACACTGAAATACATTTATAGAAAAATGACAATCCATATGTATATACTAAGAAAGAGAACTTCAGAGTATGTTTAGTAGACTAATTTATGGATTCTCTTACAAGCTTCTTAACTAATATAAGTCTAAAATATATAAGATCCTGACTATTCAGTTCATTATTGATATATTCCTTTAGACCATTGCCAGAATGCTGTCTTTTAGAGTCTTTTGATTTGAGATCTTGGTTTCACTCTCAATTTGTTTATTTCCCCAAAGCTTCTGCGAACTGACTGAGCCATGCCCTGGCTAGATCCTGGTGCCAGAGATATTGCCATCAGGAACTTATAGTCAAGAAAGATAGAAAAGTAAAGAAGGAAATAACTTATGCTTACAACAACAGACATCTGAATACAGAGAGGAAACAGAGAAGAGAATACTTAGCTGGAGATATCTATCTATCTATAGGAACTGTTAGAATGGCTTTGGAAAGGCATTCACTATTGAGCTGAATATCGAAAGATAAATAGGTACCTCCTACTACATAAATAAATGAGGAGAATGGCAACGATGTACCAGAATGAGCTGTATGACAAAAAACAAAATTGGAAAATTTCAAGTAGGTGCATCTGCTTTTGGGATGAAATGCCAGAAGAACATGACACAGTGGAAATCTGGAGATAGTAAACAAGATAAAACCATGGATGGCCTTCTCTGGTGCCCTAAAAAGTCTGGAGTCTTGAAGGGGAATAAAACATCACATTACGTATCTTTCAAAAGTGGTAGTGGAGAATTTGGATCCAGGGGGTACTATTCTGCATGCAGGAAGATCAGCAATGCAATTTTGAATAATGCAGGTGAGAAAAGGTAAAGGATTTGAAATGAAGCACTAGTTGAAGGATTGTGAAGGGGAAACAGATAAGAGAAAGCTAAGGAAAGGATATCTAGGATAAAACCTGGGTTCAGAGATTAGCAGTTTGGGTGGAGGCTTAGGACATTCACAGAAACTGAGAAAAATAAAAAAGAAATATCAGTGTGAAAGATAATCTTCAGATTTTGACTTCTTGAATTCAGGTGCCCCTAGAATATCCAGACCTAGATGCCTATAGACAATTAGATATACGAAAGTAACACCAAATTTTCATGCATCTGAATATTGTAAATTATTTCTGTGATGATATATCTCTGGGAAGTAGAGATAGGTAACTGTTAGGAAGGTCCTTCAAGTTTATACTTAAACAATACAAAGTCAAATATAAAAGGAACCTGCTTAGAGAGGGAACAATCACAATGTCTAGAAAGCAACTTGTCTTGTCCATGAGAAAGAAAAAAGAGGCCCTGGAGAGAGTGAGATTTGAGAGTCAGTTTGAGGTCCACTTGAGTCAAATCTCAGCTCAACTTTTACCAACTGTATGAGTGTGTGCATGCTAAGTCAACTCAGTCATGTCTGACTCTTTGCTACCCCATGGTTTGTAGCTCACCAGGCTCCTCTGTCCATAGGATTGCTATATGAGCTTGGGCAATTTATACAGCCTCAATCTGTAGAATAAGGGTGGTATAATATCAAACTTAGGTCTGCTGAAAGAAGTATTTCAAATTACTTGCATAAAGTACCAACACAGAGCCTTCCTCATTCTAAAAATGCTATTTAACTTTAATCATTGTTGACGAGTTCACTATTTCAGTTCAGTAGTTTGCATCCTGCTGACGGCTGCTTGTGAGACACACACATCTTTCAAACAGTCTCTGGAATGCTCACAACCCTGGAAGGCTAAGAACAGGTAGCTAACAGATGGCTTTGACCTCACTGTTTCTACTTCTGAGCTGTTTGTAGGACTCCAATTGTTTTCTTTAAAATGGAAGATTTGTTCCTTGACACCACCCCAAAACTTTATGAATTTGCACTGTCATCTTCATTTTTCTCCCTTACACAAATGAAAGCATTATTTCAAAGGTTTATGTGGTTTTCTTAAATTTTTCTAGTTAGGGATTTTATCATTCCTCCTCTGTTACCTGCAAGATGGGAACCATTTCAATCAGGACTGTTCACAGAGCTAGTCCAAACATCTCTTTCGCCCTCCAAAAAAAAAGTTTTAAAAAGGGATTTGTTGGGGAAAGAAAAATGAGACTCAGAAGCTCAACTTGAATAAGCTCATTATTTAAGTGCCAGTGTCCCTCTGAGACCACAAAGAGCACAGATTCTGGCTCTTAGAGCAGTCCTGCTGCTCAGCCTTGGCTTTCTCTCCTCTAGTTGGATGTGTCCTTCTTGGAAAACAAATGTAGAGAACAGAAGGATCTTTATCTGCCTTCCATACTTGCTCCTAAAGAGATGCAGAAATTTGTAGCATTAGAGTGTCATATACTTTCATACACATATATTTTAATCATTTAAAATTTATTGCTGAGTAGTAATTCATTGATGGATGTATCACAACTTGTTTTATCAATTCACTCATTGAAGGACATTAAGTCACTTCCAGTTTTTGGCTATTACAAATTAACATGCTATGAGCATTTGCATGTACATGGACAGTGCTGAGTTGTTCTTTTTTTTCTTTTGAGTAAATATTTAAGAATGGAATAGCTAGACTATACAGTAAGTGCATGTTTAAATATTTAAGGAATTGTCAAATAGTTTTCCAGAGTGTACAGTTTTCATTCCCACCAGCAGTGCATGAGAGTTTTATTTCTTCCATATCCTTATCAAAACTTACTTTGGTCAGTTAATTTATTTTTTGCCAATTTTTAGAGCATATTTGTACCCCACTGTGATTTTATATAACCCTAATGAGTAAAGATGTTGAGTATTTCTTTGTGTTCTTATTTACCATCAATATATATATTCTTTGGTGAAATGTATGTTTAAATCTTTTGCCTATTAAAAAATAAACATATAGAATGTCAGATGGAGGTCAAAGATGCCACTTGGATGGTTTTCTGTCAATCTTTAAGCCTTTGTTCCAAAAAATCTATGTTGTACTTGATCACACCACTGTTTTACCTAGCCCCTTGAATTTCTTTATAACAAAATGATTTGCAAGTAACTGTCTAGGAAGAATTGTGTGAATCAGATATTAGTGTAAGACTGAAAAATGAGGATAATTTCTACTCTACAAATCCCCACTTAATATAATCATGATGCAAAAGTAAACAATAAACCCAGTTTTTTATTTCTGTGGGGGATGATTTTATGACTCTGGATTCTAGAACCCACTCCCTGGAGTTCTGAGAAACCAGTTCAGCCTTCATCACTCTCACTTGCAGGAACACTTGAGGAAACACTTCTGAAGCTTAGAGACCTTTTCTAAATGATGATCTTTCATCCACTTATAAGAAACACCACTTTTGAGGATTCCAAAGGAAGTTCCAGAGAAAGCATATGGACACCAGGAAATTATGTTGCCTTTTGATCATGAACAAGTCATCTGCAAGTGTTTCCTAAGACCCAAGATTGGCCCAGGACTTCATTTTCAAAGAGAATCGATGGGGCATTAAAGCCAAAACCAACTGGGACCAACCAGACAACCCAATCAGCTTATCTTTGCTTGAACTATGACAGAGACCAAATGTAACTCCAAAAAGGATCAAAGCAAGTGCCTGTGGATTCTGCCAATAGAAGAAAATGCTGCCAGTGAAAAAGAGCATTCCTGGCTTAACAGCTGGAGCTTCAAACAGCTTTTTAAAAATGAGCAAAAATAGAAGTACAAAGAACTGGTGGTCAGCAACAGTCTGGGGAGTCTAAAATGAAAGTATTCAATAAACTATGTTTGTAAGTCACACCATAAATCTTCCATTGCCTGATTGGCTATTTCTCACCCAACAGAAATGCTTCTGTGTTAGACAGCACATCCTATTCAATTACTCAATTTTCTTCTGATATATTTTCTTTAAGAGTCAAAGGAAGATAGTGATTAGGGAAAAGGAGTATGTGCTAGATGCTTTAGAGACATTATCTCCTTTACTTCTGCTTTTACCTCAAGAAGAAAATTCAATGATCTGAAAATTTTGAAACAGGAAAATCTTGAAACTCATGGTTGAAGAATTCAGTCTCTCAGAACCACAGTCTCAGAAAAGACTTTTGAGATCCTCCAATAGAATTTCCAGTTCAAGGCAAAGTTCACCAGCCGCTTCTTGCACATGTGTAGAAATGGGTAACCCCCTGGTTATATAAGGGTGTTCATACCATCACTGCATAACCCTTATTATTAGAAAGCTTTCCTCAAATATCTCCCACAAAACTCCAGGTACCCATTTAAACTCTGCCGTCTGATAAGCTCAAGGCCAAGAGAGCTATTCATTTCACGTTATGTCTCTCATTTCAGTTATTAGGTCACAAGAATTATGGCTTCCCAGCTATTTTTCTTGACAAACTCCCAACTTACACAATTAAGCCTGGGCTACCTTTAACATTTTTATCAATATCTTTTCCATATTTGAGGATCGTTTGAGACTCTCTGGTAGCTCAGATGGTAAAGAATCTGCCTGCAATGCAAGGGACCTGGGTGGGAATGGCAACACACTCTAGTATTCTTGAATGGAGAATTCCATGGACAGAGGAGCCTGGTGGGTTACAGTCCAAGGGGTTGCAAAGAACCAGACATGACTGAGCAACTAACACACGCACACACAAGCATAAGAGCACAGGGCTTTCCTGCTCAGATGGTAATGAATCTGCCTGCACTTCAGGAGACCTGGGTTCAATCCCCAGGTCAGGAAGATCCCCCTAGAGAAAGGAATGGCTACCCACTGCAGTATTCTTGCCTGGAGAATTCCATAGACAGAGGAGCTTGGTGGGCTATAGTCTACCTCTCCATGGGATCACAGAGTCGAACATGACTGAGCAACTAACACACATACTTTCAGGCATAAGAGCTGGTGGCTCAGGACTAACGAATCTACCTTCAATGAAGGAGACACAGGTTCAGTCCCTGGTTTGGGAAGATCCCCTGGAGGAGAAAATGTCAACCCATTCCAGTATTCTTGCCTAGGAAATTCCATGGACAGAGGAGCTTTGCTGACTTCAGTCCATAGAGTTGCAAAGAGTCAGACAAGATTTAGCAACTCAACAGCAGCAGCTGCAGCAAGCATAAGAGTTGCTCAGATGGCTGAATGTAATGAAGATGGTGAAAAAGTTCAGGAGCAGTCTGCTAAGTTTGATTTCGGTCCATTGTTAGTTTGACTCTGTCTAGAGGTATTATGTTGGTAAGCCTGATGTGTACCCTAAATCCACTAGAATGTATCAATCTGCTATGCAAGCTTGAAAGTGTTCCTTGGTCCTCTCTAGACTCACTCACAGGCTTCTTCCCATCCCCCCAACACTCTAAATTTACCTAAAGCTCAACTTGTACCCAATATCACCCTAGGCACACACTGTGCTCATTCCCAGCCCATTTTTCAACTCATTTTAACCCTGATCCAATCTTAACTCAACTTCACTCTTACCCCACATCAGAAAGGCTGTTCCAGGAGCCATCAGATCCCTTTTAGTAAACTGAAGGTTTCCTACAATATCCTTAAATTTAAGCAAACAATATATATTTTTATATCAATACACATATACATTTGATCTTTTATTTGTAATCCAACTGGAATGGTCCAATACACAACCATAAGGCATCTGTAAGTGAATTCAGTATTCCAGATGTAGCAAGATCAGCATAGAGAACAAAGGGAATATTCCTGCCCTTGATCAAGACACAATACATTATGAATGTAACCCAAGTTTTCATTAGCTTTCTGAGCAGTGATAACATATGCATGCTGAATCTACAATCAACTGAAATGAGGAAGTCTTTTTCACAATAGCATATTAAAACACAACCTACCAGTGAGTCTGTGATAAATAATATTAGCTGATAGCAATGTAAATACTTTAGGGTAATGTTATAGACCAAAGATAAATTTACATAAAAATAGAGCATACTTTTTTTAACCACAATTATCACTTCAGGGTTAACCAGTTCTGTCTACTGTTTCCTAAACACCCTTCACTTCTACAATAATCACTACTTCATTTCTACACATAAGATTTTGATTCTTATTAAATTGCTTGAGAAGAATAGTGCATTAAGTTGTCAGGCATAGCTAGGAGAGGAAGCTTTGATAGAGAATGGAAGAGAAGTATAATGGAGAAAAGTAAATATCTAGAGTAAAATGAGCAGAAAGGCTATGGAACAGGAGACTGAGAAGACTAAGGAAAGCTTCATTGGACCACCAGTGCGTATGAAAGTTAATGCTTCTCATGACCAGGGTAATAACTCCATCTAACACTCCTGAGTTCCCAGGGAAGCAGATGACAACTTCCACATTCTTGAAAGAACAACCTACTTCTCCACTGGTGAAAGCTTCAGAAACATGCCCGTGTCTCTCTATTGTAGATTCTTGGGTTTTTTGAAACACAACAAATATGAACAATATAGGTTCATCAACTTATTATTCATTAATTACTTCATTAATTTTCAAGAATCTTGTTTTATTCAGATTAGTACTTATTAGCTTCTAATGTGGAAAAGACTTAAGAATGGAGGATTAAAGGAGTTTCAAGGACTAATACTCAGTGCCTTATAGTTCTTAATCAAGGCAAAACTTAAAATTGGAAGTATTCAGTGTTACTGGTTAGCATATTCATACTCCTGATTTATCAAGCAACAGAAGCCTAATGTATCAGGTTGGATTGATTTCATAGTGGAGACAATTTGCAGAAATAATCTCTCAATGGCCTAGTCTAACTTTTTTTGAACAGCCTTAGTTTGATTGTCACATTGCAAATCCCTAATAACTATCATGTAGCTCATTCTGTCAATAGAATCCTTTAGATTAATACCTGGTTCCAGGAATTAGATCTTATCACTGCAATAATAAACCCAGGAGGGGCACTGCCTCATCATTATGAGAAGAATTCAGAAAGAAAACACCTGTCTTGTACAGATAATTCTGTTTTTATCAATGAGATGTGAATAAGCATATATAAGCATATATATATATGCTTAACTTCTAACAGATTTCATTATAACTGCAGTGGTAAAAATGGAGAGGTCAATTTGGTCTATTTCCTGTTATCTGAAAGCACTACTCAGACTGCTGTGAAGGCTCACTTGCCAATTACATGTGGATACTTAGAATTGAGCCATGTGTCTACATCAAGCATGATGTGATGTGACATGATGAGAGAGGCTGACCCCGTGATTTGACATGATGTTGAGACCATCACTCAGAGATACACTCAGTGATACATACATGCTTTCTGCATTCCATGATCCAGTCAGCAACAGAGCAAAGTCAAATGTCACTGAGCTTTATAGGCTCTGTGATAAATAAACAACAAAGGGGAGGAGAGTGGTATAAGACTGAATTATTCAAAGCTTAACACATAAAAAACCACCCAATGAAGAAGCAACCATGCAAATTAGCAGGAAAGGAAAATGACAGGTGACAAAGTCTGCAGAATGGCTAGTACGAATGACAGTAGTATGTGTCACTGCAATTCTATGCCTTCCTGCTATTCTTCAATGGCATAATACTTGTAAAAAGCACGCTTTTGTACAAAGAGAATATTTGTAGAAACTTGGAGTGCTATATCTTGGGCTTTCCTAGTCCACGGATTCCTTGGAGATTTAAGGTGCCTTACATAATAGATTTCAAGAGTTTTCATTTCAGATCTGCCTGCAGATTGGCTTCTGTTAAGGGCCAAATCTTGATTATTACAATTTACCCTCAGTGATATACTTTGATGAAACAAAGCCCTGAATTCATTGGATAGTACATCTTACTGTCTTAGTGACACAGATGTCTTCTCCCAAGCCAAGAAATTTTCATGGGAATAAGAATTATAGCCCAGCTCAGTAAAGATGAATAATGAAGAGTTCTATGTTTTGACAGTGAATAAATTGATTCAGTTTTCCCAGTGTGATCTACCTCTCAAGAACTTTTGAAAGCACCAGTCAAACAATCACAGATAGAAGAGATACATATTTTTTTCTGTGACGTCTGCTCAGGAGTGTGTGGCAAGACCAATCCACAAACGACAGTTTAATAAAAAACAGTCCTTTGTTTCCTCCACTGAAATTTTTGTTCACATCACATTACTATATTGTTTATTCTTCTTGTTCCTTTGAAGTTTCTAAAATGTCCCTTCAGAATGGGAGAAAATAATAGCCAATGAAGCAACAGACAAACAATCAGTCTCAAAAATATACAAGCAACTCCTGCAGCTCCATTCTAGAAAAATAAGCGACTCAATCAAAAAGTGGGCCAAAGAACTTAACAGACATTTCTCCAAAGAAGACATAAAAATAGCTAACAAACACATGAAAAGATGCTCAACATCACTCATTATCAGAGAAATGCATATCAAAACCACAATGAGGTACCACTTTACACCAGTCAGAATGGCTGCCATCCAAAAGTCTACAAGCAATAAATGCTGGAGAGGATGTGGAGAAAAGGGAACCCTCTTACACTGTTGGTGGGAATGCAAACTAGTACAGCCACTATGGAAAACAGTGTGGAGATTCCTTAAAAAGCTGCAAATAGTCCTGCCATATGACCCAGCAATCCCACCGCTGGGCATACACACTGAGGAAACCAGAATTGAAAGAGCCACTGTACCCCAATGTTCATCGCTGCATTGTTTACAATAGCCAGGACATGGAAGCAACCTAGATGCCCATCAACTGACGAATGGATAAGAAAGCTGTGGTACGTATACACAATGGAATATTACTCAGCATTAAAAAAAAATTCATTTGAAGCAGTTCTACTCAGGTGGACGGAACTGGAGCCTATTATCCAGAATGAAGTAAGCCAGAAGCAAAAACAATACAGTATACTAACGCATATATATGGAATTTAGAAATATGGTAATGAGAATCCAGCATGCGAGACAGCAAAAGGAACACAGATGTTTAGAATAGACTCGTGGACTCTGTGGATGAGGGCAAGGGTGGGATGATATGGGAGAACGGCATTGAAACATGTTAATTATCATATGTGTAATCAATCACCAGCCCAGGATTGATGCTCGGGGCTAGTGCACCGAGATTTCCTGGGGGGAGGGAAGAGGGAGGGAGGAGGGAGGGAGGAGGGAGGGGGGTTCTGCAGGAGGAGCATATATAAACCCATGGCGATATCATGTCATTGTATGGCAAAACTAATAAAAAAAAAATTAAAAACAAAAAAAATAAAAAATAAAATGTCCCTTCTGTACATCATTTTTCATGCTTCTTTCTTCCCAGGAGTTTGAATTTCCCTACTTTGGGCCATTTTTTCATGGGATTCTGGCAAATGGGGATCAGTCCCTTATTAAGCAGAATTTTTTACCTTGAGGATTTCAGATATAATCAATTGGCCTATTGAGAGAAGTTTCCAGTCATTTAGAACAAGCTGATAAAAAAATTCATCTGCACTTTCATTTTATATAAATACTTACAATAGTCTATTTAGGGTGTCTTTAAGTGGCTCAGATGGTAAAGAAACCGCCTGCAATACTGGAGACCTGGGTTCAACCCCTGGGTTGGGAAGATCCCTTGGAGAAGGGAAAGGCTACCCACTTCAGTATTCTGGCCTGGATAATTCCACGGGTTGCATAGTCCATGGGGTCACAAAGAGTCGGACACGACTGAGCGACTTTCACTTTCACAACTTTATAAAGTTCAGAAATCAACCAAAGGATAATATTTGGTTATCCTAGGACCATGCATCCAAGGATCGTATCATTGTTCTCTGGCTGAAAAGCCCTACTCCAACTTCCTTGAAGGGTACCCAAGGAGCATGATAGTTACAGCAGCTACCAAAGACACAGCTAATCATACCTCCAATCATAACCTCAATCATACATCTGAGTGATTCTGCCATGTGAAGTAATAACACTGAAACTTCTTGTTCTTACTTCTAAGGTTAACTATATTCTTGTAATGGGAGAGGAGAATAAATAGATCCAATTGATTTCTTTATATTAATTACATGTGATTATTTCTTTTGGAAAAGTACTTTAAGCTTGCTTCACTGATTAAGTCTCTCAGAAAAAAAATACACAAAGTAGCCTTTTCTGTGTGCTGCCTACAATAATGAAATACAAAAGCTCACAGCAGATAAACAATCAAATTTTTAAAATACTTTGAAATCAAAATACAAATGTCTCCTATCTTCCTCTTGGATCACAAATTTTAAGACAGACCATTCTTCCATAGGAATCAGAAGCCGCCTGATAAGTGCAGTTGGTAAATGTTTCCAAAATAGGCAAACAAATGAAAGATGACAACAAATGTAAAATTAGAGGCATCCTCTTGAATCATGAAAGCTTTCCTTTTAGCTTAAGAATTACTGACATCCCAAGCTACTGCAATGACAATCGGTTGCAGTCTACCTTGATCATCCTCTTCACATGAATTGTATTTTCATTTTGAAAGTCATGTGTGCACAGCAAGCCCATGGAAAACTCAGTAATGTGCATGGCCTTAAAGGGAAAATGACAAGTTTCCATTTTCTCTTCAGTGGTTCTATTGAAAATAAAGTGTGTTGAATGATTCATTGGACTTTAGATACTAGTTGGAGAGTGACTTGTGCCAAAACTGGTCAAATATGCTGCTGCTGCTGCTAAGTCACTTCAGTCGTGTCCGACTCTGTGCGACCCCATAGATGGCAGCCCACCAGGCTCCTCTGTCCCTGGGATTCTCCAGGAAAGAACACTGGAGTAGGTTGCCATTTCCTTCTCCAATGCATGAAAGTGAAAAGTGAAGTTGCTCAGTCATGTCCAACTCTTCACAACCCCATGGACTGCAGCCTACCAGGCTCCTCCGTCCATGGGATTTTCCAGGCAAGAGTACCGGAGTGGGTTGCCATGTCTTTCTCCACTGGTGAAATATACTTTCCATTAATTCCCACAGTGCTCTGTAAGAAATAAATTTGATTTAAAAATCATGCTTATATACCACCTAGTAGTAAGCGTAAGATGACTCTACAGTCCCTTGGATTTCCAGATGTCTGTGAAATGTTTTTCTTCTAGGAAGAAGGTAACTGTGATAATGCAATACCCATAAATAGGACCAAAGAGTTGAGTGAAAGTAGTTAATACTTTATTTATTAACAGCAATAGCATTTACATGCGCCAGGCATTGTGCTGAGCATGTAATACATGATTAATCACTTCTCTCAGTGATATTATGTGAGTAGTATAATACCTACTATGAAAAAAAGTGTTAGTCACTCAGTCATATCCAACTCTTTGTGACTCCATGGACTGGAGCCCACCAGGTTCCTCTGTCCATGGACTTCTCTAGGTAAGAATAGTGGAATGGGTTGCCATTCCCTTCTTCAGGGGATCTTCCAAACCCAGGGATTGAATACAGGTCTCCTGCATTGCAGGCAAAATCCTTACCATATGAGGTACCAGTGAAGCCTGATACATACATATAAATGGATACAAACACATACACATATATACACTAAAGTCAAAACTAAGGTTCTTAGAATATAAGAAATATATTCAGACAGGAGAGCTGATTGGGAGTTTCTGCAAAACCATCTCTTTAGACTAGAACATTTTGTCCCCAGGGAATAAAAACATTAAATATTACTTAAGGAGTAATTATGAGACCTCGGTTTGAATCCAGTTTTACTGATAGTTGGGAGACACTAGGCATCTGTGCCTGAAACTTCATTCCTCATCCACCAAGTATAAAGCATAATAATACCTACGTCAAAGAAGTACAGATCAAATAACTTAATACACTTAAAAATCCTGGATGAACAACCAAGAACATGCAAGTATTTCCAGCTACTATTTTTATGGACCCTCATTTTGTCACTTAAAAACTGAGACAATTAAGACTGTTTTGGCAATGATTCTATGACATTCTACCTTGTGACTTGGCAGTTTCTTTATTTCTTTCCTGCTCTGCATGCCTAATCCAGAGGTGATCCAAAGAAGAGACTGCCTCTTTAACAAATTACGAACACCAGGTCAGGTTCAACAAACAGAAATGGCATGAAGCAAATCAAGGTCATTGTACCAGCATTGAACAAATGCCCCCAAAAATAGCTATAGCATTCATTACTCCCTTTATTAATTTATTCAGTAAATCTTATTTTGTACCTACGTGTTCCAGCATTACTCATGGGATGGGAAAAATCTTTCCAGTTTCATCTAGTTTACATTATGGTAGGAAAAAGACACTAAGCAAAAAAATAAAGAATATGATCTCAGATAATGAAAAGTGCTACAAATAAATTTTAAAAGAAACAGAGTAAAGAGAACGATTAGGCCTATGTTCAAATACTAAAATAAACAAGGCCTATCAAAGAAGGTAAAATTTGTATCAAAAATTAAATGAAGGGAGAGATAGAGCCATTTAAAAATCAAAGGTAAACATTTGGAGCAGAGGAAATAGCAAGCCCAAAAGCCCAGATATGTGAATAAGATCAGCAATCTCAAGGAACAGCAGGAAAACAGTGTAGCTGGAGTTGAAGAGGTGGAAAGGAGGTCAGAAGACAATTGCTTTGATAGACAAGGACAGTTCTTATAGCGCCTTATAGACCAAACTTCATGCTTAAACTGGGCATTTTACTTTTACTGTTATTTCTCCACGAAACAGGTTTGAGCACAGAAGTAACATCCAATGGCTTCTGTTTTCAAAAGTCCAGTGCTGCTGTGTGGGAGACTACTGCAGAAGTCCAGATGGCAGATGGTCGTTGGCACCAGAGGGGCGTGTTCAGTGGCTGGTTTGGGGATATGACTCAGGAAGTAGGGTTGACAGGACCTGATAAAGTGTTGGCCATAGACTGAGAGTGAATGAGAGGAATCAAAGAACGATTCCAGGATTACCACTTATTAAGATGGTACGAGGAAGGACAAGGAGCTGAAGAGGATTCTGTTCACATTCCTGTACCACTTCATTTGTGCTCCATTTCTCATGATGTTAGCTCAAGTTTGCCTCAGGTCTTTTCTTCTTACATATTTATCTGATGTGAAGTGAAGTTGGTCAGTCATGTCCGACTCTTTGCATCTCCATGGACTGTCACCTACCAGGCTCCTCCGTACATGAAATTTTCCAGGCAAGAGGCCTGGAGTGGGTTGTCATTTCCTTCTCCAGGGCATCTTCCTGACCCAGGATGGGCTTTCTCAAATTTCCCACTTCTCAAGGCAGGTCTGATTTGATATTTTTCCCATATCAAGTTATGATCAAAGTTCAGATTGAGAGGGAAAAGATGGCACAGAAAAAATTCAGCCTGTGGCTACAGAAACAGTCATTGTTTCTCAATATATAAACAACACTCTCAATCTTGACCAAAGAGGATAGTCAAAAGAAATGACTGAATACTATATGCTTTACTCTGTTTTAGGTATCATAGGACATTTAATAAAAGTATTAAGCACTAATTGCTGTACATTAATTAAAATTCAGTTTTACTCTACAAACTGTATGTACAGTACAATTGCAAACAAAATAAAAATTTACAATCACATGATTATGGCTTAAAAAGTGCAAGAAGTTAGTGTAGAAAGTTTGCTGGTTCTTGTCTGACAGAACTTGTGTGACTAGCACACAGTAGTCTCAATAATTTTTTAAAATATCAGTAAGTTAATTAGCTGATTCATTAATAGAACCAAACTAGTTGGGATTGACACTACTTAAGAGGAGGACTTTTAAAAATTAAATTTATACAGTGTCATTCTGTGCAAAATAATGTGAAAATGTATAAAATAGGCCAATTACTAGAATAATAAGGAGGTCCAAAGAAACACATCATGCTATTTAATTAAAGAAACAATACATAAGAATCAGTCTTTTGCTCTCTCTAGCCATACACCGCTTCATTTACAGGTAAAGGTCTATCTTTTCTACTCTATACATCTCCTCTTGTAAGATAGATTTTCCATGAAAGGAGACAAGACCCCCACACCCAGGCTTTCCATAAAAAACAAAACACAAAGAAAAGCATCCACCATCCACCACTGAGCCTTGCAGCTCCCTAGGCCAGAGAAGTCTGTGTACTGCTGCCAAGAGTCTCAGGCAGCTAGGGAGTTCAGTCCTCCCTGAGTCTCCCTGTGTATGTGTAGGTCAGCCTATCTGGTGGGCAATTTTGAATATTCAAGACCATCTGACAGCAGCAGAAAACTTATTTCCTAAAGAAATATGATTCCATGCTTTGCTCCTTGGTTATCTCACCTATTGCCTAAAAGAGAAAAGCCACAGCTCTTTACCAGATTGTCAACCTCCTCTCTAAGCCGATTTTATCTTTGCCCTCAACTTTAAGCCAAATTACAGAGGAAACAGACCACAAATGAACTGATTTAAAAACAAACCCAAGATACAAAAGGGTGCAGCTGACAGGAAGAATTCACTCTCATAACCTCTGCCGCACTGCACATTCTAAAATACAATACGCTCATTGTCACTTATGCAAACAGCACTTTGGACACTCTCCACCAAAAAGGTAGGCATAGGCCACTTTTTTTTTCTTTGTACTCATCATACCATAGGCAGCCTGTGCATATTAATTTGGTTAAGAAAAAAGGCTGTCTTCCTTGACTGTCTACTTTCATTCTTTGAAATGGAGCAACTCATCTCTTAAGTTTTCTATAAAGGAAAGACCTAAGACATAGTGTCCTTCCCCAGGGGGCCCATCAGCCAGCTTCACATTCTTCCCCATTTACAAGGTTGGAATCAATATTTAATTCCCATAGTACAGCTGAACAACTTAGGGAAATTCACTGGTTTATCACAGGGGAAGCAAAAAACTAAAGAAAACACGTTTCACACATCAAATGGACAATTTTTACTTTCTCTGAATGACCACCAGCAAATAACTTATCGTCCAGATGGTCAAATAAGAACTTGCTCTCACACTAATTTGCCAGAGCAGCCATTTAATTCAGGTATCCTTCTTTTCTCTATGCCTCCACCAACTATTGTTAGCAATATACCACGTAAGAACTTCATTTATATGAAGACTCGGTTGTTCTCTCCAAAGACATTTCAAGGTGTGAGTCTTCAGTAGGATATGTTTTCCCCTTCTTTTTTGGTTGAATTTAGGAAAGCTGTAGCCTGCTTGCATAGATGCTGCTCCAAGCAGTCAGATCATATTCCAGTTTGGTGAGAAAGCCTTTGACTAAGGCAGCTTTCTCTTTACCTACTATGACAGACAGGCCCAGGATGAGGATCTATGCCTCCTTGGGATGGTAAGTGGCTATTAACAGGTGCTCTAGTTGCTGGCTTCCCTGGTGGCTCAAGAGGGTAAAGTATCTTGCTGCAATGCAGGAGACTCAGGTTCGATCTCTGGGTCAGGAAGATACCCTGGAGAAGGAAATGGCAACCCACTCCAGTATTCTTGCCTGGAGAACCCTATGGATGGAGGAGCCTGAGAGGCTGGCTACAGTCCACGGGGTCTCAAAGAGTCAAACACGACTAAGCGACTTCACTTTCACTTTCACTAGTGTTAGAACAGAACTGACTTCCCTGGAATAGTCCTCAGAACAGAAAGAGAAAGAAAGGATGCGGGGAAACTGACCCCAAAGGGAAAAAAGGTCCGAGTCAGTTTTTGGTTTTTTTTTGAAAACAGTTTGACTAAAAATAACTACTAAAAACTTGAGTGCCAGACTTCCAGAGTTCATCATAGACTCAGAAATGATTAAATGTATCCAATTTGACAAGACTGCCAGGGAATAGACTCCTAGAAAAATATATTGTAGGGAAACCATTTCTCCTTAGGCTCTGTTTGATGGAAAAAGACTCTCAGTAAACCATTTCGTAGGATTTTTCTTCATCTCTTTAAAAGCCAACAGAAGGTGCATGAAAAATATCACTTAACTGAGTATCAATAGGTTTTGAATTCAGTTCAATGTTTTTGAACATCTACCACGAGAGAGGCATTGTAAACACATAAGGGAAAAAAATAAAAACCTTTGTGCATAAGCCGTAACACAGAGGATAAAAACAGGATTCAAATAGCTACAGCTGAAGTCAGGAAAAGGTATTGAAAGGCATGAAAGTGACAATCAGGTGTCATGGGGCTCAAAAAATTATGAGATATTGGGAATAAGAAAAGCTTTCTGAAAAGCATTTGAGTTGTCCTCCAAGGAAAATTTCCGGGGTCAAGCCCACAGGTATCATGCCTGGAATCTCCCCTAGGATGTTAGAAGTGTCCCTAAAGGCATGTCGAGACACCACCTGGAATATTTAGTCCAAACACAATTATCCTGGGCCTATGGAGACATCACACAGGTTAATTGGTGAGGCTTCCATGAATTAGCCAGCTGTCACAAGCTGTTAGGGTTAACAGGATTGCTGTGGAGCCAGCAATGACAGTAAGAGAACTTGATACTGAAGAACACTCCTCTGGTTCCTTACTGATCATACTTCATCTTTGCAGCTCTGCTTAAATAATTTCTACAAGGAAAATTCACTCTTTAACAATTGCATAGAGTACAGTAGGCAGAATACACTGAAAGTTTTATGCAATGGAATCATCGAGGGCTGGAGTTCAGAGATCTAGATCAGTAGTCACATACCATGGTCTGCAGCATTTTGGTGTTTGTCCAGTAAGCTAAAAATGGTTTGAATGTTGTTAGGGTTGTTAAAACTAAAAGAAAAATATTAAGGCATATATATCAATGAAGGCTGTGTGTTGCCAATGTCTAAAATATTTACTATCTGATCCTAACTTTTAAAGGAAAATATTTGCTGTCCCCTGTCTAGATGGCCAGCATCTGAGGTTTAATATCAGAAGAATCATCAATAATGTAATGTTTACATATTAATATTAAAATATTTTTAAAAATTGTAAAACATCCTCAAATGCATTTTTATGTAGCCATAACTGAAAATATTCTAAATGGTATATATGGAAACACTGAGGCAGAGAGCTAGGGTAACAATGCACAAGAAAAACTAGATTTCTAAACCCAAATTCTTTCATTGTAACTCCTAGATGAGGCATGCCGATGATAGTTTATTTGTTTAGCAAGCATTTATTAAGTATCCTTTTGTGTGTATGGAGAGACAGATAGAAGGAAAGATAGATATTTGGCACTGCTTTAACAAGTATGACATAGGAAAAAAGTAGTACTTTGGAGTGAATCTAAATAAGTGTATCAGAGAAAGCTATAACACACATAAGCACATAAAAAGCAACAGATCACATAGGAAGGAGCTATGGACACAAAAGTCAGAGGTGGTAACTGCCAAGTGGAACAACCAGTGCAAACTCATTGAAGGACACCAATCTTGCATTGCCTTAACAAAATCAGTGCATTAGAAGAAAAGAAGCTTTCCTTATAGAAGAAGCAGGACAAGAGGCAGAAAGATAAGGAAGAAAAGAAGCCAAGGGCTAATTTTAGAAGTAGCAGGAAAGAGATAGAGATTAAAAAATCAGGTGACAGTATATAGAGGACCAATTAAAGGCTTTGGGTAACTTTTTAAAGTCTATACATTTTTTTTTTTGTAATTAGGACTTGCTTTCTTTTTCTAATACTACAATAGAAATGTCAATAATGTTAAGCAAATCTGGTGTCAAGTATGTATATGAACTCATGTCATGCTCATCATAATCCTGTAAGGTATGAAATATGGAATATTAACACCCTTTTATTGCTGAGACCCTGATGTTTGGAGAGGGGAAGAAAAGGCAGAAGTCAGGGCAGGTCTCCTGGCCCGGAAGGTGAATACTCTCAGCCAGGATAAATAGTTCCTTGTTCAAAGGGAACTTGGCAGTTTATGACAAAAACAGAGCAGAAGTGGCAAGCCCTATAAGGAAAAAAAATATTGCCAACAACAGTTCCTGGGCCTTTTATTCAAACTCATCGTGCATGCCTGGAAAGAAGATTCATGACAGGCATGCATTTTGAGAATTTGGTCTAGAAACAAATGAAGAAATAAGATTGAAATCATAACCAAGTAATAAAGGAAAAAAATTAATAACACTTATCAAAAAATGAGATACTTGTAAGGACCTCAGAATTTTCATTTACCCACATTTTTTAAGAGGAAGCAAAGCTTGTATAGAAATCATGAGTTGCATGTGTCAGTCAGCTTTCTCTTTCCCTGACACTGACGGCATGCATTCCTTTGCCTTTCTTTTCTGACACTTAAGGAAGAGGCATCTCTGATAAAGCACACAGAATGCAACTGATCAGCCAAGTCTTTAGGTAAATATTTCAGTCCCAGAATGTTTATAGCATGTGTTTGCTGTTTCTAAATTACCATATGTTTTTATTGTAAATAGGGACTGCTTCATTTGTTGAATAGTGATGATACATTATGTTGACTACTTCTGACATTATATTGAGTTTGAAACTAGAAGGGGAAAAAGAAACCTCTCACTATTCCCAACCTTGCCATATTCATGTTTCAGAGACAGAAACCATTTGTATTTTACCACCTACTGTCTCTATACTATCTTTTTCAAAGTATTTCCATTTCTATTGGGCAAAATCAAAGAAGGAAATAATTTGTTACAACCTGTAAGTATTGATTAATAAACATTTTAAAAATTCTCCACTCCACATTGTTAAATGGCTAAGAAAAGTATTGCTAGAACCATAAATTCATAGCGCTCTTAGTTTTTATCTCAGAGTACAAACCATCTTACTTTAAAAGCTTGAAAACAAAACAAAACAAAAGCTTGAAAACAATCCTTCAAGCGACTAAATCCTGGCTGGCGTTGTGTGGGATGATGCAGCAAAGGCTGTAATGAATGACTCCAACATCCCAGAACTGCCTGACAGAGTAATGTATACAAACCCGTTCCTGGCTTTTATTGGGCTGCACCAAGTATACAATCCTCCAGTGAGCCCAGGAGTCAGGAACTGTCAATTACAAAAGAAATGGTTGGCAGACTGAATGAATATTTGTGTGCAATTATCACAGCATTCACCATCAGCAAAGACTCCAGAATGGTGCACATAAATGTTAGTGTCTTTCCCTGCATAAAACACCCATTTTTACACTGTGTGATATAACAGAGGTGATGAGGCAGGATGCAGGCAATTTATTTTGCCAGCCACATGTGACCCAAGATGTTACTCACCACTGAACAGCAACTGCTTTTGCCAAAAGCATTCTTTTCAAATATTTAAGAAAGTCTCAGCCTTTCTTTGGCCATCTGAGAGCCCCTCTCTCCCCTAGCTTTATGTGTAATCTTAAAGGACAAAGATCAGGACATACATTTAAGCAATTACAAGCTCCTCAGGAAAGCTCCTTTCTAGAGTCCCTCTTTCTTATATATAAAAATGGAAGTTGATAGATACCCTAGCTCAGATGCTTTGTGATTGGAACATCCATATTTCCTTTCAGTAAAAGTTTTGGAGGGGTAGTTCCAAATTTAATGGCTCAATTAATGCCTTGAAAGTGGTACCAGCAAATCTACTAGCATCAGTTCTTTCCAGAGGAGGAAAATAAGAATGAGCACCTCCCTTGCAGAGTGACAAAGTTCTGTTCTGAAACACAATCCTTCTAAAACGGTATCTTCTCTTCATTTTGTGAGGCCAGACATTCATTTGAAAGTATGAAAAAGAGTCTTCATCTTGCTAGGAAAATACTATTGGATGTTCAGGAGTGCACACACACCCCTACACATGCTGACTTCATACACAAGCAACCTGTGCAGTCACAAAGGGTCTCTTGTTCAGAAGGTTCTCATGCTTATTTTAATACTCTGATGTCACTCTCCTGAATTCTTAATGATTTTACCTTTGAATGTATGCTTTGTAAGAGAAGTTCAGTGGGATGATGGAACATGAGCAGAGGAGAATGGAAAATACACATGTCCTTGCCACTCCATCTGCACATAGAATTTGCGACACCCATGAGCACAGAATTCAGTGAGCCCCCAATATGTGGGCGTTCACGAAGACTCAAAACAAGGACAAGGCAAACATGAGCATCTACTAACAAGTAAGCAGGACACTAACAGCCCCAAGAGGCCATTCTTTCAAATCAAATCAGAACTTTTGCTTCAAATACAGAAAGAAAACTAATGACCAAGGAGCCCTATTGTATCCTTTCTTGTTTCTGTCCCTTCCCTGCATTAGCCAACCCCCTATGCTGAAAACGATGCATAGAAGGAAAAGACAAGGCAATCCATAGTTCGTTTAAGTCCTTCTTTACATATGGGAAAGCCATCAGTGTTGAGTGTTGATAGACTGCATGTGTACCAAGAAATGATAAAAACAGTTGAGTTAGTTACATGCAGTGTTTCTACTGTCCTGGTAAGAACAAAATATATATGTACAAACTACAAAATAAGAACTATAGAAATCTGGTGATTCTGTGTACAAGTTAAATGCTTTGTTAGTAAAATTATTTGCCTTTCAAACTTGCAGTACACAATAAATATAAATGGTAAAATGCAGACTAATACTTTTAAATATTTTCATTTTTCTTCATTGGGAAATTAAGAATGGCAAGTTGAAAGACAAGCCATGGAAGAAATAAAAAAATGTTGTATTTTAGTACTTTAAAGGTACTATAGGTTTTAAAAAAGAAAGGTACCTTCTTGCTTTTTTTGAACAAAGGGCCCATGCTTTCATTTTGCAAGAAAACCCATAAAGTATGTAGCCAGCCCTGCTTCTAAAAATATTTTACATACAATTTCAAGAGACTTCTAGACCCAGACAAGGTGAGAAGACATTAAAGGGATATATATCCATGTGTATGTAATTGTATTAGCTTGCTTGGATTGCTGTAACAGACACTACAGACTGGAGATCCTTAAAGAGTGAGTATTGGTTCTGTCAAAATACAAGGATTTTTGTTAGAGTTAATTCCTTTCTCTAATTCTCTTACTACATCTCATCTGAAGGGTCTTTTGAAGTATCTGTGAGTTAAGATAGCCCTTACTTTCTTTTAAAAGAAAAATTTTATAATAGAGCATAATCAGTAACAAAGATAAGATGAATTTAAAGACTTATATGCTAATAACCTGAGCTTGCTCTTTAATTATCCAGAGCTTTCAAAACAATAATTGTCTATGCTTCAGTTTTCCACTTTGTTTTTTAATAAGTACATGTCAAGAAAGCATTATATGTATCTAGATGATTCCATGAAGTTAATTCCATTAATGTGTCAAATACTTTCTGGCCCTTATCTAAAAATTAATCTCTAATAGAAGTTAGAGCCTTTAAATTACTTCTGTTCTTGGAAAACTATAAATCATGTTCCCAGAAGTTGACCAAGAAGAGAAATTATGGGCTTCAGTTTTGAGAAGCAGATATACACAGGGTGCTCAGGGCTGGTGCACCAGGATGACCCAGAGAGATGGAATCGGGAGGGAGGTTGGAGGGGGCTTCTGGAAGGGGAACACATGTATACCCATGGCGGATTCATGTCAATGTACTGCAAAACCAACACAATAATGTAAAGAAAATAAATAAATAAATACATGAGAAATTTAAAGAGAGAGAGAGAGAAGCAGATATACAAGGCAGGAGCAGCATAATCTTGTCTTGCCCCCAATAATTTCTGAATACTAGAAGGAATGAGAAAAGGTAGAAAAATCATTTGATGCCTGATGTTGACAAGATCTACATCCATTTAAACCCACATTCATACCATGTAGCATTATTTTCATATATGGATGGAATGTATTTTTCCCACCTGATTTAGTAAGAAGTGAGCTATGCCCAGAAGATGCATTTTAGCACAGTTTCTGACAACTAATTAAGTCCATGGCCCAAGATAGGTTAGCCATTCCATCTCTCTTTCTTCTTCATTCAAATGAGGGTAGTGACACAAAACTTTTTCAGTATTTAGGCTTCTTTTAAGAATCACCTAATTGATAGACAGCAGCAAGAACACGGGGCCTGAGCACAACCTTACCTGAGAAACTGGGTAAGAAAGGAGGGGAGGAGATCAGACTCAGCGACAGGTCCTGCAGAGACAGGTGTGATGGGGATCACTCAGGGCCTGGGGGTGGGGGAGGCTTATCAGCACTGAGGGTCCTGGTCTTTCCTAGTAGCTCAGATGGTAAAGTGCCTGCCTGCAATGAAGAAAACCTGGGTTCGATCCCTGGGTTGGGAAGATCCCCTGGAGAAGGAAATGGCAATACACTTCAGTACTCTTGCATGGAAAATCCTATGGACAGAGGAATCTAGTAGGCTACAGTCCATGGAGTAGCAAGAGTTGGAAACGACTGATGGACTTCACTTCACTAAGAATCAAAGGGCTTCCCTTGTGGCTCAGCTGGCTAAGAATCTACCTGCAATGCAGGAGACCTGGGTTTGATCCCTGGGTTGGGAAGATGCCTTGGAGAAGGGAAAAGCTACCCACTTCAATATTCTGGTATGGAGAATTCCATGGACTGTATAGACCATGGGGTCACAGAGTGAGATGCAATTGAATAACTTTCACTTCACTAAGAATCAAGAGAATGTCTGAAAGCCTCTGAAGATACAATCATAAGTCATATAAAGACAATTTCACCAGGCTGATTTTTCAACTAATATTTGGGTTGCTTCAATCAATTTCAAAATGTCACCCCACGCACATGAACCAGTGATGAGGTAAGTAAATCATATCCCTAATCCACAAGGTTAATTATTGTATTCCTTGGGTACACGATGGACAAATAATTTAACATCTTTGATATTATTTAATGAGTATAAACATAAAATTAGGTGGTACTAGTGGTAAATAACCCATCTGCCAAAGCAAGAGAATTAAAATATTCGGGTTCTATTCCCTGAGTCAGGAACATCCTCTGGAGGAGGAAATGGAAACCCATTCTTTCTAGTATTCTTACTTGGGGAATCACATAGACAGATGAGCCTGGCAGGCTACCCATAGGATCACAAAGAGTCAGACATGACTGACACGACTTAGCATGCAAGCATTTGGGTAAGTCAAGTTTAAAGAAGTGTATCCCTAAGAAAGGCAATGCCAAAGAATGCTCAAACTACTGCACAATTCCACTCATCTCACATGCTAGCAAAGTAATGCTCAAAATTCTCCAAGCCAGGCTTCAGCAATATGTGAATCATGAACTTCCAGATGTTCAAGCTGGTTTTAGAAAAGGTAGAGGAACCAGAGATCAAATTGCCAACATCTGCTGGATCACTGAAAAAACAAGAGAGTTCCAGAAAAACATCTATTTCTGCTTTATTGACTATGCCAAAGCTTTTGACTGTGTAGATCACAATAAACCATGGAAAATTCTGAAGGAGATGGGAATACCAGACCATCTGACCTGTCTCCTGAGAAACCTGTACGCAGGTCAAGAAGCAACAGTTAGAACTGGACAGGGAACAACAGACTGGTTCCAAATAGGAAAAAGAGTACATCAAGGCTGTATATTATCACCCTGCTTATTTAACTTATATGCAGAGGACATCATGAGAAACACTAGGCTGGATGAAGCATAGGCTGGAATCAAGATTGCCAGGAGAAATATCAATAACCTCAGCTATGCAGAAAGTAAAGAAGAACTAAAGAGCCTCTTGATGAAAGTCAAAGAGAAGAGTGAAAAAGTTGGCTTAAAGCTCAATATTCAGAAAACTAAGATCATGGCAACCAGTCCCATCACTTCATGGCAAATAGATGGAGAACAGTGGAAACAGTGGCTGACTTTATATTTGGGGGGCTCCAAAATCACTGCAGATGGTGTCTGCAGCCATGAAATTAAAAGGTGTTTACTCCTTGGAAGGAAAGTTATGTCCAACCTAGACAGCATATTAAAAAGCAGAGACATTACTTTTTCAACAGAGGACCATCTAGTCAAGGCTATGAATTTTCCAGTAGTCATGTATGGATGTGAGAGTTGGACCATAAAGAAAGCTGAGTGCCAAAGAATTGATGCTTTTGAACTGTGGTGTTGAAGAATCTTGAGCGCCCCTTGGACTGCAAGGAGATCCAACCAGTCCATCCTAAAGGAGATCAGTCCTGGGTGTTCATTGGAAGGACTGACATTGAAGCTAAAACTCCAATATTTTGGCCATCTCATGGGAAGCACTGACTCATTTGAAAAAACCCAGATGCTGGGAAAGATTGAGGGCAGGAGGAGAAGGGGATGACAGAGGATGAGATGGTTGAATGACATCATCGACTCAATGTATATGAGTTTGGGTGAACTCCAGGAGTTGGTGATGGATAGGGAGGCCTGGCATGCTGCGGTTCATGGGGTTGCAAAGAGTCGGACACGACTGAGCGACTGAACTGAACTGAACTTAAAGAAGTGTAAGACTCACTTCTCTCCAATTGAATAAATACTATTAAAAATCTATTTTACAAAGTAGGTTTTGTGTTCAGATAGGTTTGTGATAGGTTTTGTGTTCAGATTCCATCTCAAACCTTTGGATCATAGAGAAGATGGTAAATAAAAATCATAAGACTTTGAAAGTTAAAACTCATTCAGTTAGAACAGCTAGGCTCTGTTAGAGTTTCCAGCTTTCAATTGCACATCTTAAACCAAAAAAAAAAAAAAAAAAAGTGACTCTATTCCAAGTAGATACACAATCCAATACTGAACAAAAAGATATGAAGCTTATAGTAAGTTTTGTCACTTTTTTTAAAACTACATTTTGTGTCAGGACTAATGAATGTCATTATCACACTGATATCTGTACATATGAAGTTTGTTAGAAGTAAAGAAATTGTGAATTTTATTGGCTTACAATCAGTTTTACCATAATTCAATGGCCTGCCCCTCATCTCTATAACCATTGCATGTGTATTTGAGAAACAGATTTCCTGATCCTGCCATTGACTTACTGAATCAAATTCTCCTGAAATGGGGTCAGGAATTGATATAAAGTTTCCATGTGTTTCTGAAATCAATCAGGTTTGGGAATCACTAAATTCACAGTTCTTAATCTGGAGCAAATACACAATAGAAACCATGTAAACCCATTCCCTTCCTGCTGTTTAAGGGCTGAAAGGCTGAAAGTTAGTCTCATGGTCCTGTCCAACTCTGAGATCCCATGGACTTTAGCCAGGCTAGCTTCTCTGTCCATGGAATTCTCCAGGCAAGAATACTGGAGTGGGTTGCCGTTCCCTCCTCCAGGGGATCTTCCCTGCATCAGAAGCAGATTCTTTACTAACTGAGCCACTAGGGAAGCCACTGTTTGGGGGAAATTACTCAATTTCACTATTTGCTTGTTTTTGATTAAAAACTAATATCTCCTTGTGAACTTGAGGATGTTTTTATTTAATTCATTTCAACTAACTGTAACAGAGTACATTGGCTTGCAAATTTTAATATGCATTAGAATCACCTGGAGTTTTGCTAAAATTCAAATTTCTGGGCCCTATCAGATACAATAACTCAGTGAATCCAATGTAGGAGAATGGAACTGACATTTTTAACAGCAACTCAGACTCTTTAAAAATACAGTCAAAGTAATGCTGCTGTTGTATGCGCAATGTGTTCTTAGATCCTATCTTGCTTTTGTATGGTAATTTGTAACGTATACAGAACTTTCATATTCATGCTTTCATTTTATCTTCACAGACAGAGAGATAGGATAGGTATCATTGATTCCCTATTAAAGATAAAACCCAAAAATATGACAAATATTAGGTATCAGCAGATCCCAGAGTCAAAATTAAAACCATGATTGGTGCTCCTTCAAACAGTAAAAACTAAAAGAAAAATATAATATGCTGACCAAATCTCTTATTTCCTTAACTAATGATATTCAGAAATTAATTTTGAAGAAAGTTAGATATGTTTTGAGTATATTAAACAAAATCCAAATTCCTCTCTTGATTCAACAAATTGTAGAGCATCTGTCTTGTGGGGGAGACCATGGTAGGGACTAGTAACATTTCAAGATTCAATATATCAGGAAAGAAATAGATATTAACTGATTATGAAAAGTGTGAGGAGTATTGAAAAAATATGGGAGGGTGTTATGGACTGAATACATTCTCCCAAATTCATGTGTTGAAGCTGTAAACCCCAACATGACTGTATTTAGAGATAGGACCTCTAAGAAAGTAATTAAGGTTAAATGAGGTTGTAAGGGTGCAGCCCTGATCTTAAGGGACCAGTGTCCTTAATAGAAGAAACACAATGGAAACTCTCTTTCCTTCCCTCTCTCCCCTCTCCCTCTCTCCTCCTCTCCCTTCCTCTCTCTCCCTCTCCTTTCCACCCCCTCCTCCTCCTGTGTACACACACCAAGGAAAGGGCATTGAAGTAACAGAACATCAGTCATCTACAAGATAGGAAGAGTGTCCTCAGCAGGCACTGAATTTGTCGCCACCTTGATCATGGACTTCTAGGTTCCAGAACTGTGAAAAAAATTAATTTCCATTTTTTTAGTCACCCAGTGTGTGTGTGTGTGTGTGTGTTTAATAGTACCCGAAACAGATTAACACAGAAGGAAGATCTAGACACTAAGAGCAATGGTTGGATTTATCTGGGGTAAGGCCTAAAGTTAAGACCCAATACTATGGGCCTTGACATCTGGTCAAACCAGGAAGACCTCAAATGACCTAACTGCAAGTTCCAATCCCACTCCACTCCCACAGATCAGATTCACAGCCAAACAAAGTTCCTTATCAAAGCAACCTGGCCCAGTTCCTGGCTATCCCCGAGTCGTGAGTTTCAATCCCCCTCCAGCTCACAGAATCATCAACACAGCCATCACATTCTCCATGGATCCAAGGGCCATTCTATCCTTGTGAGTCTAAACACCAGGGCAGTGAGTAATAGGATTAATAAACCGTTGTCAGTCTCATTTGTCTGGTGTTGAGTACTATATGTTTGGTCACCTCCACAACCATAGGCTGGGAATCCCTTTTTCACCAGTGGAGTGAAGAGAAGGAGATTAAAATACAGTGGAAGTGCTGGATCTGCCCACCACAGGTACTTTAAAAGTCTAATTTAATAGAGTAAACTTTTACTACTGTCTTAACTAGAATATTTTTTGAAAATGTCACCTAAAATCAGATTCTCTGGCCTCTTAGAGCAGTGGAGATAGACTTGCCTTCACACATTCTGTGAGGTCCTCCAAATGAAATTAAAATTGGGTGGGGCCGTGCTTCACGCTCACTTCTGTGTGATTTTGACTAACACGTTGGCCGTAAGTTTCTCTGGCAATTTTTAATCCATGTGACTCTAATAACAGTTCATAAACTGTAGACATGAATGAACAAATACCAGGAAATCTCTATGATAAAGAAAACTTGGACTTCCCTAGTGATCCAGCAGTTAAGAATCTGCCTGCCAGTGCAGGGGAAATGGGTTCGATCTCTTGTCCAGGAAGAGAACATAAAGCACAGGGCGCCTGAGTCCATGCACCGCAACCGCTGAGCCTGCCCTCTGGAGCCCGCTAACCGCAACTCCCGAGCCCATGCACTGCAGCTACTGAAGCCAATGCACCTTAGGGTTTCAATTCCCTTCCAGCTCATAGAATTGTCAACACAGTTATCACATTCTCCCATGGATCCAAGGGCCTTTCTAGCCTCATGATTCTAAAACCCTGGACGATGAGCTCTGCAAAAAAGAAGCACCACAATAAGTCCACATAATACAACTAGAAAAAGCCCTCACACACTGCAAGGAACACTAAGTGAGGCCAAAAATAAATTAATTTTAAAAATATAATTATGTAACAAACAGTCTAAAGCTAAGACAACACTTAGAATGCATAGACATGCCTCCCACAAAATGTTCTGGAGAACTGTGTCTTTGTAATTTTAATTCCATCAAAGAGGAGCACCTGTATGCAGCATGTCTTCTGTTTCCCCAACTATTCACCAGAGCCCATGGTTGCTTAAAATTGACACACTCAAGTGCCACCAGCAAGGCCTGAATGAGAAAGGCTTTGCAATTCAGCCTCTGTGGTCTCTCATATAAATATTGCTTTGAGCTGGACACTGAAAAAGCCCAAGGTAGCCCTATAATGCCAATCTGACAGACGCTATACAACCTCTGCCAACATAACACTATATCAGCATCTTGCTTAAGCATGAAAGAATGTTCTGGAAATCATTCAAAGTGATAAAGTAGTCCCCAGAGAGATTGAGAGTTGGTTTTCCAGCTATTAAGTATTTCTCTGCCTTTTCCATTATCCCTACTGGGGATGAGGACACAGGGAAGAAGCGATTATACACAGAAGTATTCTAATCCCTCTAGGATGGTATACTATTGTCTCCTGCTCTGGGTCCTTAAGTCCTGCTCACTGGACTGGGATTTCCGCTCTACATTTCACTAGCTGCAAGACCTTCTTCAAGGTTGCCTATGTATGCCTCTGCTTCTCCTTTTTAAGTAGGAGATTTTGAGACAGGCCTGAAACTGGGACATTTTGCTGCAAATGCTTGGACCTGGACAAATGTCTCCTCCAGCAACAAAATACAAAGAAACTGTAAGGGACTAAAAATAACTGCGTGCAGTGCACAGTTGGGACAAATTATGGACAAGATACAAAGAGACCAAAAGAGCCCAACTGCCACTTCGGAAGAGCCAGGAGCAAAAGCAGGAGGTTGGGAGCAAAAGCTGGGTATTGCACATGCCCCCTGCACCCACCATTACCAAAGAGGTGGGCAAACCACCTAACGCACGCCTGAACACACCCCTACCCTCATCCCATATAAGGAACCAGCTCGCCTGCCTCGTGGTAAGCAAGCAAGCAAAGGACCCTGTGGCTTGTTCTTGCTCCCCGCTGTTGCAGCAGAACTCCAATAAAACCCTGCCTGAATTTCAAGTCTGGCCTCTGATCAATTCCTATTGATTAAGAGGACCAAGAACCCTGACCGTTAACACTTTCAACAACCCAGTGCTGTACAAGGAAAATCAGTGAATATGTGCTAATCCCTCAGCACAGTAGTTGGCCCACAGTGAGTGCTCAATAAATATTAACTATGTTTTTATTACTTTCACTTTAGATTGGTTGGCTCCCCTTCAAACTGGGGTAAAGCTTGTCTGTGCCATTTTCTGTTTAGAACAGGATAAAATGATGCACTTGTTGTTGGAAAGGGTCTTTGAAGATGATGAAATCCAATCATTCCTTTCTCTAATTTTGTGGTTGAGGAAACAAGTACAGATAGTGTAACTTGCCCCAAGTCATGGTACAGACAAAAAATAGAACTCAGGACTCTGGATTCCCAAAATTTTAAGAGTAAAAATGCCCTTGCACAAAGAACCATCAAGAGGTCTCATTGTCTAACCAAAAGCTAGCTACATGCAACCTTCATCTTAGAGGAAATCTCAGCTTCAAATCTGCTTCCTACTTCAGTTTTCCTTTATTCTGATAGATTCTAATTTTTTAATGAGAAACATCTGAGTGATACATCCCATAAATAGCTTCAGATTTCCACACTGACTCCAGTGGCAAACAGATAAACAAAACTGAAGCATTTCTACCAAGCTTTCAGATTGGCATTTACTGTACATTTGTGAGAAGCTCAAACTGAAGCTAATTTTCCAACAAAATCAGAGTTTACATTATTCAGACAGATTCAGAATTGTTAAAAATATGCCCAATAACCTATTCATGCAACACATTTTCTTTAAAAACTTAGTAATGTTAAACAGCAGACCTAAGTACTGAACATAACTGGTTTATAATGTTCAGCTAAAGACTGCTAGCTGACTGGAGTGCTTAATAACCCTAAACCTATTTTACAGTTTGGATTAAAGTGCAAAATTAATTTGAGATTTTAAGAACTCATACCATTAGTTAGCATCCTTAGGAAATACAGTAAAATTTCTCCATTTTTGTCAAACTCAAATGTGTCTATCCTATTGATATATGAGTATAGACCCTGACTTATGACCAGTAGGTTAGCCTCAGCCAGGATAATTAGTTGCTACACATGCTTTTCACAAAAGGCATGAAGTAATAACTTGAATGACATAGGCCTTAGTGTTCTCATCAAGAAAATGAGATAATACAATTACTTAGCTCATTGGTTTGCTATAATGATGTAATATCTGTTAAGAGATAAGGGCAGTGCCTTGAACCTAAATAGCACTCAAGTATCAGTGAATATTAGTATTATTGTAACCTAGTAATATTATTAATATTGGTATTCTTATTAACCTCAGAAATACATCTAAGATAGCTGAGTGAACATTAATATTCTTGATAGATGTGTCTTCCATTAAAGAGAATAATCAGCGTTCCAAGTTGGTACCTCCCAAGGCCTCTCTAGTTTATACTACTGAGCCCTATAGAGAAAGCTATTTAAGAAATTAATCTTTGTCTGGAAAGACTGAAGTTTTGTTCCTGGATAGTCATGACAAGAAGTTTGCAGTCTAAAGCCTTACATGAAGAAAATTGCTGACAATATTGAACATAATTTAGATTGGTATTAAGTCTGTTACGTCTTGTCTGACTCTATGGGACCCCATGGACAGTAGTCCACCAGACTCTTCTGTCCATGGGATTCTCCAGACAAGAATACTGGAGTGGGTTGTCATTTACTTCTGCAAGGGATCTTCCCAACCCAGGGATCAAACGTGCGTGTCTTAAGTCTCCTGCATTGTCAGGCGGGTCCTTTACTTATAAAAGCTTATAGTTTAGATTAAGTGGAGATAATTTATAGATGACATTTTTCCCTTTCTACACCAATAATATTGGAATTCTCCTATGCATTTGCATCTTAGAAAACTATTTTGGATTTGAATCAGAATCATAGCAGTAGGTTTGTATTCAGGTGCTACTTTTGCAGGAAGAAAGAGATTTCCTGACATGTAAAGCAATGACGAGAAGTGTCTGTGTTCTTTCATGTGCTCGTTTCAACCTTTCACAATAAGAGTTGGAGCCAAAAGGCTTAAACTACAATACAAAGGATGTAGCGCCAACATGATTCTCGTTTCTTTTAACCAAATTATAATTTTACACTTGGCATTTTGGTTTTAAACACTGGACTGTGGAGTGGGCTGTGACATTTACTTATAAATATTTATTTACCCATTTTAAGTTCAATTCACTTTGATTCTGTCAGTGATAGGAAGGTGGAAAAAACATGGTCTTTGTTCTCATATATTAAGCAGTTGATGTAACGTACAGTAAGAAGTCCTAAGTACTATGAGTCTAAGAGAAGAAAGCTCTTTTGTCAAATGGAAAGCTCTGAATAAGGGTGACCATATTTACCCTAACATTGGAAGTGAAATCCTTTTGCAACTTTATACTACAGCCAAGTAAATACTATACAGTCATGTCAGACTCTTTGAGACCCTATGGACTATACAGTCCATGGAATTCTCCGGGCCAGAATAATGGAGTGGATAGCCTTTCCCTTCTCCAGCGGATCTTCCCAACCCATGAATTGAACCGGGGTCTCCTGCGTTGCAGGCAGATTCTTTACCAACTGAGCCATCAGGTAAGCCCCCAATACTATACAAGTCAATACTAAAAGATATTAACCATGTGCCCTAATTTAAATGACATCATAGAATCCTTATTACAAAGTTTCTAAAAGTTAGCACTAATTTTCTTGAGTCATCTAGGTCCACAACAAATAGATATGAAATCTATCACATCACATTTGCTGGGGCACATTTGTGATCACCCTGGAAGTGATCTTTTCTTGCATGAACTTCCAGAGCCCTTACATCCAACCTCTGAATCTGTCACATGTTTACTTCCCAAGGAAAAGTCCTTGTTCTCCTGCATTTACTGTCCTGTTCCTCACTTTCTTAACAACCCTATTGCCGGATGAATACTTTTTTAGTATTATCATAATGAATTTTGATAAAATGACAAATGTCAGGAGTTCAAATAAGGTGATCTTTATGTTCATTAATTCCAAACTGAATGAGATATTATGCTATTTAATTTTTTTTTCTCTTCTTTATGCTCTTCCCTTAGTTTTCAAGGCAAACAATCCTCTCCTTTGTACCCACACATTTTGATTAATAAAAATGTTATACCTTACAGGAAAATCCAATAGCTTACTACATTATATAGCTGAACAGTAAATATAAAGGACTGGATATAGACGATTTAGCATAAAACTTTTCACATAATGGGATATCATCCTTTTCTTTTCCTGCTGATCTAAATTGTAGATTACTCTGTAGGTTATTTTCCAAGTAAGTAAATATATTAATTTCTGAGAATAAAATAATATGAAATTTTAAAGAAAGGCCCTGGAAGCATATCTATTCTCATTTTATAAAATTCTGGGGTCATCCTTAACCTCTGAAAAAAACAACAACATTAAAATAGCATTTTGAAAATATAGTTATTAGGGACAAAACTGTTTTTAGAATTGAAAAGTGTTCATTTATTCAATGCAATTTCATATATTCAACAGCTATGTAACCCTGCAAGAAGGAAATTATAATGGAAATATTAAGAAGACTCTTAATTAAAGCAGCATTGTCTGTGTCTCTTTCTTCTCCTGCTCAATAAGAGTATTACATCTTTATCTAAGAGATTTTGCCTTTAAATTCTATATACCTGTCTTTCATAACATATTTTGAGGTAACACCACACTGGTAATCAGTAGTAGTCCTAGTCCTCAAACCTTGACAAGATACAGAGAGAAGCCAAATATTGTCTTTTGTTGTCTCAGATGATAAAGAATCTTCCTGCAATGTGGGAAACCTGGGTTCAGTCCCTGGGTTGGGAAGATCCCCTGGAGAAGGGAATGGCTACCCACTCCAGTATTCTGGTCTGGAGAATTCCATGGACAGGGGAGCCTGGCGGGCTACAGCCCGTGGGGTCGCAAAGAGTCAGACATGACTGACTGTCACACACATTATTAAACATGCATCTTCACGATGATTCCCATTCAAGAAGATATTATAAAGAAGATGGGACTGATAGGAAATCACAGCTGACAGAGAAAAGGAAGAGAGCCACACACGCTCGGGAAAATATTTATCATGGCTCCCTTAGTCTCCAGTCTCAGTACAGAGGGAATGCGGGTAGGAAGTCTTACCACCCTGATCCCTATTAATTCTAGTTATTAGGGACCCATGCTTCCCTAGTAGCTTAGAGCCACCATCCCCCCTTCAGTCTTGCCCATCTGTGTATTTTTCTTTATGTCTCCTCTTCCTCCTATAGGACTTTCTTCCTCACTCTTTGCCAGCCAGTCATACACTTCTCAGCCTGCAAGGAGATGAATGGCAGATCTCCTCCTCAAAAAATGTACCCCATCACATTTGCTGGGGCACATTTGTGATCACCCTGGAAGTGATCTTTTCTTGCATGAACTTCCAGAGCCCTTATATCTAACCTCTGAATCTGTTACATGTTTACTTCCCAAGGAAAAGTCCTTGTTCTCCTGCATTTACTGTCCTGTTCCTCACTTTCTTAACAACCCTATTGCCCGATGAATACTTTAGGAGGGAGGGGAGATGAAATTTGATATGGGTGCTGAGTGTTGACTGGATTGTATACATTTGATAAGGGCGAGAGAAGGGAATTCCAAGTCAAGCATTAAAGCTCAACCAAGAACTTTGACCCAGAACTGGGCAGGGGTTACACAAGGTAAAAGTAGTATCAAAGACTCATTGTGGGGGTGATTCATGAGAGACAGCCCTTGCTCTTGTTCAAGTGACATAATATCAAACTTACATATACCATCTCACATGCATTATTTACTATGTCCTTAATGGAAGCAATTTTAAAAGAAAGTATAATGATATACAATTGTATACACCATGACAACCATAAACACATGCCTACAAAATATAAATCTGTCGAACTAGACTCATTTTCCCCAACATTTCCTGTTTGCAGTTGCTCATTGATCTTGTCAGGTGCTAAGGCAGATTTCAAAAGTTGTGGAGAGGGGATGGAGTACGGAAGGAAAAAAAGATTTAAGGAAGGTTTATGAACTTTATTGTTTTCTGAGAATTTTAGGAAGATTCTTCTTTTTCCCTATTTCAGAAATGAGAATCACTGATTAGAGCAAGAGTGGAAAGTAATATTATATAGATGGGAAGAGGTCAGTTTAGTCTGGGTCCAGCCACATACACTCAGGAAATTATTTATTGTGTGCCCCTGCCTCAAGTCTCAGTGGAATTTAATGTGCCTGAACAGTGAATTCAGATACACTGCTTTACAATATTTCCTCCATTTTTTTCCCCTGAACCATTTTCTTCTTGCCTAGTCAACTAGTATAACTATGTAAGCATTTAGCATTCTAGCTGAATGAGAATGAGATGACATGGCAGCTCTCCCAGCCCTCTTATTTCACAACATAGAGGTAAAACTGGCAATGCAGAGAATGTCATAATTCAGATGTGTCAGTCCTGAGATGCTCAAAGTGGTTAGGAGCAGAAATACCACAGCTCATTCTGAACCACAGCTAAAAACAGGGATGCTCCATCCTGCTGTCCAGAGTGACATCTACTGGTATCACCAAGCTCAAGGCATCACTATGAAACATGTCTCCTCTTCTTTCACTTGAATATAGGGAGAGAGGTGAATGTGCAAAGACATGCAGGAAAGTGAAAGGCCATTCATAAAAGAAGCCTTGTGGACCCAGAGCTCTTGTAAAATCCTTGCCCTCCAAAACGAAAGTTTCACAACAGGTGAAATGGAAAGAAATGGGGATAATATCACACTAGGTTTTCTTTTGTTTTTGGAGAGAGAACAGGCTTTCCCGATCCAAATTATAGAGTTAGCAACTCTGTGATCTGACCAAGAGAGAGCCAGTTGTACTATTTAGAGAGAGGTGCTAGTGTTCAAATCTGCCAAAACTAAATGGGCCAATTCGAGGGTACAACTACATACAAACCCACACAGCAAGAGGCCTGCCGCTGACCACTGAGAGAACTGTGGCTCTGTTTCAACACTGAGTCTACTTTTAAAAACAAATAAGTAAGGAATTATCTGGAGAATTGCCATCAAATATTTCCTCATACAGTGATATGGAATGGCTGTAATTCAAGCAATAATAAAGACACCATGCATTAATTGTCTGAGGAAGAATAAAAATATAGTGTGAGACTCCTGTCTCAGTGAATGATGGTCTTCTTGGAGGTAAATTACACACACATACACAAGTAACCAATATTAGAGAATGAATATTCAGTATCAAGTGAGAGGTCATTCCCCTGCTCTCCATTCTATAGTCTGTCTTTTCTCACATCCTTTTATCCTTGACAAAAATATCAAATATGAATGCTTATTAGTCAATAAGATTCTTACCCTTTATCTTATAAATGCCATCTTTCTTTTCCTTTCACAATCCAACTTCTTCAAATACTAATATAGCTTCCATCTCCTCTTTGTCTAGCGTACATCCCTCAAGTCATTGCAATATGGTTCTGGCCCCACCATCCCACTAAACCACCTCCTTAATGTAGAATATGACCTCCTAACTGTCAAATCCAAAGGACACTTCTCATCTTATTTAATATCTCCTTCTTGCCTAAATATATTTCTGTCTTTGCTTTTCAGGTCTCTATTACTCCTGATATCATGTTTTCATTCCTAAAGTCTCTTCAGTCCCATAGTATCCACCATTAAGTATCTCTGTGAAAGACTGAGCTGGACACTGGGTACACACAGATGAACAAGATGCATTCCCTAACACCGACTCCTCTTCCTCCAATCATCCCTTAAACACTTGTGGTCCCTGGGATTTTCCTGTCTTCAGCATTCTTATGCAAAGAATCTCCCAAAAGGAGCATACCCAATTCACTGGCTACAGTTTGTACAAGGATAATTCTTAGATTCATATATCCGTACTTCCTCTCTGTTGATTTCCAACTACCAACTAAACATCTCTATCTGCATATTCCACAGGCATGCAAACACCTAAAACGGGATTCTTTATTTTCTCCTCTAAAACCTATTCTTTTTTTTATTATTGTTTTTGCCATACATTGTCATGATATCACCATGCGTTTACATATGCTTCCCCTCCGGGTCCCCCCTCCCTCCTCCCTCCCCCCCGGGAAATCTCGCTGCACCAGTCCCGAGCTTCAATCCTGGGCTGGCGATTGATTAGACACATGACAATTAACATGCTTCAATGCCCTTCTCCCATCTCATCCCACCCTTACCCTCATCCACAAAGTCCACAAGTCTATTCTATACATCTGCGTTCCTTTTGTTGTCTCCCATGTTGGGTTCTCATTACTGTCTTTCTAAATGAGTGAAGTAAGCCAGAAGCAAAAACAACAATACAGTATATTAACACATATATATAAAACCTATTCTTATTCTAACAGTATAACACGTGACAATATAGCTCTGCTTTTGATCTGTCATATCTAACTGAATAGTACATATGATTAATTCTATCAAAAATGTTTTTATGTTACAATTCCACTGCCAAAAATTTAAATGCAGTAGCCTCCAATTGGTTCTCTCTCCTTCTAGGCTCTCCTTGTAATCAGCTTCAAAACTTCAATCAAAGATTTGTTTTCTGAAACACAAGTCTGATCATTGCAATTCTCTCCTAAAATATTTTCCATCATTCCCTCCCTACAGGACAGAGCAAATTTAAAATTCCTTTGTAAATTGTTTTACATCCTTCATAATCTCTCCCACCATTACCCCTGCCTTCTCCTTATTACTCCCTCAGACACTCCCCTCACTGCAGATATGCTGAACTGTTTCTCGTGCCCTAACATAGGTAGTTATCCAAACGTGGATGGCTCTGCACAAGGCTTTCCTGCACAGCTCCTTTCAGAGAAGTGAATCACTAAGGCTATTTGGTCAATTTCAAACTTCAATCTGAGACGTGGCCTTAAATAAAGTACTAGAGGGGAAGTGCACAGAGAAAAGAAGGTGAAGCACTGACCTGAAGGGGGGAAAAAAAAAACTAGTTTATTTCTCCAAGAAATTTTTCCAGAGGAACTAAATTCTTGAAAAGTCAGGATTACATACAGCTGTCCTATCTGACACATTAAATCAGAATAATAAGAAATGGAGAAAGTACCACAGAGGGGAAAAAAAAAGTTAAACAATTCTACTTGCAATTGCTATGTTGAGCTGGTCTTTGGGGTCAAAGAGAATCTAATCTGGTACTTTTAAAGGCCTCATGATGGACATCAAATCAAATTCAATAATCTACAAAAATGAAGCCTCTTTAAATTGCTGCTTTATTTTCAATCTCTATTTACATGAATGTAATAAATAGGTTCCTGAAAAGGTTAACAATGTGATAATGTGATATGGGCACTTTTCTCTTTCATTAGCAGAGAAATGAAAAACAATCAGAAATTCTAATCAAAACAAAAAGTTGTATAAGAAAGTCATAGTCCAAATGTGAAGTAAACTAATACATCGCAGGATTTTGAATAATTGATGAGATGCACAGAAGTAAACCATTTCACTTTGATTCCTAGAACACAATCCCTTGAGCAGCACAGATTTACTGACACAGAGTCATTCATGTAACATGTTGTTGTTGTTCATTCAGTCATGCCTGACTCTTTGCAACCCTGTGGATTGTAGCAAGCCAAGTTTCCTTCTCAATCTCCCAGAGCTTGCTCAAATTCATGTTCATTGAGTCAGTGATGCCATCCAATCATCTCATCTTCTGTTGTTCCCTTCTCCTCCTTCCTTCAATCTTTCCCAGCATCAGGGCCTTTTCAAATGAGTCAGCTCTTCACATCAAGTGGCCAAAGTATTGGAGCTTCAACTTGAGCATCAGTACTTCCAGTAAATACTCAGGGTTGATTTCCTTTAGGATCAACTGGTTCATCTCCTTGTAGTCCAAGGGACTTTCAAGAGTCTTCCTCAATACCACAGTTCAAAAGCATCAATTCTTCAGCACTCAGCCTTCTTTATGGTCCAACTCTCACATCCATACATGACCACTGGAAAAATCATAGCTTTGACTTATATGGAACTTTGTTGGCAAAGTAGTGTCTCTGCTTTTTAAAATGTTGTCTAAATTTGTCATAGCTTTTTTTCCAAGGAACATGGGGCTCCTCCTAAAATGATATTACTAAGCAGTTACTATGTGCCAGGCATTATTCTGGGAACTTGGTAAGTACTCTCTTATATAATGTTAACAGCAACACTATCAGGTAGGTACTATTTTATGATCATCTTATGCAGGTCAGGAAGCAACAGTTAGAACTGGACATGGAACAACAGACTGGTTCCAAATCAGGAAAGGAGTACGTCAAGGCTATATATTGTCACCCTGCTTATTTAACTTATATGCAGAGTACATCATGAGAAACTCTGGGCTGGATGAAGCACAAGCAGGAATCAAGATTGCCAGAAGAAATATTAATAACCTCAGATATGCAGACAACACCACCCTTATAGCAGAAAATGAAGAAGAACTAAAGAGCCTCTTGATGAAAGTGAAAGAGGAGAGTGAAAAAGTTGGCTTAAAGCTCAACATTCAGAAAACTAAGATCATGGCATCTGGTCCCATCACTTCATGGGAAATAGATGGGGAAACAGTGGAAGCAGTGTCAGACTTTTATTTGGGGGTGGTCTCCAAAATCACTGCCGATGGTGCTTGCAGCCATGAGATGAAAAGACGCTTACTCCTTGGAAAGGACTCCTGATGGCTCAGATGGTAAAGCATCTGCCCACAAGGCAGGAGACCGGGTTCGATCCCTGAGTCAGGAAGATCCCCTGGAGAAGGAAATGGCAACCCACTCCAGTACTCTTACCTGGAAAATTCCATGGACTGAGGAGCCTGGTAGGCTACAATCCATGGGGTCGCAAAGAGTTGGATACGACTGAGTGACTTCACTTTCTTTCTTTCTTTACTCCTTGGAAGGAAAGTTATGACCAACCTAGACAGCATATTAAAAAGCAGAGACATTACTTTGCCAACAAAGGTCCATCTAGCCAAGGCTATGGTTTTTCCAGTATGGATGTGAGAGTTGGACTGTGAAAAAATCTGGGCACTGAAGAATTGATGCTTTTGAACTGTGGTGTTGGAGAAGACATTTGAGAGTCCCTTGGACTGCAAGGAGATCCAACCAGTCCATCCTAAAGGAGATCTGTCCTGGGTGTTCATTAGAAGGACTGATGTTGAAGCTGAAACTCCAATACTTTGGGACCTGATGCAAAGGGCTGACTCATTGGAAAAGATTCTGATGCTGGGAAGGATTGGGGGCAGGAGGAAAAGGGGACGACATAGGATGAGATGGCTGGATGGCATCACTGACTTGATGGACTTGAGTTTGGGTAAACTCCGGGAGTTGGTGATGGACAGGGAGGCCTGGCGTGCTGCAGTTCATGGGGTTGTAAAGAGTTGGACATGACTGAGCGACTGAACTGAACTGAACTACATAAGAGGAGATGAAGGCACAGAGAAGTTAAGAAATATATCCACAACTGAAAAGGCCAGATGGACAGTGGCAGAACTAGTCTTTGAAGCCATGTGGTAGAGTTATGAGGCCTGTGCTTTTACCAGCTGCATTAGTTCATTAGGTCTTCAGTTTTTGTAATTAACTTTGAAATGAACCATAGGAAGCATAATTATAATTACAGGTCTAAGGATCAGTGTTATACACCTTGTTGATGTGAGACTGAAGGAAAATGAGATATGTTCTTTCTTCATCTTACATGGAAAAGAGCTGTGGTATATTTTCCAAAGTCAATTCATTATAGAATGTACTTTTCAGAATATAAGTCATAGATATAAGTAAACCCACCAAAAGACAAAACACAGTAATAATATAACTTTTAAAATGAGGAAGTACAGGGAAGAGAAAGAAAGCTAGGAATTTAGTCCTGGTTTCTCAACTTCTATAGCAAGGAGTAATAGCTATTGGGATAAAGTTAAGAAACAGACACTTAAGTTTTTTAACTAGAAAATCTGAAGCTGAAATAGCTGAAAGCAGTAATCTATGGAGAGTAGAACTTTGAAAGAGAAAGAAATATAAAGAAAATTTTAATTTTTTATTATGCTCTGATTATTTTATTATTTGCATTTTTCTAACATTTAAAATAATTTGAATGACTCTGAAATGAGAATCTATTAAACAATAAAGCAAGTTATAAAATGGTATCCATATTTACATATGTATGTATGTATAAGTCTGTATATATATGTGTATGCATGATTCCATACACATAAACAGACACATACACACACACAATAGAAGATAGATACATACAGATGCAATGAAAGATAGATGTTAATATTCACTATAGTTATTTCTAAGTATAATTTTAATTTTCTTCTTTAGGCTCTTTTTCATTTTCATTTTTCTTACAATAAATATGTATGTTATCTTGCCATTAAAAATATTTTTAAAAACATGGTTGTGTTTATACAGAATTTGAGAGCTGGGTAGAAACAAAAAGAGATTATTTACCTGATTTAATGTTATTTCTTCTGTTAAGAAATAAAAAAATCATTTTAAGAAATAGTCTTAACCTTCTGGATCCTCTAATTCTTCAGAAAGCTAGACATATCTTTGATGAGTTCAAAGTGCCAAGATCTATTCAAGTTAAAAGAAAGTTATGTTTTTCTGAGAGTTCTACTGCTATGTAATATTCAAATATCACTTCAACCGTACACATTTCAGATCTTAAGGAAAAATCAACTTTTAACATTTAACCCTCTTATTAAAATATAAAGTTCATCTCTCTTAAATGTAGATTTTGAACACTACAAAGTCCTTTCCAAGACAGTCCTGCTTAGGGTCACATGACCCAAGTGTGCTGTGTGACAACTACCCGTTGTGAACATAATCAACTACTTTACACAACAGACACTTAAGAATAGCCATGTCAAGTGATACAGTGTAGGATTTCCAGGGAGATACAATGGATTTTATAATAGTTGAAGAGCTCAATCATCCCATGAAATAATTTCCTCTTACACTGAAAAAATGCAGTTATTACCATATTACATATAAGTCAACTGAGAACCAGTGAGGGTTAGTAACTTCCTTGAGGTTATGCAGATGACGTGTGAGAGGAAAGAAATGACAACTCATGCCACCTGCCTGCTTTCCCCTGAAAGAGCTTCTCCTGCCGTAACACACCGCCTCATTAGGTAACAGTGAGAGACATGTGGCAGAGTCATGAGTCTGGAGAGCCCCCCCGGTTGACTTGTCTGGGAGGGTATTAGCAATACAGTCTGCACATAGTTCAGCCCTCAGCTGGATTTCCAACACACTTTCTCTTTGAGACTCCAGAGTCCCTAGTTCTGGTTGCAGCCTCTCCTAATATTTTGTCCCCCAAATGGAATTCACACTTGGGGTCACTCCTCCTTTCTGTTCAAGGCCCATAGCAGTGTCCTCAACTCTGCTTCAAATTTTTCACCTGGAAAGCTTGAACTCCCCATCCCCTCTCAGAATGTCTTCCTGTTCATGTTGGTTCATATTACCCTTGTGACTATATTCTTTCATTTCTTCAGTTGTAAAGCCTTATCATTCCCTTTGTTTATGAATCTCAAAAGATTCTGACTTCTTGCAAAAATCCAAAGGAGACAGCTAGGCACCTTTCTTTACTCATTTTCAACCCTTTTCTTTTTCCTTTATCCTTGGATCCCATGTGAATACTTAAAAAGTCAGTCCCCTTTAAAGCCATGTTCTGTCGGGAACATCAACTTGCATCCAATGGGACAAGGACGGGGAGATCTACATGCAAAAGTACCACTTGCATTTTTGTCTCATTTAAGATTTAATAATGAATGTCATTTATTATGTATCAGATCCTGAGCTAAAAGTTAGGGATTTGAGAATATATAAGAGACCTTATTATTCCTTAATCTTAAATATCTCACAGTCTTGGGTGGGAGCAATGGGAGTGCTAAGCTGTTAGATTCATGCACAATGAATCATTTAACCCTGCAGGGAGTCAATACACAATAGATGTGAAAAATGCTATGGCAACAGAGCAGAAAGTGTGTTAATTCCTTATGACATGAGAGCCAGGTTTCGAAGGATTAGTCTAAAATCACCGGGATGGAAAGCAAGGACCCTCTAAAGAGAAAGAACGTTAAGTTTGGGGTAAGAGAAGCTGACTGAGGGGGAGTATTATTGTTATTAACATTATTACCTAATTCGGTTTGCAAAGGCAGGACGAGAACAGTACTAGAAGGCAGGAAAGAAATGCCACCGTCTGCTCTGAGCCCCAGCCTGCAATTAAACCTGAGTACACTTGGCTCCCTACATGAACTGTCACCCTTGGATAAACCAACACTGCCTGGCTTCCATGGCATCTTTTCTGGGCACAAAATTTCATTTTAAAAGACACTGGGAAGCCAATCATGGAGCGGCAAAAACAAAAGCTGTCTGCATTCCCCTGCTGCAAGAACTCTCCTTTAGAGGAAATGTTGAAGCAAAGAAAACAAATAAAAGTTGTTCTGAAGGGAGAGGCAATTAAATTTTTGCCAAACATGACAGGAAGCTGAGAACTAAAGCAGACAGAGTAATGTCTATCTTTGGCACACCAGACAGGGAGGAGAAGAGCGTGTCTTTGATGGCAGACTTCATTTTAAAAGTACTAACTGACATTTTGAAAGGACATAAAAACACAGAAAGGAGAGAGCCCTTCAGCCTCTGCTGTCTGGGCGGCTGAAGCTCCAAAGTGCCCCCAGGGTTTTCATTTTCCTAGTCTAAGCTTAACGGCAAGATAAGGTATAGGAAAGAAAAGGGAAAAATAAAAAAACAAAACAAATCCATATCTTAAAGCAGCCATACGAATCCACATGATGCATTTAAGTGGCAAGTATAAAGAGAAAGACATTTCCTGGCTCCTGAAGGAGGCTGGCAGAAGATAACCGAAGTAACAGAAGGCAGAGTTCTGTCCATCATCTGAACAGTCAGTGAAGTGCATACATGCTTTTACAGGGAGCCCTGTTCCAAGAGGACAGGCACAAAAGCTCATGGTTAAGGCACCAGTTACTCAACACCCTGTGGTCAGGAGCCCAGCATACCGAGGCCTCCAAATCCTCAGAGCATTTCTCTTGTCTCTTTCCTTTCCTGACCCCTATGCTCCTGCTGTTCACAGAAGGCACAACTTATATGTTTCTTGCCTCTTGATCCTCCTAAAACATTTTGACCCATCAAAGAAGTTTAGATTTAAGTGTTTCTATTTTTCACTTTGATTAAGCTTTGAACTTCTCGCAATCCAAACTTCTCCCTCTCTCCCAGAGTCATGTAGATATTGCCCTTTACCTTTGACATGAGGGTGGTTATGATTCCCTCCCTCCACTATTGCTCAGGTAAAGGGGATTCATATCATCCTGACAAGAGGCATGAAGGATAGAAATGGGAAAAACCAGGTAGTCAATGAGAATATGACTCAGAGAACGGTCTATTTCCAGTCCTGCACTGATCAACACTTGTTTCAGTTCACCGTGAATAAACACAGAAGAGGAAAAAGAGATGTGTACAAGTAGATAATTCAGTACCCACTCCATTCTTTTTGGCTTTCTCATATGAAATTCCACACAAATTCTCAGCAGCCCAGCATCTCCAGCTTACCTCTGACCAAGCCACTGTGTGCTGCAACCAGAGCCATCACTCAGTCCCTGTCTATCAAGATCCCACTCTGGGCAAGACGCTGAGTTAAAGGACACAGGAACGAACAAGAAGGGAGGCCAGCCTGCAATGACATCATAGCCTTAGCAAAAAAATCTTACCGGGAGCCTGAGGCCAGGGTGAGCAGGAGTCTGGAGAGGGAGTTTCATTAGGGAAAACATCCGGCAGGGCAAGTCAATCCAGGCAGATCCAAGGTCTCAGAGTTCAGTCAGGGAATCAGAAACAACAGTCCTGGCAAAAAGAGGACAGCGACATGAGTGCAAATCCCAGGACAAGGTTTATTTCCTACCTAAGCCATTTTAGATTTCTTGTTGTCTATAAAGACCCAGGACCTGGGGAAATAAGTGTATCCAGAAAGTGTTTGAAGGCCCCCAGGGAAAGCCTGATGTTGTGTGAGGACAGAAACAAATTATTAAATTGTTTCATAACCTCCATAAAATAACTTGCTTTGTCATTACAATGGCTAAAACAAAAGCAGAGTGGCCTGTACATTGAAATAGCTCATTTTGCCACCACCACCCCTCCACACACAAGATTTCAAAAGGACAATTACAAAGGTAAGAATAAGAAAAGAAAAGGAGAAAATTAAGTTCCTTGTTTCTTAAGTGACCAATATACACACAGAAGTTCAAAGAAAACAAAATTTCAGCATAAATTACAAAACTTCCTCTCAATTGCTTTCAGAAATGCAATTTAACCATGAAGAAAATCTCTCTAATTTTCTGAGATGATGAAAGGGAAGGCTAGTTTCTTAATTGCCTAGTTGCAAAACACATTAGAGCATGGATGGAGTTTCAAGATTGAGATTCTGGCCAAAAATTATCCTCTGTATTTCTATTTTGTTTCAAAAAAGGAAAATGACTCAGAAAAATATGGAGCTGTTTTTTATGAAGAAGGGTCAAAAAGAAATTACAGCTAGGAGGCACAATTAATCAGAAAAGATGACAGATAAGGACTCATAGTTAGGAACCAAAATATCTCAAGATGTTTCTCAGAACTAAATGGAAATAAAATTAAAACATACATCTTCAATTTTATTATTGGAAAATCGCTGCAGGAGGCAAATAGGAAATACTCTCTTTCTATTATTTTGCAAAGCACAGAGAGCAGTTTTCCAGACAATTTCAGCACTTTACAAAATGCCCAGAAGCAGCAGATCTCTGCAGAAGAGGTCACACTCTCATAGGCTCAAGATATAAAGCAGACAGATTCAAGTCAATAGGAACATCAAATTAGTTTGCTGGTTATTGAGTGGAGAGGGCACTCTCATGCCCTGGTCCCTGAACTACTAGCTCAGTCACTCAGCTCAAGTCTGATACCAATCTAGAGGAAATATCAATTTGGTCAAAAAAAGACAAAAATCATAACGACCTACGTTGGCCATCTGTGTGTTCTAATTTTCTGAAGGTTAAAAACAAATTAATGAAAAACGTGCTTAGTAGTTTAAAGAATATATGCTAAACATTCATATGGTGCAATGATTTTTTACCTACTTAGAAGTTTGCCAATTTCTTTCTCTTTCCTCAGTTACTGAGAGCATTCATAAAGTACCCATGTTATAAGTGTGGATAATGTGATTCCTATTTAGAAAATGAGAAGGGATATGGATTAGGGAGTGACCCAATGACTTCTTTTGGTCCTTCCAGTTCTGAAATTATATAGTTTTATGGCATTCATAACTCTTATTTTTTTTATTAATTTTTATTTATTGGAGTAGAGTTGCTTCACAACATTGTGCTAATTTTTGCTGTACAGCAACAGAGGATCAGTCATATGTAAACACATATCCCTCTCTTCTGGATTTTCCTTCCACCTCAGACATCACAGAGCACCAAGCAGAGTTCCCTATGCCACACAGCAGGCATTCACTAGTTATCTATCCAATGCACAGCAATGTACACATGTCAATCTCAATCTCCCAATTTACTCAATGTCCCTTTCCTCCCTTTGGTGTGCATATATTTGTCTCTATATCTGTATCTCCATTACTGCTTTAAATAAGTTCATATGTACCATTTTTCTAGGTTCCAAATACATACATTAATACATGACATTTGTTTTTCTCTTTCTGACTGATTTCACTCTGTAAAACAGTCTCTAGCTCCACCTGTGTATCTACAATGACCCAATTTTGCCCCTTTCAATGGCTGAGTAATATTCTATTGTGTATATTTACCACAACTCCTTACAAATAGCTGAGAAAAGAAGAGAAGCTAAAGACAAAAGAGAAAAGTAGAGATATATCCATCTGAATGCAGAGTTCCAAAGAATAACAAGGAGAGATAAGAAAGCCTTCCTCAGTGATCAATGCAAAGAAATACAGGAAAACAATAGAATAGCAAAGGAGAGAGATCGCTTCAAGAAAAATAGAGATACCAAGTGAATATTTCATGCAAAGATGGGCACAATAAAGGAAAGAAATGTATGACATCAGAGAAGCACAAGATATTAAGAAGGGTGGCAAGAATACACAGGAAAACTATACAAAAAAGATCTTCATGACCCAATAACCACAATGGTGTGATCACTAACCTAAAGTCAGACATCGTAGAATGTGAAGTCAAGAGGGCCTTAGGAAGCATCACTACAAACAAAGCTAGTGGAGGTGATGGAATTCCAGTTGAGCTACTCCAAATCCTAGAAGATAATCCTGATAAAGTGTTACACTCAATATGCCAGCAAATTTGGAAAACTCAACAGTGGCCACAGGACTGGAAAAGGTCATTTTTCATTCCAATCCCCAAAAAAGGTAATACAAAACAATGTTCAAACTACTACACAATTGCACTCATCACACACACTATCAAAGTAATGCTCAAAATTCTCCAAGCCAGGCTTCAATAGTACATGATCTGTGAACTTTCAGATGTTCAAGCTGGATTTAGAAAAGGCAGAGGAACAGAGATCAAATTGCCAACATTTGTTGGATCATCAAGAAAGCAAGAGAGTTTCAGAAAAACATCTACTTCTGCTTTAATGACTATACCAAAGCCTTTGATAGTGTGGATCACAACAAACTGGAAAATTCTTCAAGAGATGGGGATAGCAGATCACCTGACCTGACTCCTGAGATATCTGTATCCAGGTCAAGAAGCAACAGTTAGGACCAGATATGGTACAACAGACTAGTTCCAAATCAGGAAAGAGATACGTCAAGGCTGTATAGTATCACTTTGCTTATTTAACTTCTATGCAGAGTATATCATGTGAAATGCCAGGCTGGATGGAGCACAAGCTGGAATCAAGATTGCCAGGAGAAATATCAATAACTTCAGATATGCAGATGACACCACCTTTATGGCAGAAAGGAAGACGTTAACTAGCCAGCCTCTTGATGTAAGAGTGAAAAAAGTTGGCTTAAAATTCAACCTTCAGAAAACTAAGATCATGGCATCTGGTCCCATCACTTCATGGCAAACAGATGGGGAAACCATTGAAGCAGTGCCAGACTTTATTTTCTTGAGCTCCAAAATCACTGCAGATGGTGACTGCAGTCATTAAATTAGAAGATGCTTACTTCTTGGAAGAACAGCTATGACCAACCTAGACAGCATATAAAAAGCAGAGACATTACTTTGTTGACAAATATTCATCTAGTCAAAGCTACGGTTTTACTAGGAGTCATATATGGATGTGAGAGTTGGACCATAAAGAAAGCTGAGTGCCAAGGAACTGATGCTTTTGAACCATGGTGTTGGAGAAGACTCTTGAAAGTCCTTTGGAGTGCAAGGAGATCAAACCAGTCAATCCTAAAGAAAATCAGTCCTGAATATTCATTGGAAGTACCGATGCTAAAGCTGAAACTCCAATACTTTGGCTACCTGATGCAAAGAACTGACTCATTGGAAAAGACCCTGATGCTGGGAAAGATTGAAGGCAGGAGGAGAAGGGGATGACAGAAGGTGAGATGGTTGGATAGCATCACCAACCCAATGGATATGAGTTTGGGTAAACTCCGGGAGTTGGTGATGGACAGGGAGGCCTGACGTGCTACAGTCCATGGGGTTGCAAGGGGTCAGGCACTACTGAACGACTGAATTGAACTGACCACATCTCCCTTATCCATTCATCTGTCAATGGATATTTAGGCTGATTACATGTCCTGACTATTGCAAATAATTCTGCAATGAATATTGGGGTATATGCATCTTTTTGAATTATGGTTTTTTCCGGGTATATGCCCAGGATTAGAATTACTGGGTCATAATGTAGTTCTATTTTTACTTTTTCAAGAAACTTCCATACTGTTCACCATAGTGGCTATATCAGTTTATATTCCCATGAACAGTGCTAAAGGGTTCCCTTTTCTCTGCACCCTCTTCAAGAATGAATTGTTTCTAGATTTTTTTGATGGTGACCATTCTGGCTGGTGTGAGGTCATACCTCATTGCAATTTTGATTTGCACCTGAAAAGATGATTAACATCAGTAATTTTAGATAAATACAAATTATAATGCTTATTTTAAATGACCTGACTGAAAACCTAATGCAAAAATATCAGTAGTCATCATTTTTCTTCCAAAGGCACATCAGTTAAGTTCAGTCATTCGGTTGTGTCTGACTCTGCCACCCTATGGACTGCAGTAGGCCAGGCTTCCCTGTCCATCATGAGCTCCCGGAGCTTACTCAAACTCATGTCCATTGAGGCAGTGATGCCATCCCACCATCTCATCCTCTGTCGTCCGCTTCTCCTACCTTCAATCTTTCCTAGCATCAGGGTCTTTTCAAATGAGTTATTTCTTCACATCAGGTGGCCAAATTATTGGAGTTTCAACTTCAGCATCAGTCCTCCCAATGAATATACAGGACTGATTTCCCTTAGGATGGACTGGTTTGGATCTCCTTGGAGTCCAAAGGACTTTCAAGAGTCTTCTCCAACACCACAGTTCAAAAGCATCAATTCTTTGGCACTCAGATTTCTTTAGTGTCCAAATCTCACATTCATACTTGACTACTGGAAAAACTATACCTTTGACTAGATGAACCTTAGGTGGCAAAGTAATGTCTCTGCTTTTTAAAAACTGCTATCTAGGTTGGTCATAGCTTTTCTTCCAAGGAGCAAGCATCTTTTAATTTAATGGCTGCAGTCACCATCTGTAGTGATTTTGGAGCTGAAAAAAATAAAAGTCTCTCACTGTTACCATTGTGTCCCTATCTATTTGCCATGAAGTGATGGGACCGGATGCCATGATCTTTGTATTCTGAATGTTGAGTTTTAAGCCAACTTTTTCACTCTCCTCTTTTTCACTTTCATCAAGAGGCTCTTTAGTTCTTCTTCACTTTCTGCCATAAGGGTGGTGTCATCTCCATATATGAGGTTATTGATATTTCTCCTGGCAATTTTGATTACAGTTTGTGCTTCATCCAGCATGGCATTTCACATGATGTACTCTGCATAGAATTTAAATAAGCAGGGTGAAAATATACAGCATTGATATACCCCTTTCCCAATTTGGAACCAGTCTTTTGTCCCATGTCCAGTTCTAACTGTTGTCTCTTTACTGGCATACAGATTTCTCAGGAGGCAGGTCAGGTGGTCTGGTATTCCCATCTCTTTCAGAATTTTCCACAGTTTTTTGTGACCCACACAGTCAAAGGCTTTGGCATAGTCAATAAAGCAGAAGTAGATGTTTTTCTGGAACTCTCTTGCTTTTTCGATGATCCAACAGATGTTGGCAATTTGATCTCTGGTTCCTCTGCCTTTTCCTAATACAGCTTGAATATCTGGAAGTTCACAATTCATATACTGTTGAAGCCTGGCTTAGAGAATTTTGAGCATTACTTTGCTAGCATGTGAGATGAATGAAGCTTTTTCTAACTCAATGAAACTATGAGTTAGACAGGTCAGTAGGTGCCCAATATGCTACTGGAGATCAGTGGAGAAAGGCACATACTAGGTCCTCAAATGACTGCTGAATGAATGAATGATTTTCAACAACAACACAAAAAATTAACAGGAAACTTTTGTATAAAATAATAGGTTTGCCTGGAAATATATATGTATGTGTATATATGCATGTGTATATATATACACACATGCATAGAAATACATAATATATATCAATATTATTTGTGCATTTTAAATTTTTTAATTTGTTCTATATTTATTAGACAGTAATCTTCTACAGAGAAAACATATACTCATGAATCAGCGTATTTAGCTTGCCACAACTATAGTTCCCACTGAAGAACCAAGATAAATGTATAATAATGTATCTTTAATGACCAATTTTCAGAAGGATTCAACCTAATATTTGCCTGCAAGGGTGGCAAATAACTCATTTTTTAAAAAACGTTTTCTTCTTTTATATTTTTATGGACCCATGGATACTTATGTGTTTCAATCAACTATAGTCATATTCTTTCAGATGTACAAAATGTGCCAAATTTGGCCAATGAGAACCTTTTAATGCTTGCCCCTCTGACCCTTTAACTCAACCCATCAATCTGTAAGGGTTTCCTTGCTTTCTAGCACAATAAGGTGTCCTAAATGCACCACAAATTTTCCTTCTTCCAAGTTCACAATCAGCCGTTTCTCCAAAGAATCCTGATTCCTTTCTGTGAATGGTATTTAGGAAACAAAATCTGGGCATTACAATGCTGATTCTAGATAGAGTACCATTGCTCTCATGTCCTTCCACTGGGCAGAAACAGGATATATCTCATATTACCATGAAATAAATTTAACATTACAGGATTTTCACTTAATTTCTTTGATTCTATATTAGTTCAGCTTTTCATACACTGGAAAAATCTCAGTTTAATTATTGGCTTATTCTGTAATGTATAAGAAAACACAAAGTAACAATATCAATGTCAATGTTAATAACAACATCAATGAATGATATTTAAGATTTCCTTGGAGTTCTTTTCATTATTAGACTATATGCCACTAAATTTTGCTTTGTGTCTGTATTCTTCTGGCATCAAAGAAGTTCAAGTTTTTTATATTGGTTCTCTTTTTATTAATATTTTTAGCAATAGTCCCTCTTTTCCTCCAGACAATATATGTTTTTTCATGATATCACAATAAAATTCACTTATAACATCTTTTCTACCCTTGCTTCATCATGTACTTTTAGTCAATAATCATATCTTTCTCAAGTGTCTAATCTTTGTAGGCTTAAATATATTAAAGCTTCTATTATTTGTCACCTTTAGATAATATCCAAAGAAATAACTTAATTTCCTCCCTCCAATCTTTCTCTGTGTCATTTTTACTTTGACATTCCATTTACCACTAACAAACACTTCTTTACAACAATTGTCTACAACTTTAAGATCTTCAACCTATAGTTAGATATATAAAGTATTCACCCCTGATCTCTGTCAAAGTCCCCCATACTACTTTTTAAATATTTTATTTGTAGTAGTTTCCTAGGGACAATATCTCCTGAATTCTTGAATGTACCATATTTTTCCTATAACGTTCAAAGTACAGCTTGAATGGAATAATATCCTTCATCTGTTTTCTCAAGTATCTTGAAGATATTATTCCTTTACTTATTGTTTTGAACATTTACTAAGAAAGTCAATGTCAACCTACTTCCCTTCCTTTATCAATGACTCTGTCTTCTTTCTTTGCTGTTTCAGAGATAATATCCTGGGTTCATTTTTACATACACAAATGGCCCTCTTAATACGTAGATTCAGATCTTCATTTATATCAATACATTTTCTTGAATATGGTTTTAAACATTCATTCTATTCCACTTTTGCTTACCTTTTCCAGAGGTGGCAAATAAGTGTACCCTGCATCTTAAATATTGAACCCAGCCCACTCAATTCTTTAGTTGAATGCCATGAAAAATGAGAGCCACCTCTCTGAATTAAGCATTTATAGCTGCTGAGCTGTGTATAGCCTTTGATTTCTGACCCTATTGTTCCTCTTTATTGGTACCAGCACCAAGTACTGTAGTCTAAAACATGCTGTTACTCTTCCTCTTTGAATATACCATAATATTTCAATTGCATCACATTTTAATGTTTTGTAGTATGTGAATTAACTACACAAGCTATTTTCATGGTCCTTCTATTTCCTTGGCAGAAATTCTGACTGACATGAATGGGCTACCACATACCCTCTTACATAGTTTCATCATGAAACAATCACTTTCATTGTTCTCTGCAGTAAAATTATTTATGTTGAGGATCTTTTTACTTCTGCATTTCGATAATTCTATATCTTTGGCTATAGATTAAAACAGACAAGCCTCATATCAAATTCTAAATTAGGAACACTTATTAGATGCCTATTGTGTGGAAGACAGTATACCAAGATATGACACAATGAAGAGGATTATATCATTATTTTCTTTAGTAGGTTAGTCTAGCAAAGTAAGTAAGGTATAGATATAAACTGTGTGTGTATCTACACAGATATACATATATGTATACATAACATGGATTATGATAAGAAGTATTAGACAATCAAAATACACAAATAAATCTTACTGGGAGTTTTAAACCACAGAAAAATGACTTTTGGTAGTGGAGATCCTGGGAAACCTTGGAAAAGCAGTGGCCTTTCAGTCTCAAAATATAGAAAAGCTTTAGGTGTAAGGAGATCAGAGAAACATATTTTAAGAAAACAGAGAGTATATTTAAGGAAAAGGCTTAGAAATAGAAAAGCTTGTGTTGGATATGACAAATAGCAGTAGTTTCATTTGCTTGAAACACTCATAAGTAACATTTTTAAAAATGAGCTGATTGTTTAGAATAAGAGGATAAAATATTTGAGCTTTGTTAGAGAAACAATATGAGGCCAAAGTTCAGAGCAGAAGAGTGATATAAGCATTTCCCAAAGATTAATTCAATAACAGAACACAAAAGTAACTGGAATAGAGAAAAATTGTAGGTGGTGATATCAGAGAAAAGTCAGCTCCAACAGTCAAAACAAGAAAGAACCAAATATATCTCTGTACATAAACATAGACCAAAACAACCAGTCTTTTTATAAGATTATACCCCTTTTCCATAAAAGAAATATTTAGAGGCTTTATGGAGTATGTATTATTTAGGCATCTACAAGAAAGGAAATGTATTTCTGGTTTAGTCATAAAACCTGAGAGCATCCCTCTGCTCAGTCATCTACAGAATAAGTGATGCAGTCTGCACCATGACAAAGCAGTCTGACATGCTGTATTCACATTTAGAAATCTGAATTTAGCATCCGCAGTAAAGAATCTTTAAAAAAAAAAATCTATTCAATCTACTCTAAAGCCCTCTCTACTTTCTCTCTCACTTTTCCTACCAAATTGTATCCCTTTCCATTTTAAAATCTGTTTCAAGAGGTTAACATTGTCTTGTAATTATATTTTATCTCATGCAAGGATGGTCACTGACAATCTAAGCTAATCCAGGATTTTGTTAAATAAAAAGTCCAAATAGGGTCACTTAGGTTGAATAGAGTGATTTTATCCCTTCATCAAATCAAACATGTGGGATTCACTTCTGCTAAAATTACTTCTGGATCTTTGCCTACAGTGTGATGAAGGTCACTGAGTTGATTAAAGAGTTTGTGGCAATAATGGGGTCTTCGGCAAATGCAATCTGAAATGATCAAAAACTGAAAGCAAAAAGGGATTTAAATGGTTCAATGGAGATAATATACCTGAAAACTCCAGCCCTTGTGCTGAATTATTATTCTTCCAAGCAGACAGGATTCTATGAGAATAGAGTGACTAGATATCTTCCCTTTGAATCTAGCAGAGATTATGAGAAAGAAGTTTAAAAATCAAAATCAAAGTAAAACAGGGAAGAATTCTAAATTCAGAAATTAAAGTCACTGGAGGCATCTGGGAACTCCCTCCACAGAATATAGGAGAGTGACAGTCATGTGTCTGGAACACAGAGGAAAGGATCAAATAAACATCACTCATCCGTCACTGTACAAGCCTTACATTGCTAGTTATTCAGTCATATGCTTGCTCTCGAATTAGTCTGTAAGTTCTCTAAGGGCAAGAGTACTTCATTAATCTTCTCTGTATTGTTAGTATCATACATAGGGCAATGCATTCAGGATGCTTGACATAACATATATCATTCAACAAAATGGCCTTAGAAGTTACCTTATCATCCATTGTAAGGGATAAACTCCTTGAGGGATAAAACTCTCTTGTTCACTATTGTATATCCAGAATCTAAGGCATTATGGGGGTTTCCCTTATAGCTCAGTTGGGAAAGAATTTGCCTGCAATGCAGGAGACCTGGGCTCAATTCCTGGGTCAGGACGATCCCCTGAAGAAGGAAATGGCAACCCACGCCAGTATTCTTGCCTAGACAATCTCATAAACAGAGGAGCCTGGTGGGCAACAGTCCATGAGGTTGTAAGAGTTGGACATGACTTAGCGACTAAACCACCACAGCCAAGGCATTATGGGCTCATAATAAGTATTTGTTGCACTCTGCAAGCATGCACACTTGGACAATTTTATAAACAAATGAAAATAATTGACAGCATCCATGCAACTAACCTATACCTGTTTATATAGCTTAGGCTATGTGTGCAGCATCTTTTGAAGACCACCACTGCTAGAAATATTTACTTGATTTCAGTCCAGGTAAGTAACAGTTTGTATTATCTGAAATAATTAAATATGCTTAATGTATAAAATACATTAATGATCAAGAACATTCTGTCTCAAGGTTTGGTCATGTAAAAAAATATCTTAAGTAGCTTAAGATGTCTAGCTAATAGGAGAAAATGTCTAGCTAGTAGATACCTTCTAGTTATACAACTGTGATCTCACAAACATCCTTAATTTTCAGTGGGCCTAGCAGAAAAGCAGTATCTGAAGATGTCCTCTGTGATTACACATTGTAGAAGTCATCTCTGTAATGCAATGGGCATATAAGAGAGAGGAAGCAGCTTTTGCATTAATGTAGGCTTACTTCATAAACAACCTACTCACCAATCCAAAATGCTACAAATCTCAACTTCAGTATCTAGGGAACCATAAAATTAGGTACACAAAAGACTAAAATTTCAAATTCATAATTACAAAGTTTAGAGGATATTTTGCATTAAATAGAAGAGGTTCCAGGATGCATTGTGCTTTAAATGGGTCCCTGCTGAAGTACATGTGCACACCTTCATTCACCCACAAATGTCTTTTGTGGAGTGGGGCAGATTAGAGCTGAATGATGCACAAAAACTAAACAATCACTGCAATCAAATCCTAATCAGTAGCTCAGAAAGAACCAACTGCTGTGCCCATTTAAAGAAAGAAGAGAAAGAAAAAATAAAACTTGAAAGAAAGTCTTGTGAACGGAAATGGGAGACCCAGAGTTTCCATTATAGACTTCTTGTGATGTTGTCAATGTCCCAGAAATCAGTGCCATGACAATGGTCATTACTTTTAAAGAACAGAAATGATAGAGAAGGGAAATCATTGGGGATTATTTTCCCAAGTTTCCCAGTCACATCTTACATAAACTGAGTTTAAAATAGTTCATAATGACTATCATGGCAGTGGTGGTGCAGCAAGAAAGTGAAATACTATTACTGAATAGATCAACTGGACCAGTGCCAGCATCCTAATCTGGGCCAACACCCTTTGTCTCAGCCAGGGAGGTGCTTTCTCTAGTCAGATTCATGCAGCCAGTAAGGAAACCAATGCTGAGGCTGGAACAGCACAAGCTTTACTCAATGGCTAAAGAATGGGGAAGTGGGAACTTGGTTTGCAAATCAACTTTTCAACCCAGTTTCAATGGAGGCACTATATATATAGGAGAGTCAAAGTAAAAATCAAGAGGATTGGAAAGAGTGGAAGGAATATATATGACTTATTTTAGAACACGGATGTGGTTTGGACCCGGAGCTGAGGCAGCTCTCCTTTTCAGTCTTGGTATGCTCTTTTCTGGTGGTTGTCATGGCAATCATCAATTGTCAAGATGCTAATGGGTGTGTCATTTAGCAAGCTAAGGTATTACAATGAGCATATAATGAGACTCAAGGTCTGCTGGAAGTCAAATCTTCTACCATCTTGTGCCTTGCTGGTTCTAACTGGTTTTTAACTCTTTGCAGCTTACTCCTAAAACTTACATAGGAGTACTGTAAATAGTTTATGTTGGATGGAGGGTCAGGGGTATGATTCTGGGGCCACAGCCTTGATAACAGTATTATGGATAAACACTCTACCAGGAAAGAGATATGTGGTTTAGTGCTGGGTCTTCACAAATAGTATTTTGGTCAGTTTAGCTTAACAAGCATTTGTGGGGCTATTCCATTTTTGTTGGGGTCCTTTAATGGACCGGGAGACCTGGTGGTCCGGAGTTGATGGTAAGAAAGTGAGAGAGAGAGAAAGAGAGAAAGAAAGCAAGAATGAAAAAGACACGGGGACCCAAGCCTCTGGTGGAGGAAGGGTGCTTTAATGATCTTCCTGGGAGTATATATATGTTGTTGTACAAGAAATTTAGACAATGATAAAGATCAGAAAACCAAATGTACAGCAACCATTGCCAAGGGAACAAGGGAATAATAATAGTCACAAGGTCAGGAAACAATCCATATCTCAAGAAAGAGGATTGAGACTAAGCAGTTCTGTCCTAAGGAGAATGTTTACAGAGGAGATTCAAGCCTGTCTCATTCTATGACCTCAGTCCTGGGAGCGGTGTGCCATTCTGCTGAAAAGGAACAGAGGACTTATGAAAAACAGCATGTCGGAATCCTCCTGTTAAACATTCCCCAATACATTTTCTTTTCATACAGTGAAAGGGTTAAGCCAGATTGTTTCTGAGAGTCATTTCCAACTTTGACATTAATTTCTAGGTCCCCAGTTACCTAAGTAACATACACCACTCAAACCTGGACCTACAGTTTGTTCCACTGGCTCAAGATCTCCTAGAAAGATCTCACCCTGCTCTGACTTCCACCTCTAACTCAATAAAACACAGGGTAAAGGAAGGACCAGTTCGTGTTTACGTAATCATAAAGAATGTTTGTTGCTCCTTCACTTGCCTTCACTGTAAAAGGCAAGTTATGTCCCTTCTTCATAAACCATGTCTTTACTTAAGAATCACCTCCTTAATGAGTACTTCCCTCACCAATCTACTGCTTCAGTCTCCAAACCAACAACTGTATTTCCTTTCCTTCTTTATTTCTTTCTCCTAGCACTAATCACCTTGTATTTATTAATGAAATTTATTGTAGAGGCAAATGAGTTCATTGAGGGCAAACATTTTTATCCCATTTTTTTCACTGCTGTATTCCCAGTGCCTATATTATAATGCTTGGCACACAGCAGGTGTTCAATAAATATTTGTGGAATTAATGAACAAATGAATCAGTTCTTTGCTCCCAGGATAACTGTGAACCAAATTTCTAGTTAATACCACTAACATTTCATCCCAGTTATACATCTTCAGTGTTCTACTAGTTATACAGATTATAAAATAATCATATAAAATCCTCATTTTAAATCTTGGCATTAGGATACTTCTAATCTGCAACATTATACACATTCTCAAGAATACTAGCAAATACAACACCCATATGTCCTTTATAGGTTAGCTGAAAAAAGTGAATCAAAGTTAAAATCTCAGAAGTGTAAAAAGTATCTTAAAATGCTCCATAGGAAGCACTGGTTAGATATAAACAGAATCTAGATTAAACAAGGCTATTATACAGATTCCTCTTAGATTGATCTCTCAAAAGCACAACTGCAGTTGAAGGGCCCTAAAAACAGCTTGGACAAGAGTTAGAAAACCATGCCCATGTTATAACACCGTGGTTTACCTTGAAAGATAAAGTGAGCTTAATGTAGGAGAAAACTGAGGCAGCCAAAGGGTTTCAAAGATGCTTCAAACTCCCTAACTAAAGTAAAGCAAGGTTACCTAAAGTATGATGGAAAGGTAAAAGCTGGATATGTATGAAAAAGGTTTGGAACAGTAACTGGTAAATTCACGAAGGCATTAAGGAGATACATGACAATAACTTTATGGCCATGTCCAGAGTTTTATAATGCACCAACTCAAAATGACTGTCCTCCCCAAAAGCATTCAAACTTCCAAAGTCTATTTCTAATCAACTCATTTATCTCACAACCAAATAGCATAAATTAAGGAAAGTAAGTAAATAATATGTATATGTCAAGACTGAAAGTCAAAATTCTAAGGGTTCATTAATAACCTGTACAGTATGGTATAATACTGAAGATATATGCCTGTTTTACCTTAATAGAAAATACAGATGAATGCATACTCTCACACCTTATTTTTGCATATAGAGAGAAAATCTACTAAATGATAAATAGGAATGTGAAAAAAATCCCTACTCCCAGAAAAAGTCCCTAAAGTATTACCTCTGATTTGGGGCTTTAGGGTTCAGACATATTATCTTTTTAAAGTCCAACTGGAAAAGCTCCTTGGCTTTGCAAAATTAATGTTTGGATGATAAAAAAGTAAACTAAACTTAGGCCTTTTTGACAGGAAAGAAATGAAAGAAGAGACCCCCATCTTTGGCATTTCTGAAAATGAAGAGATTGTGATCTTAAACGAGAACCCAACATGCGAGACAGCAAAAGGAACGCAGATGTATAGAATAGACTCATGGACTCTGTGGATGAGGGTAAGGGTGGGATGATATGGGAGAATGGCATTGAAACATGTTAATTATCATATGTCTAATCAATCGCCAGCCCAGGATTGATGCTCGGGGCTGGTGCATCGAGATTTCCCGGGGGGAGGGAGGAGGGAGGGACGAGGGAGGGGGGTTCTGGAGGGGGAGCATATGTAAACCCATGGTGATAGCATGGCATTGTATGGCAAAACTAATAAAAAAAAATTTGAGTTTTGTGGATTGACTATATACAGCAGCAGGAAGTAAAAAGAAGAGATGGGAAGCAAGGTTCTGCATTTTGAGCAGCTTTTTTAGTTAGGAGAAAACCCTACACAGCCTGTGAACTTAAAGAGACTCAATAAGAGAAGCAGACCACATGATGGTAAAAGGAGAATTTTAAATGTCAGTACAAAAGATAGCAGCCACTAGGGTCCCAAGAGCATCAGTGGGGTAAACAGGACCATGCTACACCTCACCCTACCCTACTTACATTAATTACTGTTCATCCACCCTGAAGTCATCAGCAAATGCTGCCTTGCTGTTCCCAATGTCCTCCTGTGGGGTAATCTCAGATGAAAACCCTCGGTCCTTCTAGTAAAACTGATTTAACATTCTTAATTCAAGAAAAATGCTTCTCAATTTTCCTGCACCAATATGCCCAAATAAAAGAGGCTGATGAAATGATAAAAACATCAACTTTGATAAGCAATGATCAGAATGTAGACATGGGACTTTGGAGTGGTTGCAGTGGTCATAATTGTAAAAAAAAAAAAAGTCTTTAGACAAAAAGACAATATTCTTTGGTACTTGAGTGTGATCTATTCTGGTATTGGTCCTTTAACTTAAGTAAAGCTGGACAAATTCTGCCACATTTGCTGTACCATCTGAGCCACCAGGGAGGCCTACATTCAGTTTAGGGACCTCTAAAAGGCCCACATATAACAACTACTTTCTGCATCACTGTTCTGTCCTTCCCATCTCTAAGTCACCTTCCAGTTATCTGACCCCCATACATTCCTATGCTCTCCTCTTCCTGGTCCTCATGTCTCTTACTTTGTCCAAGCACTACCTCATTTTGATGACCCAATTGTACCCATTACTTCAGTTGATTGATTTGACTCATGACATTTAACTATCAATTTTGTATACCTTCTGGCTTTCAATGTCTCTGAAGTTGCAGATAAAGGATAGATAGTCCCACTGGGCCAATGCAAACCGGAACTGCTCTCCAGTCTTCTAGTCAGGGAAGAGGGCTCAGACAGGAGTATCTCTCTCCAAGTGGTAAAAGTTTTATATTTATGTATTTAAATACTGTTACTGCCATCTAAAAACCCCTGGATCATGTCACTTAATCCCTTGAAGAACTTAGCCCTTGGTTCACTGTAACTCTCCTCAATACCCCTCCTGTCATAATTTTTGTTGATTTCAACATCCACAAGATAGCTATCCAATAATACCCTTGTTACTAAGAGTGCAAAAGTTGGCTTAAAGCTCAACATTCAGAAAACTAAGATCCGGTCCCATCACTTCATGGCAGATAGATGGGGAAACAGTGGGAACAGGGGCTGACTTTATTTTTCTGGGCTCCAAAATCACTGCAGATGGTGATGGCAGCCATGAAAGTAAAAGACACTCCATGCAAGGAAAGTTATGACCAACCTAGACACCATATTAAAAAGCAGAGACATTACTTTGTCAACAAAGGACAGTCTAATCAAGGCTATGCTTTTTTCAGTAGTCATGTATGGATGTGAGAGTTGGACTCTAAAGAAAGCTGAATGCCAAAGAATTGATGCTTTTGAACTGTGGTGTTGGAGAAGACTCTTGAGAGTCCCTTGGACTGCAAGGAGATCCAACCAGTCCATCCTAAAGAAGATCAGTCCTGGGTGTTCATTGCAAGGAACAGGAAGAGAAGGGACGACAGAGGATGAGATGGTTGGATGGCATCACCGACTCAATGGACATGGGTTTGGGTGGACTCCGGGAGTTGGTGATGGACAAGGAGGCCTGGCATGCTGTGGTTCATGGGGTGGCAAAGAGTCGGACACAACTGAACGACTGAACTGAACTGACTCATTGCTTGAATTTCTCCTCCCCAATGTTCTTGTCCTTGACCTAAAACTTGGCACCTATTCCCACAGCCAGATCATGACACTACTAATAACTGTCCCTCTCCACTAACCTTTTAATTATTTATTTTAATTGAAGGATAATTAGTTTACAACATTGTAGTGATTTTTGCCATACGTCAACATGAATCAGCCATGGGCGCACATGTGTTCCCCATCCAGAACCCCTCTCCCACCTCCCTCCCGATCCCATCATCACACTTATTCAGGTTTCAAACTACATCCAAGGCTCTAATCTTATACTGGACCCCATACTCCATCCTTAGTCAGTAACTCACCTCATGATATTTCCCTCAATCCCCTCCCTTTTAGATCATTCCTATGAAAATCCACCTGCTGTAATATCTCCCATTCAAAAAGGAACTGGTGTCCCAATTGCTATCAGCTTTATAAAACAGCAATAAAACCTCTCTACCTGTCACTCCTTATTCTACCTATTCTACTTCATTTTTCTCCATAGTGCTTATTATACTATGGAGAAAGAAATTATGTATTTATTTGTTTGTCCCCTGTGTATCCTCACCAGAATGTAAATTTCACAGTGAGAGATGGTTTTGTTCTATGAAATATTTCTAGTTGCCTAGATGGCCTAGAACATAAGGCACTCAATTAAAATCTGATTAAGTAAGTAATCTTTCATGCAAGGATCAAGCCATCTTCATGAGTTATCCTCAGTTACAACTACTAGGGAGCAAAGCTGTTCCCTTCTGTGTCTCTGCTTCTACAGTATCTCGAGATGTCTTTACCAAGGTAATTTATTATCTTTCTTCTGCCTCTATAGCATGTTAGACTCAACAAACCTGTTCCCTGAACCACTAATTCTCCTAAGCATCACTCATAACATAGTCCATCTTTTTCTCTACAGTTCACATAGTCGGTCTTTCCCTATTTGGTTCACATCCAAAATCAAATTCATTATAACTGTATATGCTTCAATTATATTCACTTGATCACATATCCATAGACAATATTAGAAATCATCCCCAAACATACTTACTCAATAATGGAAAAACTAACACCTCCACATATGAGAGGCAGTGATACAGAAGCTTCTTGAGTATTACAGTGCTTCCGTTGATATTGGAGAAGGAAATGGCAACCCACTCCAGTACTCTTGCCTGGAAAGTCCCTTGGACAGAGGATCCTGGTAGGCTACAGTCCATGGGCAAAGAGTCAGACACGACTGAGCGACTTCACTTCACTTCCACTGATAATGACTTCAAAACCATTTGACTACCCATCAACTGCAACATCTAGATGCATCTTCTGATTACCATGTCTTACATGACAAGCCAGTATATTCCAGATTGCCAGGCTGCTAGGTGGGTGGATGAGTGGAATAGAGAGCATTCACAATGTTAATAAGGACTTTAGAAATGTCTAACTAGTATAGGTTAAAACTTCATAACTATCTAAACTAATCTATCTAAACTGTGTGGACCTTTCTCCTACACCTAGTCTATTATTCAATTAAAAATAAGAGTGGTTAATGAGTTAATATGAAACCTTAGGTATTGTTCTTTGGTAACTTGTCTCTATTATCAAGTAAACATACAAGGCTAGTTTGTTACTCCACAGTGATGTAACAAATTACTATGATAACTCATACTACTCTTCATTTATCTTACTTGTCCTGAGAAGTATAATGGAAATAATATTCTCTTTACTAGAGATGTTAATTCAAGCACTGCTGCTAGTAATCTAATTGCATTTTCACTGATAAGATCCTTGCTTTGAAAAGGGAAAGTGACACTTAAATATTTACAGTGTGATTATTTACACACAATTCCAATTATCCTTAGAAATATTTCTGTGAAAGCAAACAAGAAAAGCCATGCTGGTAGCTTCAAGATGGAAATATTCAATACTTATTGTTGTATTGAATTTAATACCAAATATGAATCATTTGGAAACTTGATTAAAACTATAAATAGAAAGCAACCATCTAGTATCTAATGAAAATAATCCCTTTAATACTATCTTATAGCCTTTGAAATAAAAAGGCAGCTAATAGACTTGTGAGGATAATGTACTGAAACCAAAACAGACTTGGCATCATTTCTGCACAAAAGCTGTTAACCACCTAAAACAGTGCTGCTGCTAATTTGCTTAAATTAGAACTATGTAAATCTGAGAATACTGGAGTGTCACTCTCCATCTCCCACAGAATCTGAGAAAATTTACAAGTTTTTGTTTATTTGTCATGTTGGTGTGACACTGAATATTGTGTAACAGATACACTGCTTCTAAATGTACATACTCCAAAAATTCATGGATATGGACCCATGTTCTCCATTATCACATGTTCTCAGGGGACTGGACAAGGAGGGTGGTGATGTCTTATTAACAGACTATGGGTCTCTGGGATAGGAAATCAAAGATGTAGCCCCATTTCCTTTAATGTTAAAAATATAGGAACATAGAATCATTCTTTAACGTGTGCTTTTGCTGAAGTTTGAAGGATGATATTGACAAAAAGCCACAATAAGAAACTTTAAAGATTCAAGTGAACCAGTTAAGAAAGGATAAATTGAAATCAACACCTTTCACTATGAGCCTAGATCCATTTATACTGCCCCCTTCCTTCACCATTGATTAGTTTCAATTCCAAATATCTGTCTTCTGACATTTTATTTATAATATTTAGGACAAACCACTATGTATCCCTAAACAAGAACCTTACACTGTCTCGTCCCACACTTTGGCTCATGTGTTTCCAGCTCCTGAAAAGTCCTGTGCCTTCATTCTCATAAAAAAATCCTAAATTCCTCAAGTTTGATTTAATTCTTAATTTTAGGGAGACCCTGAAACCATTAAGGCTAGAACAATAAAGGAATTCTGAAAATCATTTGTGACCAAACTCCTTTTTTCTTTTTTTAAACCAAAAAGAACTCAGGCTTTCCAGCAAGTTTGTGTGACTTATTCCAGTATAAGAGGCAGGTATGTACTGACTCCATGCCCACATCCTCCTAATTCCTAATCCAAAGCATTCTATGATTTCTTCAGCTCAGCTGTGACTTTCTCTCTCCCTGGTCTCCCTTGGCCCTGAATGTCCATTGCATTTATTTGGCAATCACTGTGCTGTGTGCTCAGTTGCTTCAGTCATGTCCAACTCTTTGTAACACAATGGACTACAGCCCAACAGGCTCCTCTGTCCATGGTATTCTCCAGGCAAGAATACTGAAGCGGGTCCAAGCCCTTCTCTAGGGATCCCCCTGACCCAGGGATCAAACCTGCATCTCTTATATCTTCTGCATCGAAAGGCAAATTCTTCACCACCAGCACCACCAAGGACCTCTCCCCACCGCTAGCACCACCAAAGACCTCTCCCCACTATGTGTGCCTAATAACCCTACCTGGACCGTAAGATTCTCCTCACAGCATCTGACACAAAGCAACCATCAATAATACTTGTTCCACCTTACCACAATATTTGCAACAACCAGTGTTCCCACTGTCTTGTAGATATGTTGAACACTTGAACTTAACTGGAATTATATGTCAGCAACCTGCAAGAGCAAACTTGGTTAGTCTCCCTTAGTCCAAAAGCCAAAATCCTTATTCCATTTGTTAAATTCAAAGGCAGCAGCCACAAAACACTCCCAAGACTTCCAAGATCCTCATTATACTGTTCTGTGCACAGAACCAAGATTCTGTGGCTGTTCAGAAGTGGGGGACCAAATTTAAAGAGACAAAAACATGTGGAGCCAAGCTGTTAAGCTGAATGAGGGACCAAGTGATGCTCTGACGTGTGGCAGAGAGAACATGGCTACAGGTCACTATTTCTTGGGAAGCTCCCTGACTTCTGTCCTGCTGACACTGAGAAATCTGCTGAGTCTGGCCTTTGGTTTCCCTCCTCTTTGACTCAGGTGGTGGGATAAAGATTTCTGAAGTATCTATGTCTGTTCTTCCAATTCCTACAGGCCTGTGACTGTCATCACCAACTGGCCATCTCTGCAGGCCCTGAGGATCTTTCACCACTGAAAGTAACAGATGCCACTCTTGCTGCCATGGCAACCACATCTGCCTAGGATAATTGCACACATACAAGGGGTTTGAGCAAGGAGAACAAGTAAGACACTGCGTGGCAGATGGATAAACACACCTGTTCTTGCCTCTGCTGCTCCCTGCCAGTGAAAGCCACCTCAGGGAGGTCTTAACCAGAAAATACCCAGATTCCATGCCAGACACCTGACTCTCACAGATACATTCCTTTCCATTCTGACCTCCCAGCCTCCCACACACCCAAGGAGTCGGGAACCCCTATGTCCCAGGTGTCAGGCAGACCCATCCCATCCTCCCTGTGCATGGAGTCATTTCTTCATGATTAATTGTCCCTATCTTCTAAACATATCTGACGTGTATCTTTTTCTGATACCTTAGTTTTTTCCATCTTTTATTTTGATGTGCTAGGACAAAGTTTTCACTCTACTACTGTTCTCACAAAGGTTCTTGGTCTTGAGCTCTTGCATAAAATTCCTTTTAAAGTAAGAGTCTTCATCAAAGTCCTGGCTAAGGAACTTAGGCTTTTCTTCCGGAAGCTCCACAAGGTACATGCACATCTAGTGATGCCAGCTGGCGTGGCAGCCTTGCCTCTTATCCTGAAGCCTCAGACTGTGGTTCTTTCTGTGCATCCTCTGACACGCTAAAACTCTACGAGAGGTTTTCCCTTCTCTTTGGTAAGAACGGTTTCCTGTTTTGCAGTCAAGCTGGAAATCAATTCTTTGATTTTATAGAAAGATGCTAACACACGTCCAGATTTACATGCAAACCAATTACATCCAGTTCCAAATCAAGTGCATCATGCTAATGCTGAAGGCAGGCAGATATACAGCTACCACCACAACCACTACAATCTTTAAACGGCACCTGTTATGCAACTACTTGCTTAGAATGTGGCACACATTTAACCACATGTTGTCCTCTTGAAAATTACAACTCAAGGCACACAAACCATAAGATGCATTTAGGGAACATGAAGGAATATGTAGGTCAATATATAAACATATAGTTGAATAAATTCATACTAGGTAGGTGAACAGTTTGCTCTTAAGATTTGTTTGCTCTTGATTACTACAGTCTCCAAGGAGAAAGTCAAAGAGCTATATATTTTTAAATAGATGAGCACTAAGTTTTGCTTCAGAAATTATAACCAGAAGCCAAAATGTCTCCAAACTCATTGCTATCTGACATGAAATATAGAGACAAGCTGGGGTCAATAAACATTTCTACATAGAGTGTTGTTTCATCAGTCTTGAAATCACCCAAAGGCCCTAGTGATACAAATGGGCATGTCACCCTGGAAATGCTCCACAGGGTACTGAATTGGTCTTCCTCACATCAGCAAGTAGGCAATGGTTCCAGATTCAAAGCTTTGCTAAAATTAATTATTAATTACTATTGGCTTATTGTTCCTCAATACAAGTAGCAACTGGACGACCCTACTTCCTAAATAAAGCTGGCTTTAACGTCCATTTGAGGTACAACAGTAATCCTTTATTTTTAGATGCTTGCTTCTAAGTTTATAGACAGACTCAAAGATGACAGCAAAGGCCACATAGGTAACTGCAACAAATACATGCTCTTTGGGATGTGTTTTACTAAGAGAAGTTCTTACTGTTGTTTGAGATAAGTTTAATAGTGAAAAAATATTCCCAGAACTTGGCTGATTCTGAACCATAACATTAGAATGGCTAATATGTAAGCAGATTAGTGAAGAAAAAGAACAAAATCATGGCAATATCCCAAACTCCCCTACTCATAAAAACAGTCTTCCACTTTACATTTCCGTTCTCTTGAAGTACATTATTAATGCTGCCCATATATGATGATGGGTCAGCCACATCTGTCATAATTCAGCCTGCCCTGCCAACCATTGTCTGGATCAGGCAGTCTAGACACAGTTAGTAAATCATAACTTCTGACATATTTGCCACAGTGGTATATTCTTTGCAATTAATTTTCCCTTCATTTCTGACTAGCATTTATGGTAGAATCTGGCATATATTAATGGCCCTCTAGTCACCCACAACTTCATTAATAATAGGGACATGTTAGGAAATAGAATATTTTTCATTTCTAAAAAACAAGTGCTGCATTCATTTTTGAAAGTATTTTACAGTTTTTAACTGGGGAGGTGGTAAATGTGGGAGAAAACAGAGATAACAGGCAGCCAACAAATATAGAAGTTACCCAGAATGCCAAAAAAATGGGCTTCCCAGATGGCTCAGCAATAAAGAATCTGCCTTCAGTGCAGGAGATGCAGGTTTGATCCCTGGGTTAGGAACATCCCCTGGAGAAGGAAATGGCAACCTATTCCAGTATTCTTGCCTGGAAAACCCCATGGACAGAGAAGCCTGGCAGGCTACACAATGATACACAATATATTTTTGGAGAAAGTATAACATTGAAATATTGGTGAAGAAAATTTAAAACTAAAAGTACCATTTTTATGAGTAGAGGGACTTAGTGTCATAAAGGTATCAATTTCCACTAAATTATCAGAGTAATGGACTCTTTGTCATTCAAATAAAATATCAACACATCTTAATTAAATTTGACAAACTACTTCAGAAATTTATTTGAAAGAATAAAGGACTAGGAATAGAGAAAATATTATTGGTAATTATCAAGGTAGATAGATGTGACCACACATATCAAGATCTTTTCTAAAACAAGAATAATTAGGGTAGTGTGCTCTTGACATGGTGACAAACAAATTAAAAAGCAAAATAAAAAGTCTATATGTTTTTAATCTGCATAATTAGTACAGTGATCCATGCAACATTTGACAAATTTTTATTAAACATTTATTTTTTATATTGATTAATGTTGATACATTCAGACTTAGTTTTTTTTTCCATTTTAATCTGTGCAGCATTTCATCATGTGACTAGACCTTAATTTTTTCAGTCTTCTATATATATTTAGGTTGGTCCTCAGTTTTCCACTCATACATGATCTGATGAACACTTTTGTTTTTGTGCACTTGCATGAAGGGATTTCTAAAATAAAATTATACTTTGTCCATAAGAGATGCTTATCTTTGATGATATAAGTTATTTTACAAAGGAATTACAGTATGTTACATTTCCATCAAAGGTCATCTTAACCTACACCTTTACCAATTTGTTATTTTCAATTTTTTTTTTAATTTTTGCCTATTTGGGTAGAGTGAACTTGTATTTTTGCCTTAGTTTCATTTACCTAGTTACAATCGCAATTGAGTACCTATATTGGTCATTCAGGTTTCCTCTTTAATTACTATTGACATCTTTTGCCCTTTTTTCCTATTTTATTCTGATTATATCATCTTTGCCTTCCTATTTTAAAAAATATATTTATTATAAACTACTCATGCATGTAAATGTTTTAAAAAATAAAACCAAAACATGAATCATGTAACTATGATGTAACTTTTTAATAACATTCTCTTTTTACTAAACTTGTTTCACATTTTTTAAAAATATCATTCCAAATAAGCTTAATATCCATGCTCACTTTCTTCTTTCTTGTACAGTATTGGATTGCATATTTAAACTTTAAAAAAAGTTATCACTATTATTTAGCTTCACAAACTTACTTTTTTTTACTCAACATTATACCTCATGATGATACTTGGAGCACATAATCATTTTGATTTTTTATAGATGTTATATGAATATGTTATATTGTGTTTATTAATTTTCCTTTAGTGAATATTTATATGTTTTTCAGTTTTTTACCATTGTAAGCAGTTTAGCATTGAATATTCTTATTACAGTATAAAAAGGCAAAAAGATATGAAACTGGAAGAGGACCCCTCCAGGTTAGATGTCAAAAATGCCACTGGGGAAGAGCAGAGGGCAATTACTAACAGCTCCAGAAAGAATGTAACATCTGGGCCAAAGAGGAAACAACACTAATTGTGGATATATCTGATGGTGAAAGTAAAGTCCAATGCTGTAAACAATATTGCATAGGAACCTAGAATGTTAGCTTCATGAATCAAAGTAAATTAGATGTGGTCAAGCAAGAGATGGCAAGAACGAACATCAACATCTTAGGAATCAGTGAACTAAAATGGGCAGGAATGGGCAAATTTAAATCAGATGACCATTATATCTACTATTGTGGGCAAGAATCCCTTAGAAGAAATGGAGTATCCCTCATAGTTAACAAGAGGCCAAAATTCAGTACTTGGCTGCAATCTCAAAACCAACAGAGTGATCTTGGTTTGTTTCCAAGGCAAACCATTGCCCTAGTCTATGCCCCAACCACTGATGTCAGTGAAGCTGAAGTCGAACAGTTCTCTGAAGACCGACAAGACCTTCTAGAGCTAACAGACACAGTCACACACACACAAATGTCATTTTCATTATAGGAGACTGAAATGCAAAAGTCAAGAGACACCTGGAATAACAGGCAAGTTTGGCCTTGGAGCACAAAACTAAGCAGGACAAAGGCTAACTGAGTTTTGTCAAGAGAATACACTGGTCATAGAAAATACCCTTTTCCATCACCCCAAGAGATGATTCTACACAAAGACATAATCAGATGATCAATACCAAAATCAGATTGATTATATTCTTTGCAGCTGAAGATGGAGAAGCTCTATACAGTCAGCAAAAACAAAACTGGGAGCTGACTGGCTCATGAGCTCCTTATTGTAAAACTCAGGCTTAAGTTGAAGAAAGTAGGGAAAACCACTAGGCCATTCAAGTATGACCTAAATAAAATCCTTTATGATTATACAATGGAGATAATGAATAGATTCAAGGAGTTAGATCTAGTAGACAGATTTCCTGAAGAACTACATACAGAGGTTTCTAACGCCACAGGAGGCAGTGATCAAAACCACCCCAAAGGAAAAGAAAGGCAAGGAGGCAAACTGGCTATTGAGGAGGCATTACAAATAGCTGAGGAAAGAAGAGAAGTGAAAAGCAAGGAAGAAAGGGAAAGATATACCCAACTCAAGGCAGAGTTCCAGAGAACAGCAAGGAGAGATAAGAGGTCTTCTTAAATGAACAATGCAGAGAAATAAAGGTAAACAATATAATGGGAAAGACTAAAGGTCTCTTCAAGAAAATTTGAGATATCAAGGGAATATTTCACACAAGGGTGGGCAGAATAAAAGACAGAAACAGTAAGGACCTAACAGAAGACTCTTCATGGCAAATAGATGTGGAAACAGTGGCTGACTTTATTTTCTTAGGCTCCAAAATCACTGGAGATGGTGATGCAGCCATGAAATTAAAAGATGCTTGCTCCTTAAAAGAAAAATTATGACCAACCTAGACACCATATTAAAAAGTAGAGACATTACTTTGTCAACAAAGGACAGTCTAATCAAGGCTATGCTTTTCCCAGGAGTCATGTATGGATGTGAGAGTTGGATGGTGAAGAAAGCTGAGCGCCAAAGAATTGATGCTTTTGAAGTGTGGTGTTGGAGAAGACTCTTGAGAGTCCCTTGGACTACAAGGAGATACAACCAGTCCATCCTAAAGGAGATCAGTCCTGGGTGTTCATTGCAAGGACTGATGTTGAAGCTGAAACTCCAATACTTTGGCCACCTGATGCAAAGAGCTGACTCATTGGAAAAGACCCTGATGCTGGGGAAGATTGAGGGCAGGAGGAGAAGGGGACGACAGAGCATGAGATGGTTGGATGGCATCACCGACTCAATGGACATGAGTTTAAGTAAAGTCTGGGAGTTCATGATGGACAAGGAGACCTGGCATGCTGCATTCCATGGGGTTGCAAAGAGTTGGACACGACTGAGTGACTGAACTGAACTGAACTGAACAGAATCTAAAGAGATTAAGATTAGGTGGCAAGAACATATAAGAACTAAAAGTAGTCTTCAGGACCCAGATAACCATGATGGTGTGGTCACTCACCTAGAGCCAGACATCCTGGAATGTGAAGTAAAGTGGGCCTTAGGAAGCATCATTACGAACAAAGCTAGTGGAGGTGATGGAATTCCAGCAAAGCTATTAAAACTCCTAAAAGATTATGCTGTTAAAATGCTGCACTTGATATGCCAGCAAATTTGGAAAACTCAGCAGTGACCACAGGGACTTGGAAAGGTCAGTTTTCATTTCAATCTCAAACAAGGGCAATGCCAAAGAATGTTCCAACTACCATAAAATTGTACTTATTTCACATGCTAACAAGGTTATTCTCAAAATCCTTCAATGTGGACATGAGGGGGTTGGGGGAGGATGCAGAGGGTGGGATGTATGGAGAGAGTAACAGGGAAATTTACATTACCATATGTAAAATAGGTAGCCAATGGGAATTTGATATATGACTTAGGAAATGCAAACTTGAGCTCTATGACAACCTAGAGGGGTAGAATGAGGAGGAATATGAGAGGGAGATTCAAAACGGAGGGGACATATGTATACCTATGAGCTGATTCATGTTGATGTTTGGCAGAAACCAACACAATTCTAGAAAGCAATTGTCCTTCAATTAAATAAATAAATTTAAATCTTTTAAAATTATTTTTTAAAAAGTCCTTCAAGTTGAGTTTCAGCAGCATGTGAATCGAGAACTTCCAAATGTACAAGCTGAGTTTCAAAGAGGCAAAGAAATGAGAGATCAAATTGCCAGCATTTGTTGGATTATGGAGAAAGCAAGGAAGTTCCAGAAAAATATCTACTTCTGCTTCATTGACCATGCTAAAGCCTTTTATTGTGTGGTCACAGCAAACTGTGGAGAATTCTTAAAGAGATGGGAGTACCTGACCATCATATTCGTCTCCTGAGAAACCTGTATGCAGGTCAAGAAGCAACAGAACCAGACATTGAACAACTGACTGGTTCAAAATTGGGAAAGGAGTATGACAAGACTATACATCATCACCTTGCTTATCTAGCTTATATGCAGAATATGTCATGTGAAATGCTGGGCTGTATGAATCATAAGCTGGAATCAAGATTGCCAAGAGAAATACCAATAATCTCAGATATGCAGTGATACCACTCTAATAGCAGAAATCTTGCATTGTGAACAGGAACTAAAAGTCTTCTTGATGAGAGTGAAAGAGGAGAGTGAAAAAGTTGGCTTGAAATGCAGCATTCAAAAAACAAAGATCATGGCATCTGGTCCCATCACTTCATGACAAATAGATGGGGCAAAAGTGGAAGCAGTGACAGGGTTTATTTTCTTGGCTCCAAAATCACTGTAGATGTTGACTACAGTCATGAAATTAAAAGACACATGTTCCTTGGAAGAAAAGGTATTACAAACCTAGGCAGCATATTAAAAAGGTGAGACATCACTTTGCTGACAAAAGTCTGCATAGTCAAAGCTATGGTTTTTCCAGTAATCATGTATGGATGTGAGAGTTGGACATAAAGAAGGCTGAGTGTTAAAGAACTGATGTCTTCAAATTATGACACTGGTAAAGATTCCTGAATGCCCTTTGGATTGCGAGAATATAAAACCAGTCAGTCTTAAAGGAAATCAGCTCTGAATATTCATTGGAAGGACTGTTGCTGAAACTGGAGCTCAAATACTTTGACCATCTGATGTAAAGAGCCAACTCACTGGAAAAGACCCTGATGGTGGGAAAGATCAAAGGCAAAGGAGAAGAGGATGGCAGAGGAGGAGATGGTTATATAGCATCATGACTCAAGGAACATGAGTTTAAGCAAACTCCAAGAGACAGTGGAGGATAGAGAAGCTTGGCATGCTAGTCTTTGAGGTCGCAGTCAGACACAATTTAGTGACCGAAAACAACAAATGTATTTCTGTAACCTGAAGTCAACATGATATTGTAATTTGGTAAGATTGCTTGTAACTTACAATAATTATGTTAGACAACAGTTTTTCTGAATATTTATGCATTTACAGTTATTTCTACCATCTTGTTTTGTAGTTTCTACTTACCATTCATTTCTTGGCCTCATTTTATCCTGTCTTTGATTGGACTGATTTAAAAAAAAATCTTGTATCTTTGTTTGAAAGCTAAAGATTAAAATTTTCCTTTTAAACTCTTCAAGTGTTAGGGTATCTCTTAATATGTGAATTTTTCTAAAAGTCAAATTTCTTCAACTTTTTATACCCTTCTTAATAATATGATTTATTCCCCCTTGAACTTTACAACATATCTTACTATTGCATTGAATTTTTATCTTGTTTGTGTTGGGGGAAAGCACCATCAATGGTTAAATTTCATTACCTTTTCTTAAAGTCTCTATTATATTTTGTGTAATTCATACCTTCCCTCTGGGTTCACTTTTCTTTTTGCTGCATTACATTTATTTCCTTTATAAAGCACCATGGATTAGTAAATTCTCCAAGTCTTTGTTGGACTTTTTTTCTTTTTTTTCATTTTTCCCTCACTCTTGAAAGAGTGTTTGGTTAGATATGAAACTCAGTTAACTGGTATTTTTCCCTCAGCTCAGTGAAGTTGTCTGAGAGTGTTTATCAGTGATGAAGGCCTGATGGGACCAAGGGATAGAGGCTACCAGAGCTGCCTCCAAACAGTAGGGGAAATTTACCCTTTTCTTTCCAGAACACTTTCTTAATTTTGGCCAGGTAGACACACGTTGGACTGCACATATGTCCATCTCTTCTATTGCCCACACCAACTTGCATATAACCACTTATCTCGGTCAGGCTCTAAGCTAAACATTTCACACACAGTCTGCAATCACCCGACAACCCTATAATGACCCTAGTACAATGACGACTACTAGGGGAATTAATTCTTAAAACCTTATTGCAGACTTCAGGTTCCATCAACATGGTAGATTGAGCTAATAGACACCTTGATCTTACTGAAACTACAAATAAATGATGGGTAAAATATAGTGGACATTTAAAAGCATAACCCAAACAAGGCATAACATATAGAGGGACTAAGTACAAAGCACTAAGCAGCCTAAGTAAGATGGTTCATTAATGGGTATTCCTGCAAAAGTCTCCATTTGAAAGCTGATTCTACAAGGCCAGGTGAGCCAGCCTTTCCTGAGGTTCTCCATGCAAGGCTTGCATGCAGATCTCCATGTCACCATGTATCTTGGCATCGTCTCTGGTCATGCTGGCCCAGTGCTGAGTTCGAGGCAGGCACATGGACACAGCTTGCCCACCTCTGTGCCTCAAAGCCTGCAGGGTCAAGGTCAGCCTTCAGGCCATTCTCTGCTGCCTCAGGCATTGGGCACAGCAGGTGTGGATGCTGCCACATTCCCCTTAGGACTACTGAAAAACTGAAACCTAGATTTGTCTTCATCTCAGAAGCACAATGTAGGAAAAGGTCATTCATCTCAGAAAACATAAAAGAACTTGGATTACTTTGGCAGGGTTTTTATTTCAAAACTGCCAGATTGATTCTTTATACATGCCTACATCTAGGCATAAGTTTTAGCAATCTTATTTGGAAAGCAATGATATTTAGAGAGAAAACAAATCCATGCCTCTGAAATTGGCTACAAGAATGAAGCTATACTACATTTTAACCCCTACTACCCTTGCAACTCATTGATTTCCAGCTCAAAATTTCTGTGTGTGTTTTGGTTAGGATTCTTTCAGTTGCGAGTAACAGAAAACCCAATTCAAACCAGCATAAATGAAAACAGGAACTTCTTAGATGAAATAGCTAAAACATCTAGGTCTTTTTTCCAAGGGTCCAAAAGTCACTGACATTTGGACCTCTTCCTGCTATTTGATTCTACTTTCTTTCATATTAACTTTATTCTCAAGGTCCTTCATTCTCAAGGTGACAAAATAGCTCTGCTCATAAATCATTCTTGAGCCAACCACAGTGGCTGTGGGAATATGATATTCTGATCGAGAGATCTGAGGCACATACCAGCCACACACACCCTTGCCCCATGCATGGAGAAGAGATGAGGATTTCCCAAAGGAAAACTGAGGTGATTTATCCAGAAAACAGTGAATGGATGTTACATGATGCAAATAATAGATGCCTACTGCAATCTTAATTAAGTTAAATAATGGCAATTAACACTTGTGCTTCTTATACAAATTTAAGGGTACCTAAAATTATTTTTAAGTCTAAGGATTTAACTTGCATTAAAAATAAAACAGACTGACAGCAAACTTTCTAAGCATTCTGCACTCATTCTAGTCAAACAATAGGACAAATAAATGAAATCTCACAGGCTTCATGAACAATTTGTTGCTGATGTTATTTTAGAGATGATGAAGACAGAAGGCACTCAAAATCAAATATACAGATTGAGCCTGATCCCCGAATTCTGGTCTTGAAAAACAAAAACAAACAAAAAAAGAGTGAGCCAGCATTAAGCATAACGTTCCTTCTCTGGTTTTTGCTGTTTTTATTTTTTACATTAAAAATTTATGTGTGGTTCCTAAGAGAGCTAAAGTAATTAGAGACGAAAAATCTTTAATTCTCAATGATTCATACTCCCTCCCATCTCTGTAGGATTTCATAGGAAACTGCTTTGATGTATCATCAGCTGTAAATTACTTTAATGGCTTCTCTACTGCATTTTACTCCTACCTATGAAAGTGATTTAGTTCCTTAATTTGTGCAACACCTGAACACATAAACATCAATACCATTCAGAGATCTAGAAGAATGTCATTTTCTATAGTACTTAAGGGCAAATTAAATTTGTCGCCAAAAGATATTAGTCATTTTAACATTCATCTCAGTGTAATCAAATAGTTTCAATTAGATTATTAGCACTGAATTCTTTGCAGGCATTTTCATAGATAAGAATTTTATTAAACATGAGAATAGGTATTGCTAAAATAATAGTATTTCAAGTACCCTGATGTCTAATACATCTGAAAATTAAGCCTAACAGTCATTGAGTACCCTTGTGTGCAGAGATGGTACTATATTTTCTAAAAGCATTTGCATTCACTGACAATATGCATTGATTTTGAAAACATTAACTGATAAGGATTCTTTTTTAAATTCTAAGTCTGTTTAAAATGTATGTGTTCCTCAAAATAACAAGTAAACTATTATTTGGGCTCTCCTGGTGGCTCAGTGGTAAGGAATCCACCTGCCAACCAGTTAAGTCCCTGGTGCCAGAAGATCCCCTGAAGAAGGAAATGTCAACCCACTCTAGTATTCTTGCCTGGAGAATTCCATGGACAGAAGAGCTTGGTGGGCTACAGTCCATAGCGTCACGAAAGAGTCGGACATGACTTAACAACTAAACAAGTGTCAGTCACTCAGTCATGCCCAACTCTTTGAGACTCCATGGACTGCAGCCCACCAGCCTCCTCTGTCCATGAGATTTTCCAGGCAAGGATACTGAAGTGAGTTGCCATTTCCTTCTCCAGGGAATCTTCCAAACCCAGAGATTGAACTCAGTCTCCTGCACTGCAGGAAGATTCTTTACTGACTGAGCTACAAGGGAAGCCCATAACAAACTGTTATTTGCCATACCAGATATACCATTTGTATGGATTCAAGTATCATAGGTTCAAGACCTTGAGTTCAGGCTAAATTTAAAATAAAGATGATCACAGATAAATACACTTTAATGAAACTGATAGGGCATTTTTGACAACTGAATATAGCACTTTTCTCATCTTGTCAGTCAGTCACTGCCATATTTCTAGTTCTGTACTCTGCTTTTGCTCAGTATCTCATAAAATATTCAAGGAGTTAGGAAAATGTGTTAATTACATTTATAAATTGTTAAGATACATATAATACATATATATACACACATGCACACATAATCATGCGTAAATTCCAAAAGCTCTTGCTTAGGGTAGAGTGGCAGAATGAGATAGGCAATTAATTAAAACAGCAAATACAAAAGAGAATTCAGTACCAAATCATGAATGAAACAACACATTGTATTAAACAAAGAAATCTCAGTAAAAGGTGGTTGATAAAGAATAGGAATATTTTAGAAATGCATATATGAAATAAAGACAAAAATTAAAAACCTTAGCCTTTAAATTAAATATAGTTATATTTGAAAATCTATATTTACTAGTTAAATTGCGGATTTAATAAATCCACATTGAAAAACTAGCTACCTGGAAATAAAGAGACCCTAAAGTGACAATTTCTCATTAGACTTAAGTTACTTTTTCATATCAAGAAGAGAAAGTCTTTAAAAGGCAAGTTGTACTTTTATAAGAGAGATAAAAAACCAAGTTGAGATATTGTGAGTGTGTGTGTTAGCTGTTCAGTCATGTCTGACACTACGGGACCCCATGACTGTAGCCCACCAGGCTCCTCTGTCCATGGAATTCTCCAGGCAAGAATACTAAAGTGGTTGCCATTCTACACAGCCATTAATAAGAGTGCTGCTGCTAAGTCGCTTCAGTCGTGTTGGACTCTGTGCGGCCCTATAGACAGCAGCTCACCAGGCCCTGCCATCCCTGGGATTCTCTAGGCAATTAAAGCGTCATATACTGCCATTTCAGCAACATGGATGAACCTAGAGAATACTATACTTCTACAAGTCAGAAAAAGAAAGACTAATACATGATATTCCTTATAAGGGGAAATCTAAAATATAATACAAACGAATCTATATACAAAAACATATTCACAGACATAGAAAACAAGCTTATGTCTACCGAAGGGGAAAGTGAGATGAGAAGGGGCAAATTAGGAGTATGAGAATAACAGATACAAACTACTATATATAAAATAGATAAACAATAAGAATGTGCTATGTAGCACAGGGAATTATGTTTGACATCTTATAATAATCTACAATGGAATATAATTAGAAAAAATAATGGAATCACTAATGAAATACACCTGAAACTAACACAATATTGTAACTCAACTATACTTCAATAAAAAACTAAGTTGAACATATGAAGGAAAAACAATATAAGCATCCTAGAAAGCCCCTTTCTTCATAGCTTTAACCCACCTCCACCAAGTACCTCTGTATTTACCTGCTATCTATTCCTTTGAAATGGCAACCCACTCCAGTATTCTTGGCTGGAAAAACCCGAGGAGCCTGGTAGGCTACAGTCCATGGGGTCGCAAAGAGTCAGACACGACTGAGCGACTTCACACTTTTATTCCTTTGAGGATCTTTCTCACCCCAAACCCACTCAGCTCAGAGAATATATTCTCTGTATTATCTTTCCAGAATCTTTCTAGGTATTTTCCAAAGCTCCTACCTCTGTGTTCCCAAGTAGTTTGTTTACTTTAAAAGTTAATCACAACAATGAATAGTCATGTAGGATTTATTGTCATTCTACTCAGGCTTTTACATACCCATGACAAGTCTATGAGGTGATGCTACTTAATTTAAAAATAAAGAATCTGAGGTCTTGAGTGGTACACGGACTGACCATGGTCACAAGGCTAACATGTAATGGCAGCAGGTTTACCCCCAGGAGATCGCACAGTAAGATACCACCCTATGACCCACTTCCACTGACAATACTGACCCTGAGCGTGTTGGGTTGTGTTGAGGCTGTCTGACTGAAAGGCTGGCTTTCTAGGAGAGCACTTCTTGTTCATATTTTCACATCAGAGATTAACAAAAGCACTAGCACCTTGTAAACCTCAAATGTCTGCTGAATAAACAAGTGACTGAAGGCTGGCTACTTATTGATTAAAATTTTCTTTGGTAAAACAAGACTGCTTAGTAAGCTCCATACAAACACTAGGTGGCCTGCCATTCTGTTCTCTTTTTCACTAGTGTGTGTGTGTGTGTGTGTGTGTGTGTGTGTGTGTGTGTGCGCGCGCGCGCACATACATATCACTGTTTAATTATCAAGTCTCATACATACATATACATGGGCTTCCCAGGTGACAGTAATGGTAAAGAATCTACCTGCCAAGGCAGGAGACAGGAGATGCGAGTGCAATCCCTCAGTCAGGAAGGTCTCCTGGAGGAAGCATGGCTACCCATTATAGTATTCTTGCTTGGAGAATCCCATGGACAGAGAAGCCTGGCAGGCTACAGTCCACAGGGTCACACAGAGTTGGACACAACTGAAGAGACTCAGCACACAGGCATATATATGTGTGTGTATATATACATATGTGTGTATGTATGTATCAGGACTAATTAAAAATAAATGGAAATATATCCATGATTGAATAAGTTTTACAGGTTTTTCTTAGTCCTCCAAATTTTATCCATCTCTTTTTATAACCATCTATTTAACTTTTTCAAAAGAAGGATTTGCCTTTTAATGGGAAGTCGGCATTTCATCATAAAGATAAAACACAATGTGCTCAACTTATTCTGCTTCTAGAAGGCTCCTTTTTATCTTGAATAGTTAGCCAGTAGAAAAGATAGATTCCAAAAAATATATACATTTCAGGCATGAGAGATCAGAGCTTTACTAGAGTGAAAAGAATGAAAAATGAAGCTTCCATTTCTGTTGTACTGAAAGATATAATTTGCAAATGCTCGATTATCACTCAACTTCTGTTCCAGAGTCTATGAGAGCTGAACAAGGAAAGAACTTATATATCTGAAAAAATCAGTCAGCTCTGAGTTTAAGTTTGAACAATGAAGCATTCCTCAAAGTCTTGATTATTTGGATAACATGGCTTTTTGCTCAAATAGTATTGTGTGTGTCTCCCAGCAAACTATTTCTAAAGAATCACTTTCACAATTGCATTTTTAAAACCCCAGCCCTTAGGATACTGGTAGCATTAGCAATTACATTATGATGGCAATGATTCTTCGTGGTTTGGGAGTCCACACCCTTTGAGCATCTGATAAAAGCTATGGATTCTCTTTCCACCTCTGCTCCCAAAAAAATTTTAAAAATCACATATATGAAAACAGATAAATACTTAAAATTTGCATGGCATCTCAGGGGACTCACAAATGCCCCAAAGTCCACTCATGGGCTCCGTCTGTTTCATAGTTATTCCTGGTCCCTTTAAATACCCAGGCTCTGAGAAGATCTCAAGACTTTAGCTCTTCCTGGGTCTTTTCTATGAAAGAGCCACTCTGAAAGATAAGAATACAATGGAGGGCTCAGGAAGACTCAGAACAAGCCATGTCACTAAAGTGATAGAACTCTCAGGAGAAAGCAAAAAAGTGTTTATTTAAAGAATTAGATTTGGGAAAATGTTCACTTCTTTTTCTCAGACTTTTTTTTGCAAAATTCAGTCCTTCATTTGACAAAAATTGACTGAGTTTCCTGCTGTCCCTCAAAAGTCCAGGGAGAACCTACCCATAAGGAGTGGAGTGAACCCCTAGGACCTGGCTACATCTGGAGGAAAACGGTTCTTGAGACCTTCACAGAGGCTTGGGCATCTTGCTGGGATCAGCAACCAGAAAGCCAATGTCCTTACCAGCAGTGCAGGGTTCATGTACCTAAATAGTCATGGTGCATAACTTCCAATGAATATATTAGAACACCAGACATCAAAATCCCTCTGTTAGAGCATATACTAACCATATCAATGATGACATTAATGACTTTGGCAAACTTTCAATTCAAACATTAACACAGTTCCAAGCTGTATTTATTCATAAATGATGGAATTCCTCAAATTATTTAACACCTATCTGGTTAGCCTTCTTTAAACCTACTCTATACCTCTGTCGGTATTTTGGAATAATGACTTTTTAAAAATATTTTTGAAAGATATTCAAGAGCAACAAAAATCAAAGGTGGCTCATTAGATTTGCATAATGATTAAAACTGAAATTATCTAATTGGGATTTATGTGATGTTATTTAGAAGTACTTCCTTATTTTAAGATAATAAATGGATGTTTAGTATTCACACAACAGAATTGTATAACAGTCCTCTCACTGGGGAGAAATGAGATAGTCCACAGAGAAAGCCTTGGGAAGACTAATTGGGTTTCCCAGTTGCTCATTTGCCTTGGTTCATATAGAAATTAATGTTAGGAAAATCCAAAGGGTACTGAACAACTGGAATCTGGCAGTTTAATTGCTTTGCACAAGAGACCAATGGTCCTGGGTCTTGGGTGTGCCCATGTGTGCATTTAGGCAAGGGACAAAGCCCTTACAAAACTCCATGCTCTTGACTGCTATAGAGAGACAAACAGGAGCACTGTGTCCAAGGGAGAGGGGTATGAATTCTGCTGAATAGGAATCTATTTTTAGACCTATTCATTTGCCTCTCTTTAGATTCATTATAATTTTAACTCATATACCAGAACATTGTTTCCAAGGAAGCACTGATTTATGTCCTCCATGGACAAAAGAACAGAAATAAGGCTCACTCCAGATGAAGATTAACTCTACTTTTAACCATGCTTTGGAATGGGAAGTAGTCTCTGCTTATATCTGGCAGCCCTGTGAATAAGTGTGTGCCCTTTAAGACACACTTCAACCAAGGTGCAGCAAAGATAGATGAGCAAATTTAGGCAGATTCAAGTAAAAGTGATTCTTCTGGGGTATGTTTTATTTACACAGCATGGCTGAATCTCAAACATATTCTGAATATTTTTGTCATATTATACAATTCTGTGTTATCCAAGAAAAACAAGTTCAATTTTAACATTAGTATTATTTTAATCAAAATTAACTTGATTAAGTGGTAATAAAAAGTTGTATGCTCTTGTCCAAACTGTTCCAAGCTGTTTAAAACATATACACAAAACCAAGACAAGAAAACAAACTAAAAATATATATATAGAAGAAAACAAAAATAAAAAAAATCTTATACCCACTATCTCAGAGAATTAATGAGTTCCATTTAAGAGACTTCCCAGGACCTCTCTATCTTGGGCCATTCTTATCGTACAAAAGCCATTCTTTGAAAACACAGGAAATTTCTTTGAATTCAACTAATTGCCTATTCTTGTGTTTTAAAGAAAGACTTGCAATGAAGGTAGGAAATGGAGGTTCTAGTCATGAATGCTCCTGAATATCTGATGGGCTTTGGACAAATCACAGAACCCTTTAATATTATCTCACTTTCCCAACCCAGGGATCCAACCAAGTCTCCTACACTGCAGGCGGATTCTTTACCAGCTGAGCCACAAGAGAAGCCCAAGAATACTGGAGTGGCTAGCTTATCCCTTCTTCCTGGGGAGCTTACTGACCCAGGAATCAAATCGGGGTCTCCTGCATTGTAGGCAGATTCTTCACCAACTGAGCTTTGAGCGAAGCCCTTATTAAATTAGGGTAAATATCATCTGAATCTCTGAGATAATGGAAATAAAACTATGTTTATTACACTTTACAAAAGAAGTTGTCTTATGAATTAAAACATTAGTAAAATACTAAGCACTTTTCATTTAAATAAAACATTAAAATAGACACTTGATACCAGTTGTCTGAAGGAGTTTCCCCACTCAGCTCTTTTATGTCAAAGAAGGATCTGTTCCATGATGCTTTTCAGCATCTCATGGAAAAATTTAAGACATACTATCTGGCTCCTGAAATGTGTTCTCTGTCCATTATCCTAAATACTAAAGGAGAAGAGAACACGTAGCGAGAAAAAGCTAATCTCTGACCAGAAACTGATTCTGTCTTAATTGATTGTTTTATTTCCCAACACAGGAGATGCTTTTATGAATCTCCAAAAGAACAGAGAAAAGAGAGGAAGCTACCTAGATGATAATTAATAATGACCATTGCAAGATTTGTTGGAGGGAATTCTCTTTACACTATGCATTGAGAGCAATCTCATCTCTTCAATCACCACTCCCAGATACTGTCAAACGGGTTTCAACATTAGTAAAGAATCTAATTTCCTTTGCAGTGCCAAGTGATAAGTGTATTTATTAAGGAGGAAAGAATTTGAAGTAGAAAGAAAAGTCAGGTATCTTTCAACATTCAAGAAAACCCAATGATTTATTTTCTGGTATTTGGGAGGAAAGATTTATGTTCATTCTATCTTAACTGTATTAGTTATCTATCCCCATATAACAAATTATCCCAAATTCCTCAGACCAAAACAAAGCATTTATTATCTCCAACAGTTGCTAATCATCAAGGACCTGGGAGGAGCTTAACTAGGTAGTTTGGCTCTGGCTTTCTCACTAGGTCACAGTGAGGCTGTCAGCTAGAATTATAGTCATCTCAACGTTCAACTGAGTCCCGATAATCTGCTCCCAACCTCACCTATGTGGTTGTCAATAGGTTGTCCTTTCTCACTAGCTGTTGGTCAGAGTCTTCAGTTCCTTACTCTACGGGCGTCTGAATTGGACTTCTTACAACATGGCAGCCTATTTCCTTCAGAAAAATATCCAAGAGAGCACTCAATTTCCAATTGTGTATATGCTCATTTCAGAAGAGAAATACCATCATTTTGTTCTATGCTACTGTGCACACAGACCAATCCTGGTACAGTGTGGGAGGCGGCTACACAAACTTATCACTATCAGGAAGTATAACATCAGTAGTCATCAAGGAGGCTGGTCACCACATCATCTAACTTACAAGAAGCCTACAAGATAGTATACCAGCCAACGACAGAAACAGCTAGAGGCTCAGCTGATGACATCAAGCACAGAACAAACTAATCATAAATATGCCATCTTTTTCCAGCTTCGCCTGTTTTATCTTTAAGGTAAATCTGTGTCCTCTTTCTACTTATGAAGTGTGCATAACAGCATTAGCTAAGCCAGTGAGTCTTCACCAGCATCTAAATCAAATTATCAAACATACAGTGTGGTAAGAGAGACACACAATTCCTTTCAAAGTGCTAGCATTTCAATGTACATTTCCTCTCTGGCATTCTGCCCTTCGCTGGAGAGTATGAATCTGTTTTCCCTTGGGAGAAACGGCCACAGCGAAGGCAATAAAACCTTTCTAAGTTATTGAGAAGTTAAGGGAAGGATAATTCAAACAAACCAAGTTTTTCTCAGAAGAAAAGGGATCCTGTCCATAGTAGGCTTGCACCTCGCTTCTCTCTGGCCAGGAAGATATCTACCTTAGCCCAAAAGCAACTCTTGAGGTGAACCTGAATTGTGCTAAGGTCCCCTGGTCCTCTGAGAAAGGACTTTTCCTTTTCTTAGATAGAGATTTACATATGAAATAAATATAAAGCATTTTATCAGAACTATGAAGGAAGGCTGGAGCTGTATTACTACAGTGAAGGAGAGCTTTACTATTTAAATGTCTGTCTGTACCAGTGATACTGAGGTGTATATATAGGGGGATAAATCTCACCTTCCTCCCTCCCCACTCAACATTCTGATAAACTCTCCTACAGGGTCTATCCCTACCTCCTGAGTTGAGAATCACTACCAAATTGACCCATGGTTACTAGTGGATATGTCTATTTCTCAAGAGGTTTAAGGAAGAGAATCTTTGTCAACCAATTAACTCAGTGCTAACTATTCCCATGATATATACTTCTACATAAAGGAATTTCTTTACTATACTTATTAACCATCTTGTTTATTCCAAAAAAATATTTGCTATGATTTATAAGATTTATAAAATACAATAAAAAACTAATATGAACTAGTTGTGAAAGAAACAATGTAAGAAAACCAAGTCTATGGGACATAAAACTGAGCAAGAAATGTATTTTATCCAGATGGGCCACAAATTTAGTTCTAAACATTTGAGCAGTCTCCCAATTGGAAAAGAGAAATACAATCTCAGTTCAGCTTATGTATAAAAAATATTAACAATTTTCTTAAAACAGAGAACAACTATTCTTAAACTAAGATCAGACCCAGTACTCCACTGGGGATAAATGTCAAGATGACACTATTCAATAAAAACAAGATGATGTGGCATTGAAATGTTTCTTATACTGACTTGATCAAAGCCTTGCAAAAAGTGATTCTGCAGGAGCAGATATAACAGAAACTGCCTCAACCTCACTATTTCTTCCTATGCACACTGAAACTCTCCATTTCCTAGCCACATAAGGTCAGGTTGGGGCCATGAAACTGGATTCTGGCCAGTGCATAATGATGTGCCCTCTGTCGAGGCCTGAGTATAACACCCCTTCACTTTCTTCTTCCACAGTGGCCTCGAAGGACCATGTTTAAGATGGCAGTTCCACACTATGCTGCTGACGCTGCTAAGTCAATTCAGTCAGGTCTCCCTCTGTGTGACCCCATAGATGGCAGCCCACTGGGGGATCCTCCAGGCAAGAACACTGGAGTGGGTTGCCACTTCCTTCTCCAATGCACGGAAGTGAAAAGTGAAAGTGAAGTCGTTCAGTCGTGTTCTACTCTTAGCGACCCCATGGACTACAGCCCACCAGGCTCCTCTGTCCACAGGATTTTCCAGGCAAGAATACTGGAGTGGGGCGCCATTGCCTTCTCCAGTTCCACACTATAGAAGGAGTCTATATCCCTAGCTCAGAGGAGTATCTCCATGAAACACCTTACAATCTGAATTAGGCCATGACATAAACAAAGAACAAAACTTTAGTGTGTAATTTCCCTGACTAAAACAACAAACATTATCAGTACAGGTTCAAAATTCTACCTCTCTGTAGACATGATTTGACCATCTGGGCAGAGTCTGGAATATCTAGAAGAATAGATAGATTTTAAATCTTCCACACAGTCCTCCCTCAATATGGTTTTGTTCAACTATGTGTTTAAAAAATCCTAGAGATGATGATAATGAAGATATTATAGTAATAGCTAATGCTTGGATATCACATGCTATGTGCCAGGAATTATTTATTCTAAACTTTTCCATATATTAATGTATTGTTTTTTGTTTGTTTGTTTTTTTTTACAATATATTCATTCATTTAATTCTTACCATTATCTCTAATTTTCAAATGAGGAAACTGTGGAAAAGAAGTGACTTGTCAAGTTCCCTCAGTAGGGGGTGGCAACAGAATTAGATTCCGAAAATCTAACTCCAGGGTTGGTGCTACTAACTTCTACATTATATGTTATTTCATACAATGATGATAAGGTTGGTATCGTGATCCCTTGAAAAACTATTAAATGCCTCCAGTTGTCTAAAAGTCCAAAGGCTTCAAAACACATATGAGCTGAAGTGTGGCTGGCATCCTCTTGGAACAGCTAAGGAGCCTAACAAAGGATTAATCTTAATAGATGCCTATTAAGATTAATTCAAGAGAATAAATCCAAGTGGAGCCAAGATTAGCTTTCAAAAGGATTTTCTAGTATAATCCCACTGTATGATACCTTACTAAGTTGGTTTAACAATTCCTATAATTTACTTTAAAATAACAACATATACAGCATAATACTGGATATGTATTAGTTAGCTGAAGTTTTAACTTTAGAGTAACTTTAGAGGTATTTAGGGACCCTAAGTTAACTTTACAAGAGAACAAAATGAAAAAATATTTTCTGAATCAAGATAAAAGATTGGTACTTCTGGGTCACCTAATGCCACCATATACATTCCTTTATGATCCATTGGCCATATGTGGCATGCCAGAAGAAAATCAATATGATACACTAGGTCCCCTGAGTTAGTTCTCCTTGCCATAGTCAATCTTTTGGAAAACAATTTTAAGCTTCCTGTTAACTCAAAAGATCACTTTTGTTCACTTCATGTCATTTCTTGCTAAAATACATAAAAATAAGTTTTTGTTTTCATATAAAATTCCCTTCACTTACCTCAAGTATACATAAACCACAAAACTCTACATCAAGGAGGCAACTTTTAATATTACCTAATCCAATTCCTTTTTCCATAGAGGAAAAGACTGAGATCCAGACAGGCTAAACTACTTGTGCCAGGTCTCAAGCTAGTTAGTGGCAAAAGCTAGTGCCCTGGCTTTCTCCTCCAAGTCTTTTCTTACCATCATACTGAGCCACAAGTGGATCCCAAGGGCACATTTAAATACTGAGACTGCAAAACATCCTTGGCCAAGAGGCAGGGATAAAGCATGACCATAATTTTTTAAGTATTTATCACAGTGAAATAAGCTAAAGCAGTCTCAATTGAGGTGGAAAATGCCTGCTGTTGAAATAAATGCAACAATTTAATTCTGAAGGTGAAAGGCAGCTCAGAGGCAAGATAAAGACCATGAGTAAAAAAACCCTGACCTCACAAGATAGGGAAATAACATGTCTCCATCAACAGATAAATGGATCAATACAATGTAAAACATATATATATATATATATATATATAAAATGTACTATTGCTCAGCCATTAAAAAGAAAAAAGCCTTGCTACTTTGTGTCAACATTGATGGACTTGGAGGGTATTATACTTAGTAAGACAGAGAAAGACAAATAATGCATGTTTTCACTTATACATGGAATAAAAAAACAAATTAAACAGAAATATAATCGCAGATACAGAGAACAAACTTGGGGGGAAGGAGAGAGAGGATAGAGATTAAGAGGTACAAACTACTAATTATAAAATAAATAATTCACAGGGATGTATTGTACAGTATAGGGAATATAGTCAAAAATTGATAACTTGCGTGGTGTGTAATCTATAAAAACCATTATATTATACACCTGAAAGTAATATAATATTGTAGGTCTGTTTCACTTCAATACTTTTTTTTAAAAAATATGGAGAAAACCTTAATAATAACTAATAGGGCAATTTTATTTTAAAGGAGACAAGAATATTCAACAGAGAAAAGAAAAGCTCTTTAACAAGTGGTTCTGGGAAAACTGGACAGCTACATATAAAAGAATAAGATTATAATACTCCCTAATAAAAGCTCAGTATGGACCAAAAACCTATTGACATAAATCATAGCAAGATGCTTTTTGATTCATCTCCTTGAAAAATGAAAATTTAAAAAATAAACAAATGTGACCTAATTAAACTTAGAAGTTTTTGCACAGAAAAGGATACCATAAACAAAATGAGAACCAAAAAATGGGAGAAAATATTTGCAAATGATATTATCTACAAATCTCCAAAATGTACAAATGGTTCATGCAACTTAATATCAAAAAAACAAACAATCCAATCAAAAAATGGGCAGATCTAAATAGACATTTCTCCAAAGAAGCCATATAGATGGTTAGGAAACAAGAAAAGATGCTCAAAATCACTAATTATTAGAGAACTGCAAATCAAAATGACAATGTAGTATCATCTGACACCAGTCAGTATGGCCATCATCAAGAAATCTACAAATAAATGCTGGAGAGGGTGTGGAGAAAAGACAACCCTCCTACACTATTGGTAGAAATGTAATTTGGTACAGTCACTATGGAAAACAGTATGGAGTTTCCTTTAAAAATAGAACTGCCATATGATCCAGCAACCCCACTCGTGAGAAAACCGTACATCCAGAGAAAACCATAATTTGAAAAGACACATGCAGCCCAGTGTTCACTGAAGCACTATTTAGAAATGGCCAGGACATGGAAGCTACTTAAATGTCCATAAATGGATAAAGAAGATGTGGTACATACATGCAATGGAATATTACTCAGCCATAAAAAAGAATGAAATAATGCCATTTGCAAAAACATATATGGACCTAGAGACTATCATACTGAGTGACGTAAGTCACACACAGAAAGACAAATATCATATAATATCAATTTTATGCAGAATCTAAAAAAAGTGTTATAGATGAACTTATTTACAAAACAGAAATAGAGTCACAGGAAAAAAATGTATGATCACAAGGGCACAAAAGGAGGGCATTAACTGGGAGACTGGGACTGCCATATATGCACTACTATACATAAAGCAGGGTAACTAGTAAGAACCTACTGTATAGCAGAGGGAACTCTACTCAATAATCTGTAATGACCTATATGGGAAAAAGAATCTAAAAAATAGTGTATACATGTATATTTATAATTAATTTACCTTGCTGTACACCTGAAACTAACACTACATTGTAAATCAACCAAACTCCAATAAACTTTTAAAGGAAATATATTTTTAAAAAGAAGTATATGAGGCTAGAGAAGGGAGAATAAAATAGTGAACTTACCAAAATCTTGAAATATACATACAAAAAATAAAGGCAACAGTGATGGATACAGCACAATACTAGAACAAACACATTTAATACAATGATTGGATCTCCTTGGCTAATGATTTAAAACAGCCTATGATACTTGAATCTCTCCTTCACAATCACTTTTTTATTTTTTTTACTGAAGTAGCTGCTTTGCAATATTCTATACCTTTTATGCTTATTCAGAATGTTGACTGTTAGTATAACCCTAAGGGAACCCATGATTAAGTAAAGACAGGAAGAAAGAAACTGAAACATCGTCCTATGTGATATTCTTTATTATTTATAACCCTCGCGTAGCAAAAGTAAACAACGGACAGCTCTTCAAATATGCTGTAGTTGCTCTTGATGCTCATCCTTAGTATGTGATCTTCTCTCTTTCTGATATACCTTACATCCTACTTACATGCTTTTGGCTGAATCCTATTCTTACAAGTCTGTTCAAATCATACCTCTTCCTGGAAGCAATCTGAGTTGTTTCCCTCACTTTGAGTTAGATATTCATTCAATGTATAACCTACATTTCAGTAGGGTTCTCAAACTCCTTTTCAAATCACCTTCCAAAAATCCACTTCTATAAAATACTAGTGATTAATGCTAGATTTACTGGAGATTTCAGAAGAGATGGTATTTGCTACATAAACTCTTCCAAAATAATTTACATCTACTTACTGTTTGATCTTGTCAAATCTAAAAAGGACACAACATGACCTACCTTTCAGCATTTTGAGGGGCCTAAATGAGATATATTTTCAAAGCATACATCATATTGGAACAAGAAACAGCTCAATTAAAGAAATACAGAGTAGGGGATGGAGAAGGAAAGGAGAGAAAGAGAGGAGAGGAGGGAGGGAGAGAGAAAAACACAATTCAAAATCCTCTCTCAACATGGGCTTTTTCTCTATCAAATAGCACAAGCATATTTTTAGGTGCCATCATATTGATGCCTTGTCATCTCAAGGCATGAGCGCACTCATCACTGATCACTCAGATGTTATGTATTTGCCAGCAATAAGCTTGGAAAACATCCCTCATTCGGAGCTACCTTGTCTGTCAATAGGTAGCCCGAGGCACTTCTCTCCCAAATGCCAACCCCACCTCTGTGGGGGACCTTTCTCAGCTCCCTTGTCATCCTCAAACATTTCAATAATTCATCTGTTTAGAATGCTTTTTAGATACCCAACAGCAGATTGGAAAACAGCTTTCTAAAGAAATAACAGGCAGGCAGTATCCACTAAAGGCCCTGCTTTTGATTTCAGGAAATTCTGCTTGAACAAAACAAAAACCCCCATGAGGGCATAGCAAAAATCTCAACAACAACAACAAAAATCCTGCGTAATATTTGTAAAAGACAGATGCGGAAGTCTTAGAAGTTAAAAAGGCATATATTTATTATGTCATGTGCCATGTGTTCTGCTAAGCATGCACAAGTATGCATTCTATGATGCCTTTTGTAGGTCAGAGACAGGCGACTTGGTGCTTTTAAAAGACAAATGAGTTTTCAGATTGATTTAGCAAATAAAGTATAGTATGTGTATATATATATATTTTTTAAAGTATAACACCAACTAATTCCTTTTAAGTAAACAAAGATCAGCAAGATTCTGATTTAACTGGATAATATAAAAGTAGAAGGAACAGGGATTATCTAAGGAAACAAGTCTTTCAGGACCACAGAGTATTATGGAGTGGATGGTTGTGTCCCCTCCAAATACCTATGTTGAAACCCGAACTCCAATGTAAAGATAAGTTGGAGATCAAGCTTTGGAGAGCTAACTAGGTTTCTCTTAGGTCACAAGGGTAAGGTCCTCATGATGAGATCACAAGATCAGCCAGAGAGCTCACTTGATTTCTCTCTCTCTCCATCTCTGTTTCTTTCTTTCTCTCTCTCTGCCATGAGAGGACACAGCAAGAAGGCAACCATTTGCCAGCCAAGTAGAAGGCTCTCCCGGAATCAAAACACACTAAGCACTCTAATCTTGAACTTTCCATCTCCAGAATTGTAAGATATAAATGTCTGTTCTTTAAGACAAAATAGTCGGTGGTATTTTGCTGTGGCAGCTTGAGCTAAGATACTGAGTTTGCTGTGTCAGGAGTCAGGTCCACATGAAAACGTCCAGGGAAGGCAGAGTGGCAGACATGGGGGTCATTTACTTTTCCAGAGGGGATACATGGGTTTTAATCTTCGAAAACTTCTGTTGACTTCATCAGCCAATGCAATTCCCCTTGGATATAACTAAGCTCATATTAAAGTGACTGTCCTCTAGCCACCAAGCAAACATGCTAATACAGACTAAAAAGTAAAAGGTCAATTTGGACATCTTTTCTAGATTGAAAGACATACTTTTCAGACTTGCTTGCTTTAATCCTATTAAGTAACTTGACAAAATGTTCATATTATCAATCCTTAAAAAGTTTAATTTGTATATGCACAGTACTTGCCTCTCCCAAAGTGTTATTATGTCTGTAAAAGAAACACCTATAGATATCAACTTTCTCCCCTTTTCCTGCAAACTTGCTGACTATGAATCTTCCTTATTCTTTCATTCTTTTTGCAATAAAAGTGCCTTTTCATGTATTGAAGTTAATTTTCTTCTTTCTTCCTCAACCCAATTTCGATTGTCTTTCTATCTCTTTCCTCTTTACCCTACTGATTCTATTTAGCCTCTAAACATGATCACATCCTTCCTGCCCCTCTACTGGGCATATACCCTGAGAAAACCATAATTAAAAAATACACATGTACCCTAGCCAGGACATGGAAGCAACCTATATGTCCATCGACAGAGAAGCATATAAAGAAGATGTGGTACATATATACAATGGAATACTACTCAGGCATTAAAAAAAAACTAAACTGAGTCAGTTGTAGTGATATAGATGAACCTAGAGCCTATCATATGAAGTGAATTAAGAAACAGACAAATATTGTATATTAATGCATATATATGGAATCTAGAAAAATGGTGCTGATGAACCTATTTTCAGGGCAGGAATAAAGGAGAAGTTGTAGAAAATGGATTTGTGGACACAGAGGGGAAGTGGGGGGCAAACTGAGAGAGTAGCATTGACGTATATACACTACCATGTGTAAAATACATAGCTAGTGGGAGATTGCTGGATAGCACAGGGAGCTCAACCCAGTGCTCTGCAATGACCTAGAAGGGTGGAATGGAGAGGGAGACTCAAGAGGAAGAGGAGATATATATACACACACATAGCTGATTCAGATTGTTGTACAGCAGAAACTAACAACACTGTAAGGCAATTATATTCCAATTTTAAAAATCAAAACAAAACATCGCCCCCATATAACAGGTCATCCCTGGCCACAAGTCTTCTCTCTAGTTTCTATTCAAATCACTATTTTCTTCCATTCTTGTCACAGTCGCTAACATTGCCTCTACCACCAAACACAGCCATGTTACTTTCCTTGATGTTTCCACAACATTGAAAACATTTCACTACATAATTCTTCACTCATTGAGTTTTCTGAGAAAATCTTTTCTCCCTTCGTTTTTCTCCCAGGTATACCTGTCATCCAAATTCCTTCCTAATTCCTGGGTCACACCTTCCTGGTTGTTTTCATCACTCCCAAAATGCAGTGATTAAGCTTGCTAACTCTCACATCAGATCACTTGATTTTGAGTCCAATTCTACTACTCACCAGCTCCATGACCTTGGGCAAGCTGTCTCTCTGAGGTTTTGTTTTCTCCTCTGTAAAGCAAGTGTAATAGCAATAACTGTCTTATAGGATGTGATTGAAATTAAATATAATAATCCATGTAAATCTCTCTGTCCAATAAATTCTTTGCCACTTAACAAATCCATGGATCTCACAATTCTCTTGTGGTGTATATGGGACAAGTATTATTTCTGTAAATGTATTCAACAGATTTATTGAGATATATTAAACTGCACATTCTTAAAGTGTACATTTTGATATGTTTTGACATATATATAATTGATATCATGGCCAAAATTATGATAATGAACATATGGACCACCTCTAAAAGTTTCCTTAGGACCCATTTTTTAAATTGAAGTATAGTTGCTTTACAGTGTTGTTCAGGGCACATATAATTAATCCCATTTTACAGAAAAACATAAGAAGCTAAAGTTGACATCTCAGTCTTAGAATCCAAGAGCTCTATGACTTAAAAAAAAATAATATTCATTTCTTGGTCTTACTATGAGTGCAACAAAGGTTAGCAGAGGGCTCTGCTCACATTAATCTTTTATTTCTGAGCGACTTTGTCTAATAGCAAGATTTACTTGGTGCCATACCTTTAGTTGGGCATTGAAGGAGATACTTTATCTGTTTGAGAGGATTTAACGATACATGTAATGACCATACATTTGAATCTAATCAGCCTTTCTTAACCAAAATCTATCTCAATTTCATTTTTTTCCTCCTCAATATTGGGAGGATGTAGCCTCTTACAACCCTACAATTATTTGACATTGTGGACCCCATCAGTTTGTTCCTGTTGTAAATTTGGCCAATTTTATCTGGATTCACCTGTCTTCAGTTTCCTTGTCAAGTAAACATCAGTGCACAAACTGCTACATTCTATTTTCTAACTCTTCTTCTAGAGAAAAAAAATTTGGAAAGGACATTGTTCTCAGTCACTCATTTGTGTCCAACTCTTTGCAACCCCGTAGACTATAGCTCATGTGTCCATGGGATTATCATGGCAAGAATATTGAAGTGGGTTGCCATGTCCTATTCCAGGGGTTAAGAACATTAACTCCCTTCCCAATTATCACAGGAGATGGCTCACCATTTGTCTCATCTTTAATAATAGTTTTCTGCCAGCCAGCACCCAATCAATAAGCCAATACCGCACGCACCTGTCTGGAGAAGGAAATGGAAACTCATTCCAGTTTTCTTGCCAGGGAAATCCCCTGGATAGAGGAGCCTGGTGGGCTACAGTCCATAGGGTCTTAACGAATCAGACACAACTTAGTGACTGAGCACAAGCACACACGTCTGCCAGCGTGGGTTATGTTACACTGCAGGAACAAGCAGCCTGAGAACCTTTTAACCTATCAAAAGCCTTTTAAACTACTTCTCATTCATACTACTTCTTCCGTGTGTATCTGAGGGATAACCTTTGCTCATTATGGTCACTCAGGGACTCAAGCAATCTGAAGTTCCATCTTAACACATGGTTCCAAGATCACTATGGCAGGAGTAAGGACATAGTAAACAAACTTTGACTTTTAAAGTTTCAAATCATATTTTATTAACCAAACCAAGTCACGAGCCTTTGAGACAGGGACATACAATCCCACCATATTCCTGGAGCAAGAACCACCGGTATATTTACTGTTCTTGTTGTTTAGTCGCCCAGTCATGTCGGACTCTTTTGTAACCCCATGTACTATAGCCCACAGGCTCATCTGTCCATGGGATGTTCGGGGTGGGGTGGCATTTCCTTCTCCAGAGGATATTCCTGACTCGTGTCTCTGTGCCTTCTGCACTGCTGGTGTATTTTTTTTTTTACCACTGAGCCACCAGGGAAGCCCAGTGAACAGCCCATATTTAATATCTGCTACAGTCACAGAGTTATAGAGCCACTGAGATACTATAAAAATCATAGCCCTGACTCCTGGTTTTTCATAATTTCAATTATCTTTTTAAAATTGTAATGATCTTAGAGGAAATGTCTTCAGCTTCTCCCACTGAGTATGATGTTTGCTGTGAGTTTGTCGTATACGGCTTTTAATATGTTGAGGTTGGTTCTCTCTATACTCACTTTCTGGAGAGATTTTTTTTTTTATCATAAATGAACGCTGAATTTTGTCAAAAACGTTTTCAGCATCTATTGAGATGATCATATGCCTTTTTATTCAGTTTGTTAATGTTTATCACACTGATTAATTTGCAAATATTGAAAAATCCTTGCATCCCTGGGATAAATCCCACTTGATCATGGTGTATAATCCTTTTAATGTATTGTTGAATTTGATTTGTTAGTACACTGTTGAGGATTTCTGCATCTATCTTCATCAGTGATATTGGCCTGTAATTTTCTTTTTTTTTTTGTAATATCTTTGTCTAGTTTTAGTATTAGGGTGATGGTGCCCTCATAAAATGAGTTTGGAGTATTTCTTCCTCTATAATTTCTTGGAATAGTTTCAGAAGGATAAGTGTTTGCTCTTCTCTAAACGTTTAATAGAATCTGCCTGTGAAGCCATCTGGTCCTGGATGTTTGTTTGTTGGGAATTTTTAAATCACAGTTTCAATTCATTACTTGTGATTGGTCTGTTCATATTTTCTGTTTCTTCTTGGTTCAGTCTTGGAAGGTTGTACCTTTCAAAGAATTTATCCATTTTTTTCTAGGTTGCCCATTTTATTGGTTTAAAGTTGCTGGTAGCAGTCTCTTATGATCTTTTGTGTTTCTATGATGTCAGCTGTAATTTCTTCTTTTTCATTTCTAACTTTATTGATTTGAGCACTCTCCCCTTTTTTCTTGATGAATCTGGCTAACAGTTTATCAATTTTATCTTCTCAAAGAACTAGACTTTAGTTTCATTGATCTTTGCTGTTATTTTCTTCTTCTATATTTCATTTATCTCTGCTACTTATGATTTATTTCCTTCTACAGACTTTAAGTTTTGTTTGCTCTTTTTTTCTCTAGTTGTTTTAGGTGTAAGTTTAAGCAGCTTATTAGAGATTCTTCTTTCCTGAGATTAGATCATATTGTTACGAACCTCCCCCTTAGAACTGATTTTGCTGCAGCCTATAGGTATTGGCTCATTGTGCATTTTTATACACAAGTGATCAGAAAGAGAAATTAAGTAAACAACCCCACTTACCATCACATCAAAAAGAATAAAATACCTAGGAATCAAACTACCTAGGGAGACGAAAGACCTGTACACCAAAAACTGTAAGACATTCATGAAAGAAAATGAAGATGACACAAACAGATGGAGCAATATACCACATTCTTGGATTGAAATAATTGATATCATCAAAATTATGATACTACCCAGGACCATCAACAGATTCAATGAAATCTCTATCATATTACCGATGGCGTGTTTCACAGAACTAGAACCAAGAATTATTAAAATTTGTATGAAGACACATAAGACCCTAAATAGCCAAAGCAATCTTGAGAAAGAAAAATAGAGCTGGAGCAATCAGGCTGCCTGGCTTCACACTATACTACAAACCTTGAGTCATGAAAAGAGTGTGGTGCCGGCCCAAAAACAGAAATACAGATCAACAGACCAGGAAAGAAAAGAAAGACATGCACCCTGGAAATAAAGACATGCACCAACGGTCAATTAATTTATGACAAAGGAGGCAAGACTATATGATGAGGAAAGACAGTCTCTTCAATAAATGGTGCTGGGAAAGCGGGACAACGACCTGTTAAAAAGATGAAATTAGAACATTCTTCAACACAATACACAAAAAATAAACTTAAAATTGATTAAAGGCGGAGTTGTGAGACAGTATACTATAAGACTCTTGAAGGAAAACATAGAACACTGACATAAATCACAGCAGACTATTTCTCCATCTGTCTCTGACAGTAATGGAAATAAAAATAAACATGAGGCCTAGTTAAACTTAAAAGATTTTGTACAGAAAAAGAAACAATAAACACAATGAAAAGACAACTGAAAGAATGGGAGAGAACATTTGCAATTGATGTGACCAACAGATTAGTCTCCGAAATTTACAAACAGCTCAGGTAGCTTCAGCTCACTTCAGTTCAGTCACTCAGTCATGTCCGACTCCTTATGACCCCATGAAGCACAGCATACCAGGCATCCCTGTCCATCACCAACTCCCGGGGTCCACCCAAACTCATATCCATTGAGTCGGTGATGCCATCCAACCATCTTATCCTCTGTCGTCCCCTTCTGCTCCTACTTTCAATCCTTCCCAACATCAGGGTCTTTTCCAATGAGTCAACCCTTAGCATCAGGTGGCCACACTACTGGAGTTTCAGCTTCAACATCAGTCCTTCCAATGAACATCCAGGACTGATCTCCAATAGGATGGACTGGTTAGATCTCCTTGCAGTCCAAAGAACTCTCAAGAGTTTTCTCCAATGACACAGTTCAAAAGCATCAATTCATCAAGACAGTATGGTACTGGCACAAAGACAGAAATATAGATCAATGGAACAAAATAGAAAGCCCAGAGATAAATCCACGCATCTATGGACACCTTATCTTTGACAAAGGAGGCAAGAATATACAATGGAGAAAAGACAACCTCTTTAACAAGTGGTGCTGGGAAAACTGGACAGCCACTTGTAAAAGAATGAAACCAGAACATTTTCTAACACCATACACAAAATAAACTCAAAATGGATCAAAGATCTAAACATAAGACCAGAAACTATAAAACTCCTAGAGGATAACATAGGCAGAACACTCTCCAACATAAACCAAAGCAGGATCCTCTATGACCCACCTCCCAGAATATTGGAAATAAAAGCACGAATAAACAAATGGGACCTAATTAAAATTAAAAGCTTCTGAACAACAAAGGAAATTAAAAACAAGGTGAAAAGGCAGCCTTCAGAATGGGAGAAAATAACAGCCAATGAAGCAACGGACAATCAATTAATCTCAAAAATATAAAAGCAACTCCTGCAGCTCAATTCCAGAAAAATAAATGACCCAATCAAAAAGTGGGCCAAAGAACTAAACAGACAGTTCTCCAAAGAAGACATAAAAACGGCTAACAAACACATGAAAAGATGCTCAACATCACTCATTATCAGAAAAATGCAAATCAAAACCACAATGAGGTATCACTTAACCAGTCAGAATGGCTGCCATCCAAAAGTCTACAAGCAATAAATGCTGGAGAGGATGTGGAGAAAAGGGAATCCTCCTACACTGTTGGTGGGAATGTAAATTAGTACAGCCACTCTGGAGAACAGTGTGGAGATTCCTTAAAAAACTGGAAATAGAACTGCCATATGCCCGAGCAATCCCACTGCTGGGCATACACAACGAGGAAACCAGAATTGAAAGAGACACGTGTACCCCAATGTTCATTGCTGCATTGTTTACAATAGCCAGGACATGGAAGCAACCTAGATGCCCATCAGCTGACGAATGGATAAGAAAGCTGTGGTACATATACACAATGGAATATTACTCAGCCATTAAAAATAATTCATTTGAATCAGTTCTACTCAGGTGGACGAAACTGGAGCCTATTACACAGAGTGAAGGAAGCCAGAAGGAAAAACAACAATACAGTATACTAACACATATATATGGAATTTAGAAAGATGGTAACCTTTCTAAACCTTATCTAACCCTGCATGTGAGATAGCAAAAGAAATGCAGATGTATAGAACAGTCTTTTGGACTCTATGGGAGAGGGCAAGGGTGGGATGATATGGGAGAATGGCATTGAAACATGTAAATTATCATATGTGAAATCAATTGCCAGCCCAGGTTTGATGCTTGATATAGGGTGCTTAGGGGTGGTGCACGGGGATGACTCAGAGAGAGGGAATTGGGAGGGAAGTGGGAGGGAGGTTCTGGAAGGGGAACACATGTATACCCATGGCAGATTCATGTCAATGTATGGCAAAAGCAACATGATAATGTAAAGGAAAAAAAAAGCATCAATTCTTCGGTGCTCAACTTTCTTTATAGTCCAACTCTCACATCAATACATGACTACTGAAAAAGCCATAGCCTCACTTAGATGGACCTTTGTTGACAAAGTAATATCTTTGTTTTTTAATATGCTGCCTAGGTTGGTCATAACTTTCCTTCCAAGGAGTAAGCGTCTTTTGATTTCATGGCTGCAATCACCATCTGCAGTGATTTTGGAGCCCAAAAATATAAAGTCAGCCCCTGTTTCCACTGTTTCTCCATCTATTTGCCATGAAGTAATGGGACCAGATGCCATGATCTTGGTTTTCTGAATGTTGAGCCTTAAGCCAACTTTATTACTCTCCTCTTTCATCAAGAGCCTCTTTAGTTCTACTTCACTTTCTTCCATAAGGGTGGTGGCATCTGCATATATGAGGTTATTGATATTTCTCCCGGCAATCTTGATTATAGCTTGTGCTTCATCCAGCCCAGCATTTCTCATGATGTACTCTGCATATAAGTTAAATAAGGAAGGTGACAATATACAGCCTTGACGTACTCCTTTTCCTATTTGGAACCAGTCTGTTGTTCCATGTCCAGTTCTATCTGTTGCTTCCTGACCTGCATACAGGCTTCTCAAGAAGCAGGTAAGGTGGTCTGGTATTCCCATCTTTTTCAGAATTTTCTGCAGTTTATTATGATCCATAGAATCAAAGGCTTTGGCATAGTCAATAAAGCAGAAGTAGATGCTTTTCTGGAACTCTCTTGCTTTTATAATGATTCAACAGATGTTGGCAATCTGATCTCTGGTTCCTCTGCCTTTTCTAAAACCAGCTTGAACATCTGGAAGTTCACAGTTTATGTATTGCTGAAGCCTGGCTTGGATAATTTTGAGCATTACTTTACTAGCATGTGAGATGAGTGCAATTGTGCGGTAGTTTGAGCATTCTTTGGCATTGCCTTTCTTTGGAATCGGAATGAAAACTGACCTTTTCCAGTCCTGTTGCCACTGCTGAGTTTTCCAAATTTGCTTGCATATTGAGAGCACACTTTCACAGCATCATCTTTTAGGGCTTGAAATAGCTCAACTGGATTTCCATCAACTCCAGTAGCTTTGTTTGTAGTGATGATTTCTAAGGCCCACTTCACTTCACATTCCAGGATGCCTGGCTCTAGGTGAGTCATCACATCATCATGATTATCTGGATCGTGAAGATCTTTTTTGTTCTTCTGTGTATTCTTGCCACCTCTTCTTAATATCTTCTGCTTCTGTTAGATCCATAAAATTTCTATCCTTTATTGAGCCCATCTTTGTGACTGGTGATAGAAGCAAGGTCCAATACTGTAAATAGCAATATTGCATAGGAACCTGGAATGTTAGGTCCATGAATCAAGGCAAATTGGAAGTGGTCAAACAGGAGATGGCAAGAGTAAACGTCGACATTCTAGGAATCAGCAAACTAAGATGGACTGGAATGAGTGAAGTTAACTCAGATGACCATTATATCTACTACTGTGGGCAGGAATCCCTTAGAAGAAATGGAGTAGACATCACAGTCAACAAAAGAGGCCAAAATGCAGTATTTGGATGCAATCTCAAAAATGACAGAAAGATCTCTGTTCGTTTCCAAGGCAAACAATTCAATATCATGGTAATCCAAGTCTATGCTCCAACCAGTAATGCTGAAGAAGCTGAAGTTGAACAGTTCTATGAAGACCTATAAGACCTTTTAGAACTAACACACAAAAAAGATGTCCTTTTCATTATAGGGGATGGGATTGCAAAAGTAGGAAGTCAAGAAACACCTGGACTAAAAGGCAAATTTGGCCTTGGAGTACAAAATGAAGAGGGCAAAGGCTAATAGAGTTTTTCCAAGAGAACGCACTGGTTATAGCAAACACCCTCTTCCAACAACACAAGAGAAGTCTCTACACATGGATATCACCAGATGGACAACACCAAAATCAGATTGATTATACTCTTTGCAGCCAAAGAGGGAAAAGCTCTATACAGTCAGCAAAAACAAGACTGAGAGTTGACTGTGCCTCTGATCATGAACTCTTTATTGCCAAATTCAGGCTGAAATTGAAGAAAGTGGGGAAAACCACTAGACCATTCAGGTATGACCTAAATCAAATCCCTTATGATTATATAGTGGAAGTGAGAAATAGATTTAAGGGACTAGATCTGATAGACAGAGTGCCTGATGAACTGTGGATGAGGTTCATGACATTGTACAGGAGACAGGGATCAAGACAATCCTCAAGAAAAAGAAATGAAAAAAAGCAAAGTGGCTGTCTGAGGAAGCCTTACAAATAGCTGTGAAAAGAAGATAAGCAAAAATCAGGGGAGAAAAGGAATGATATACCCATTTAAATGCAGAGATCCAAAGGGTAATATGCAGAGACAAGAAGGTCTTCCTCAGGCAACTTAATATCATCAAAACAAATAACTCAATCAAAAAATGAGCAGAAGATCTAAACAGACATTTCTCCAAAGAAGACATATCAAGATGGCCAAGAGGCACATGAAAAGATGTTCAACATCACTAATAATTAGAGAAATGCATATCAAAGATATAATGAGATATCACCTCATACCAGTAAGAATGGTTATCATCGAAAAAAAAATTCACAAACAACAAATGCTGGGAAAGGGAATCCTCCTACACTGTTGGTGGGAGTGTAAATTGGTACAGCCACTGTAGTGAACAGTATGGAGGCTCCTTAAAAAACTAAAAATAGATCTAACACATTACCCTGCAATTCCACTCCTGGGGATATATTGAGATAAAAACATGATATGAAAGGATACAAGCACCCCAGTGTTGATTGCAGCACTATTTACAATAGCCAGGACATGTATGCAACATAGAAATACATCAGCAGGGGAATGGATAAAGAAGATATGGCATAAATATACAATGGAATATTCCTCAGCCATTAAAAAGTATGAAACAATGTCATTTGCATGACATGATTGGATATAGAGATTGTCATAATGAGTGAACTAAGTCAGGCAGAGAAAGATAAATATTGTATGATATCACTTATATGTAGAATCTTCAAAAAAAAATGATACAAATGAACTTACAAAACAGAAACACACTTGGAGAACTTATGCTTACCAGGGTGGGAAGGTGGGTTGTGGGATAATTAAGGAGTTTGGGATTGACATGTCCTCACTGCTATGTTTAAAATGGGTAACCAATAATGATCTATTGCACAGAACAGAGAACTCTGCTCAATATTATATAACAACCTAAATGGAAAAAGAATTCGAAAAACAATAGATATATGCATATGTATAATGGAATAACTTTGCTGTACACTTGAAACTAACAGCATTTTTAATCAACTATACACCAATGTAAAGTCAAAGGTACATTTAAGTGATTAAGTGACTAAAACTGTAATAAACTAATCCAAACGTGTAACTCAAAAAGTGACAGAAATCTTAAAATAATTTCCATGTAATATTATATGACTCTTTTGCTACTTTCACAACAGGGTCTGAAGCTGAAGAAAGAAGATGAAAGATTCATCATTCCCAACCCTGGACAGACTAAGGTAAATGATTCGTCTTCAAAGTCTTTTTGTGCGAAAGTAACTTCATTTATTTATTTATTTTTTTTGCTACTTCCTGTGTCAGAACAGATGGTCACACTGTTACTCTTGGTGTCTACATACTGCAACGTCTATGTCTGCTCACAATGCCTTCCCAGATAATGTCAATAGATGTCAATGAAAAACAGAAATCATCCAATTAAATATAAATTTAGATAAACAACAATTTTTTTACTATAAGTATGTCCCCAATATTGCATGAAATAAATATGCCTCAAATATTACATAGAATGTACACTAAAAATTATTTGTTGTTTATCTGACATTCAAAGATAACTAGGCAGCCTGTATTCTATTAGGCAACCCTCTCCCCAGAGCCAAGTCATCAAAGGAGCTAACCAAAATTAACTTCACATAAATCCTTTTGAAGCTATTTTAAAGGTATTTTTCCCCTTGTCCAAAACTAAGCCCTGTTTTTGAGCCCACATAGACCAAATTTCCCAATCTAAACAGAAACATTTGACCAATGTAAATTGTCAAGAGCTATGGAAAACACCTGCTCTTTCAAGCATCTTTTGGCAGAATGCACTAACTATTCCAAAATATAATTTAGGAATTGAATTACTTTCATCATTTTAGTACACTGACAAAACTAGCCTCTGAGTAAAGTACATTGGGAATGAGTTTGGGGGTAAGGGTGGGCACATTGACCATGAAGTCCTTGAGAAGCAATTCTCATGACAGTAAGGCTCAGAAGGAATTGCTGTCTTTCAAAGGAAATCATCACAAATCATTAAAAAGGAAGACCTAGTTAGCAACATTAGTTGAAGATCTAGCAAAAAGAAGATTAGCTTAAAAATTAACTGACATACAAAAAGGAAAATGATCAGATACCAGAGCAGTGTAGAAAAATCCAGTTTTCCTCTATATTACCTATAACCAATGAGAAGACATAACAGAAAAAAAAATGCCACTTACCATAGCAACTACTAGGAAATACTTAGATGAGAATAAGACTATACACATACATGCAAGATTTTCATTTCTAAAAAACCTCTAAAATATATTTTCTAGATGTTAAAAAAGATGAATAAATACAATGATATACTGTTATAATTAAAATATTAACTGTCTCTAAACAATATGGCAATATCAATGCTACCCATATAGAGTCAACAAGTGGACTTTTCACCAAACCTGATCAACTGATTCTCAATTTCATGGAGAAAACTAAATACACGATAATATATGCGAGCCAATTTTGGAGAAGAAAAATAAAGAGAAAATGCCTACCTGATATCCAAACATATCACAAACTATAATAACTAAGAATGTAAACTAGAAAGGAAACAAGAACCCAAACAAAACAAAGAATATATGTGAATCTAGAGTATGACATGGTGTCACTTAAATCGATAGATAAAAGACTATTCAAAAAAGATGAACTACTGGAACAATTGGCCATTCATATTTTTTAAGTAAAATTTTTCTTGACACAAAAAAGTCAAGAAAAAAGAAAATCTCAATATAAACAGCAGATTAAATAGCTCTGCTTAAAAATCTAAGCATCAGTGTATATGAAGTTGAGATAGGGATAATCTTTTTAAACAAGACATGAAAAGCCAAAAGACATTTCAAAATTTAATGAATTTTATAAGATCAAATTTTAAATGTTCCAGGAGACAAAAGACCCTATAAACCAAAAATAGGGAGAAAATATTTACAAATGGATATAACAAAGAATTGCTGACTGTGTCAGCTCCTTCATAGTACTTAGCTTCTCAGTGCCATAATTTTTTAATATGTAAAGTGAAGATAATAAAAGTAAACTACCTTGAAGTATTGTTGTAATTAAATGAGGTTATATATAAATTTAGAATAGTGTCTGGCAACTATTAAGTGTGTGTACACACACACACACACACACACACACACACACACACAACTATATGTGATGCATGCTAAGGTGTCTCAGTCATGTCTGATTCTTTGCAGCCCTATGGACTGGAGCCCACCAGGCTCTCTGTCCGTGGAATTCTACAGGCAAGAATACTGGAGTGGGTTGCCATGCCCTTCTCCAGAGAATTTTCCTGGCCCAGTGATCGAACCACAACTCATATCTCCTGCATTGGCAGGCAAATTCTCTGCTAGTGCCACCTGGGAAGCCCATACAGGCAACTACATAAGTCAAAAAGAAAAAGACAAAAAAACAAAGGCTTGAACACAAAATATTCACCTAAAAGAAATACAAATGATTAATTACATGACAAGATTAGCCATATAAAAAAGTTAATTGTATGAAAAGATTAATATGAAACAATAGATGAAAAAGTAGTCAACTTCACTAATAAGCAGGGTAATATAAAAAAACAGTGGGAGACCATCTGTCAATCACAAGAATGGCCAAATTAAAAACTAATATTGTTAAAAACTGAGGTGAGAGTATGGGGAAATTCTAATAATAGTAATGCAAGGGCAGCCACTTTGGAGAGCCAGGTTAATGTACTCATTTAAATTTAAAGACACACATAGATGACAAAGTGATCCCAGTTCTCATTATCTCATTATCTATACTCAGAGTAGACTGTGTAATTTAAGAGACCCAGTATAAATTGCAAATGCAAACCCGAGGGCAGGAAGGGGCCACAAAGGACAGATGACTCTGAAAATTGTAAGATAAGTTTGATTCCTAGACCTGGAAAGGTGAGGAGCCTCCACTGAGTGACCCCTGCAGAGCTGCCCTACAGGTACTGTGGTCCTATGGGACTAGCAACCAAGTTCAGCCCACCCCTCATCTGTGACCAGGGAGTGGTGGACAATAGTGAAACACAACCCTCTTTCTTCCCTACCAATCCCACTACACACACAGACACAAACTCACAGAAACACTAACACAGCCCAGTCACTGCCCCGAGGGGCACACCCCCAGGATCACCAGATCCCAGGCAGGCAATGCTGGAGTAGCTAGGGATCCAGAGGGCATAGAGTGGAGACAGCAAACCTGTTCTGCAGAGGAGGTGGGACTCCTTGAGCTAAAAACCACACAGGCTGCATTGCCCTGTTGGATTTGACTTAGAAAACAGATTCAAAGATAAGATCACTATTAATTTCAAGACAGGAAACACAGAGCGTAAGCCAAAAGTGGGGCCTGAGGGCTCCTGGGAAGCTGGTGCAGAGCATTGCTGCACAGTCATTTCTCCCCTCAGGGAACAACCACAAACAGAAGACACCCATTCTGGCCTTTGAGTTCTTTGAGCAACTGTCCTGGCACAGAGGCCTCCAGAGGACAAGGCCTACCCCCACCCCTGCACACAGCTCCCCAATAGCTTTTTACACCCTCATCCTAAAAAGATGAAAGACGACCTTAACATTACAATCACCTAACATTTGAACAAAAATTCCAAAGGGAAGACACAGATAAAGATCTAAAAAGAAAAAAAAAAGTGATGCCAGAGGGAAAGAATAATTTGGACAATGAAACATTTAAAAACCTCTAACTCCTATCTTCAGAAATCCTGAGATGCTATTTTTCCATAGAAAAATAAGACAGCATTTAAAAAGGAAGTCAAAGAAAAAAAAACAGAAACACTTAGATGCTTAAAGTATATTAAGTTTTAAAAAAACCAAAGGACAATTTGGAAATAAAGTCAAATATACCAAGAAGGAGAATAAAAAGAGAATTTAAAAATATAAATGAAGAATTAATCTGCACGACCCAAGCATCAGACATTTCATTCTATTAGGAATTATAGAAAGAGATAAGAGATAATGAAAGAGAAAAATTATGTAAAAAAAATAAAGTTTTCATTAGGGAAAGACAGGAGATTCCAAAGTAAAAGACCTACTTTAAAAGAAGGAGACCCACAGTCAGGGAAATAGCTGGAAAGTTTTACAATGCTAAGAATAAAGATGTTGAAAGCTTTCAGATGGGGAAAAAAACAAAGTCATGGACACAGGAATAACCAAATAACCAGTTGATCACCTTCAGACTGCTCACAATATTAGATGCCTTCATTATCATAAGGAGAAATAACCTTGAAACTTTGATCCTTATTCAACCAAGTTATCGATCAAGTTTTAAGGGAGAAAAAAATATGTTCATCATGCACAAAAATTTACCCCTCGGATACCTTTTCCTAGTAAGTTACTTGAGAAAACCCTTAATCAAAAAAGACATGAAAATAAGAAATGAGACAAACATTCTAGAGAAGCAGTGAGGATAAAAGCTGGGAACAAGCCTGGAGAATAGTCTGAATGGGAACAATTGAATGATGGCCCTGAGAATATCTCTGGAAAGGAAGAGTCCATAGTTTACTGAAAGGAGTTTTTGAAAATAATATGATAAAGGCAAAGAATGTGAGAAAATAAAATGCCATCAAAACAAAAAGCGAAAACTATATACTGACAAATCATAGACAGCATATATTCTTTGTGTCTGCCTTAACTACACAGTTACAAGAATGTAAATGCCATTTGTTGATTTTCAACTTTTAGATTCAACTTAACAAAGCACATAATCCCAGTTAACACTCTAAAAGGTATTGACTATAAAATAAATTGGAAGGGTGGAAAGGAAAGGGAATCAGAAAGAAAAGGTAGCATCAATTATATAAAATCAGAATCCATATATCTATATTTGATTGATAAGAAATAAACATTTAAATATTTTAACTATAATATAATTGCAAAGAGCCCCATAGAGAAACTACATGCAATGTTAGGATCATACTGGAGGAAAATGAGAAGGGAAGTAGCAACAACATAAATAAGGGGAATCATAGTTCATATCAAGGAGGAAGTCACTGTACTGTCTGCAGTTGAAACTTATTAATAATGATATGGGCATAGATTATTTTGCCACCTGTATATAATGCCAATAGACACATGCTCAGACTGGCTGCCCAGGAGAAGTGGGGCTGGTGGCCATGAAGCAGAAGTTGCTGCATCTTAACATTAGCCTTTCTTGTCCTTTTTGATTTTTCAATCAGGGGCATTTATTGTGTTGATACAAATATATAATGAGGGGAAAAATGAAATGGGAAATATTGAAGTAGATTTGTTATGTATCATCAAAGACATCTCTAAGACATATTATCGAATGATAAATGCATTTTAGAGAAAGGTGCATAGAGAATGATCTCGTTTATTTTGGAAACCAAAAAACAATTCAACAAAAAATCCATAGCACAACATTGTGAAACATGTATGAATATATAGAGACATGTATTTAAAATGCATTAGAAATCATCTGGAAGTATCCACACCAAACCGATGTTGTGTTACCTCTCAGAAAGGAATAGAAACCTGGGGATGGTCAGAAATATTATAATATTGTATAAAGAAAATAAATTCATGTGTTACCTTGTAATTTAAAGTAAATGTTAAAAATAATAGCAGCAGATCATGACCTATTAATTGATAAGTTCTGATTAGTATGTGAGGTTTGGATAGCTTTGGTCCAATTTCCTTTTTAATTTCTACAGTATTACAATTTGGCTTGTAAACAAATATAATTCATTAATACTGGAAACACTTTCTTATCTTAAAAAATCAATAGCTCCTTCGATAGTTCTTGCTATATCTTTGAATAATTAGAGTCACCCTCTCCAATAATGTGTGTGCTGCTTAGGGAAGCATGCACATTTTGCTCTGCTTTAATTTGTTTATCTATTAAACTTGGTTTAATTTTAATTATCCAGCAATCATTAGCATGCACTTTTATGCAGAGAGGAAAGGCAAGCTTAAATCTGTACTCTCTGAGTATCACTGTTTATTACATTTACCAGTGGGTAAAATAAAATTAAAACTTCTGCAAGAATTTAGAGATGCAAATAAAAACATTCAACGTCCCTTTGCGGTAGGGCTGTAGATAGAGGTGAGTACCATGAGCATTTCAGAAACTCAAATAAGAGGAACAAAATATTCTAAAGTCATTCATGCAAGAAAGTGAAGCAGGTGGTTGCCTTTATGGCCACCTTTTCCTGGACATCCTGACATGACATCTATTTCAAATATTCCACCTCGTTGTCTCTATGGAGCATTAAAGAACTCATAAAAATTCCAGCAACTTGGGATGCAAAACACATCATATTTAGTAACCAAACTGTCTGAACCACTGGTGCAAGAGATAGTTTGCCATAGTCTAAGCACTAGATATGATGCACCTGGGTCTGAGATGGGTTATCTGCTAAGGTACCAAGAGTCTTAGCAGCTACATGAAGGCAGCAGGACGAATTCACATCACACATTAGAGATACAAAGTTTCAGAGAAAAGGCCAAACACCCAGAATAATGGTTCCAGGAATTTGATCATGGAAGGCAAAAAATGAAACAGAAAGGCAGGAGTACAGCCATCCCATCCTACTGGCCTCCTCACTCCCTGGCATCTGGAAGAATAGTTTGGGGACACAGAATGTGACAGCCTGAGAGTTCCAGCTTCACTTGGTTGTGAATGTGGGTGATGACGTCTCTCCCAAAACTCTTGTGATACGTAATAAATAAGGCTAACTTGCAGCTAGTATTAATAGATAAATAAATCCTGAAGATCTAATGCACAGTACAGGGATTAGAATCAATATTGCATTACAATCATCACACTGACTAAGAGATTAAATCTTAATGATTCCCACCACAATGAGAAAGGATAAATATGTGACATGATTAGAGGGGCTAGTTAATACTACAATGGTAATCACAGTGCAATATATAGATGTATCAAATCAACACGTTGTACAACTTAAACTTACGCAATGTTTTATGCTGAATATATTTCCATTTAAAAAATGCAAAGCCAAGCTAGATTTTTTTTTTTAAAAGAAAGTAAGCTATGAAATGGCCCTTTATTTTTTTTTGTCCCATGGGTTTCTTTTTAAAAATTTTATTGGAGCATAGTTGCTTTACAATGTTGTGTTAGTTTCAGGTATAGAACAAAGTGAATCAGTTATACATATACTTATACCCACTCTTTTTTCTTTTAGATTCTTCCCTCGTATAGGCCATTACAGATTATTGAGTAGAATTCTTTGTGCAAAACGCAGGTTCTTATTAGTTGTCTATTTTATACATGTGTGTATGCTCTAAGGTTCAACTCTTGGCAACCCCATGAACTATATATATAGTTCACCACAGTCCTCTGTCGATGGAATTTTCCAGGCAGCAATATTGGAGTGGGTTGTCATTTCCTACTCTGTGTCTCCTGCATTGGCAGGTGGATTTTTTACCATTTGAACCACCTGGGAAGCCCCATTTTATACATGGTAGTATATATATATGTCAATCCCAATCTCCTAATTTATTCGTCCTCCACCCCCTATCCACTAGCCATAAAAAAGAATAAAATAATGCCATTTGGAGCAACGTAGATGGACCTAGAGATAGTCACACTGCGTGGAGTATAAGTCAAACACAGAAACACAGAATATATGATATCATTTATATGTGGGATCTTAAAAAGGGGTACAAATGAACATATGTCCCATTGGATTTTGATTTCAAGCTTTCACGTTCCCTTTAGGCTCCTTATTCCACCTGTTCCCTCTGAGGTCTCAGGAAGTGGCACAGCAGCTGCCTCCTCCTCCTCCCCCACCTCTAGGAAGCCTCTGTTACACAAACCTGTTTGCATCTGCTTACTTCCTCCTGTGTTGTGAGCTAGTTGCTTTAGACATGTCTGACTCTTTGCAAACCTATGGATTGTAGCCCTCCTGGCTCCTCTGCCCATGGAATTTTCCAGGCAAGAATACTGGAGTGGGTTGCCATGCCGTCCTCCAGGGAATCTTCCCAACCCTCCTACGTCTCCATATCCATAGATGAGAAACCACTGCCTGAGCAAAGCCAACCTTTCACTTGTGCTCTGGATTTTCTTTCCTGCAGACCGCCTCAGGAATGTGAAAGTCAAAGTCACTCAGTCATGTCTGACTCTTTGTGACCCCATGGACGATTATAGCCCACCAGGCTCCCCTGTTTATGGAGTTCTCCTGGGAAGAATACGAGTGGGTTGCCATTCCCTTCTCCAGGGGATCTTCCCAACCCAGGGACTGAACCACAGTCTCCTGCATTGCAGGCAGATTCTTTTCCTTCTGAGCCATCAACCTGTAGTCAGCAAGGTATATTAACAGATACCTAACTTCTTCATTGTCCTGAGGGGAGACTTGCCTCCACTTAACCTGTCCCATCAGTTTTAGCTCTCCTAGTTCTGAATCATGGTCTCTAAAGTTTTGCTAAATGCCCTTCATGCCTCTGAGCCATGTGACTGCCTCTGACCCATGCTGTGTTCCCTGTTATACCTCCCATAGCCACTGCTTATCTAACTCTATCTTAATCATTAAGATACTGAAAGGCATTGTTGATTCTAGAAAGCCAGCTTTGACACCCTCCCAGTTTAAGTTAAATATGTCTTCTCTCTACTCTCACAGTATCCAATGTTTAATTATTGGTCAGGTTCCACTTGTCTGTGAGCTTCTTAGGAGTAGTGACCTTGGGATAACACTTTTGTAGACTAGGCAGTCAATAAACATTTGCCAAATGAACAAATAAAGCATTGTTCACCTATTGTTGCATTTTTCCTGTTTTAAAGGAACCAATTGAGAATTTCTTTCCCCAGTATACTTCCTAACACAGTGCCTAGCAATAAAGAAGCTGAAGGGCAAAGAATAAAACCTACCTGCAGAGCACATCCTGTCCAAAGAAATCAAAAGCCTCCTATCTGCTCTTATGCAAGAAATACACTGAGAAAAAAGAATTACATATCTCCTGAATCATCCAAGATATTCTCTCACAAGAGAAAACCTTTCATTGCTCAGTAATATTTTTCCTCTAGAGGAAGAGATTTTTTTCCCCTTGTTTCACACTGTAAAACATTAATTTCTCCCACAAAACTCTAAGAAAAGATTTCCTTTCTTTTCTAAATTTTCTCTGAGATGGAAAAGAGAATTTTTTTAATCAACATAGATATTAGTCTTTAAACAAAATATTCCTAAATCAGAAGGATATGAAACTAAACATTTCTTTGAAAAAGGACTTTATAAAATGTACGCTGAAATTTACATGCAATAAAAACTGATTTACAAACACAGGACCATTAATTAATTCAACATCGTAATCTAGTAATCAACAAGGCAAAAGGAGAAAGTTGTATATGTTCCCAAATTCAGCTGTGATAAATGTGGTATTGCTCTTTCAGACAACATAGTACCTTGGAGCACCATCACCTCATAACCCTTGGTGGTAGACAGGGGGCACCTCCCACCACAAAAGCTAGGTATTTCTTTCCCAGACTGGCACCAAGCTCTGTCAATCAGATAAGATGAGCTCCTCCTTGAATCAGCCCACATATATCCTTCCTAGTGAAAGCGGTGGCAGCTCCAAGCAGTTTCTGGACATGGCTAGGGGAGCTGGTGTGGAGCTTCTGGTGGCAGTATTTAGTGCCGAGTTGGAAGCATCATCTGGATAAGCCTCAGCAACATTGCCCAGACATGCAACAATGGTTTATCCTCTGGTACTGCTCTGAGGTAGATTTTAGGCATTTTTCCTGGTAGCTTATCTCTATGCTTAGTTCTCCAGCCTTTCCAGTGGTACTCGAACTGTCTCATTCCTATTAATAAATCCATTTTCTGCTTCAAACAGTCAGAGTAGAATAACGTTTCCTGTTTGCAACTAAGAACTCTGCCTGGAGGAGGAAAGAGTACAACCCACTCTAATACTCCTGCCTGGAAACTTCCATGGACAGAGGAGCTACAGTCCATGGGGTCACACAGAACCCTGATACAGAAGGAAACATTTCAATGTAATAAGTTTTTCCCCCTCAATAGAGCAGAACAGAGGAGAGAGGAGGGAGGGAAGAGACTAGGACTGATGATCTGTGAGATGAGCCGGTAGTTAACCAGACGTCTGTAGATCACCTTCACCATAGTCACGCGGAACACGCTTGTCGAAATGTAGATCCCCCAGACTCACTAAACCCAAATCAGTGCAGAAACCTGTGAGACTGTGTTTCTAACAAGAAGTCCAGGGGATTATTATAGACAGGAAAGTTCAGGAGCCATAAAATGAAATCCTCAAGGGTCGCAACTATTCCTTCCTTATGTCTGTACCTGACAATCCCATCCATTAACTATGATTGTTGTTACAAAGCAGAAAATAATTAAACATCGGACAAGGCACTTGATATCGCTGGGCTTTCATTTTCTTGAGGCTTAAAGTTTCCTGAACTTGTGACATAAGGCTGAATAGAAATTTTTACAAGATAAATGGCCCATGTTCATTATTTCATAATCTGAAGAATTAATGAAATTACAGTAGTAATGACAAGGGCCTATGTGAATAAAATTATATATTGATACTTAACATGGGGTGATTTAAATATAAATAGATAAGATGAATGTGAGTAGTGATGAGATCTTAAGACTCATTTCAATGGAAATCAAAATAAGGTATCTGTAGGCCCTTGCCCTAAGGAAAACAGGAATTTATTTTCTAAAATATGGAACATCTTTGCCATAATGTTTCTATCAACTCCACTTCTAGGGATTTAAACCTGTAAGTGAGAGAGTTAGTCACTCAGTCATGCCCAACTCTGAAACCCCACAGACTGTAGCCTGCCAGCCACTGGAGTGGGTTACCATTTCCTTCCCCAGGGGATCTTCCCAGCCCAAGGACTGAATCTTGTTCTTTCATATTGCAGGCAGTCTCTACCATCTGAGTCAAAGTTCACAACTAATCCTCTAACAAAATTTCCAAATATTATAATAACATCTTATAATAGCAACCCCTGTCTTAACATTAAACTTACAAAATACTCATGCTCCAGTTTCTACCTATCTCAAACCATCTGCATTCTCTCGTCCACGTCTTTAAATATATTATCCTGTTATTGAGGCTTGGAAATAGAATTCCACAGCAGACAAATATTCCATTGTCCTCTTCCTCCCTACGTTTCCTGGTCTCCTTGCAATTAGATGAAGTCATGCAACTATTTCTTTCCAGTGAAGCGGCAGTGACCTTGACATGTGTTGCTTCCAGTTCAAGGCAGTGAAAACGCACAGGAGATTCTACAACACTCTCCTTCCCCTAGAATGGAGACTAAGAAACTAGGCAGGGTAAAGGTTCTAGATGGACACCCAGAAGTGCTGAAGCTTAGGTCACCAAGCGATATAGTGGGACTCAGACCCCCTACCAGCCCTGCAGGAACATGCAATGCAAAAGACAAGTGAACTACTGCATCCAACCCCAGAGCATTAAAATTATTTCAGCATCATAACTAAATTAATATATGTATCTTCTAATATGAACATTTTTCCCATTCTATCACTTACGAGCACATAGGTAAGTTGTAAGGAGTAGAGTGAAGAACAGGAAAGAGGAGAATTGGGGTCAGTTGTACTTCTCTCCTGATGGAGACCGGCAGTCCCTACCCATCTCTCTCACATTGCAAGGAGAGGCAAGAACCAGCCCATACACAGGTGTGCACTATCTGCTCGAGAACCACATAGAGTTTTCTGAATATCAGAAATTCAAACTATACAGGAACTGACTAAGAAATTATCCCCTTTAAAGTATGTTAAAAAAGGAAATTTAGACAATGGCTGATATTTCTTACCTGCAACAACAAATTTACTTTTTATGAGTGGGAAACACTAGTAAGGTATGATACATAAGAAAATGCCCCTAAAATGCTGCAGCATTCATAGAAGTACTCTTTTGGTTTTAAAGTTTTGTTTTTTGGAATAAAACTAAAACTTCAAACATTTTTGGCAGGAGGGTTCTAAGTTAATCAATGCCTATGGAGAATTTGAGTGTGTCACTTAAAAATCACTCTTTAATAAAGAAGACACATAAAGTCTAAATTCTTGTGTGTGCTCATTCAGTCATGTCTGACTCTTTGTGACCCCATGGACTATAGCCTGCCAAACTCCTCTACCTATGGAATTTTCCAGGCAAGAATACTGGAGTGGGGTGCCGTTTCCTACTACAGGGGATCTTCCTGACCTAGGGATTGAACCCACATCTCTTGCATCTCCTGCACTGGCAGGTGGATTCTTTACCACTAACGCTACCTGGGAAGTCCTCTAAATTCTTATCCCATTGAAAGTGAAAGTCACTCAGTCGTTTCCGACTCTTTGTGACCCCATGGACTATATAGCCCATGGAATTCTCCAGGCCAGGATACTGGAGTGAGTAGCCTTTCGCTTCTTCAGGGGATCTTCCCAACTCAGGAATTGAACCCAGGTCTCCTGCATTGCAGATGGATTATTTACCAGCTAAACCACAAGGGAAGCCCTACATACATAAGAGAGGGCAGAGGTGATGCTCACCCACTCGTCTTGCTACACACTGAGTGATGGAATCTATTCCCTATGAAAGCAAGCATGTAATATATCTCTTCTGAATTAAGCGACCATATGGTCCTTTTGACGTTCCTCAGTCTAGGGATGGAAATATCTCCTGCCAGACACTTTAGTGAAGTTACAAAAGTGCCCATACCAGAATCCTCTTCCAAAGGAGACTGAAATTAGGTTAAGACCTGCAGAGTGAAAAACAATTAAATTGAACTGAATGGCTATCTGATCCATACTCAGGCTCATCTCCAACAGAAGCTTGAGTTGTGTTCTTGATCTGCGTGGCAGAGCTCACAGCTGACTCTGCAACTACCCAAAAGTGAAGCCCTGAGTCAACTTCTTTTTTGAAACTGTTTTGGTCTCTAACATTTTTAAAAAATAGATTGACTATGTCTAAACAGTTCTATCCATCTCTTTAGAGGATTTTCTAATGTGCAATTGCAAGATTAGAATAATAAACCTTTGGTGAATAAAAAGTCTAAAGAAAAGCTTTCACAGTGACATTTGCAAAGCATGAGTGTCTGTATAATCTGTCAAGTCTAAAATCACTTTACAGAAACAAGTTAGGAAATATTAGGCAAATTAGACAAACTAGGATACCTTTTTTAGAATGAAACAATATCTAGGTGTCAGACTGTCAAATTATGGTATCTGTCTCTGTCTCAGAATGGAATGGGCATCAACTCATAAACCATGGCAGATGTGTTGGTTTCTAAGGATCTTCTTTCCCCAGAAATATAAACCCATGCTTTGATTTAACAGTATCTCTGGAGGTGCACACATATTCACAGTCAATCTATCCTCCAAAGAGGAAGTCTATTTTATTGTGATAATATGCATCCTGGGCATTTCCTGTTCCAGTTTGCATACCTCCTTACTTCACAAGTACAGGTAGTGTGAAAATACACATGGGCCTTGGCCTCAGTTCAGTCTGGATCTGATCCCAATTCTGTTACTTTCTAGCTGTGAAATCATAAAGAATGCATTTAATCACTTGAATTAAATGAGCATCTGCTCATCTACAAAATATTTACTTCAAGCTGATATTTGTAGAATGAAATTGATCTAAAGGTTGCCAGTAAATGACACATTTGATAGCTTATAGTGAACAATATCGGATTCATGATCTCTGAAGAAGATTTAGCTTTGGGACCAGGAAACAGGCTTAATCACTCAAAAGCTTTTGTGTAGCAGAGTTTTACTGAAGTATAAAAAGGGACAGAGAAAGCTTCTGACATAGACCTCAGAAGTGGGATGGAGAGTGCCCCACCTACTAGTCTTAGCAAGAGAGCTATATACTTCTCCAATTGATTATTACAGTTCGGTTCAGTCACTCAATTGTATCCAACTCTTTGTGACCCTATGGACTGAAGCATGCCAGGACTCCCTGTCCATCACCAACTTCAAAGTCTGACTCAAACTCATGCCCATTGAGTTGGTGATGCCATCCAACCATCTCATCCTCTGTCATCCCTTTCTCCCGCCTTCAATGTTTCCCAACATCAGGGTCTTTTCCAATGAGTCAGTTCTTCACATCAGCTGGCCAAAGTATTTCCGCTTCAGCTTCAGTATCAGACCTTCCAATGAATATTCAGGACTGATTTCCTTTAGGATGGATTGGTTGGATCTCCTTGCAGTCCAAGGGACTCTCAAGAGTCTTATCCAACACCACAGTACAAAAGTATCAATTCTTCCACGCTCAGTTTTCTGTACAGTCCAACTCTCACATCTATATGGAACTACTGGAAAAATCACAGCTTTGACTAGATGAACCTTTGTTGGCCAAGTAATGTCTGCTTTTTTGTCTCAAGGTTGTAAAGGTCTTGCCAGACCCACTCCCATAACATACATTTTAAGATGACAGGATTAGTCAGAAGGTTCCTATTAAAAAGGAGAAACATGTCCTCAAGCAAGATACATTGTTATATTGACTAAGACAAAACAATATAGAAAAAGAGTTTGTCCTTTTCTCCTCCTTAAGAACTCCATACCCCAGTGTCCTCCTCAAGAGCCCCAGACCCCTTTCTCCTCCTTGGGAACCCCATACTTCTTATCAACTTACCTAAGAATTCACTCTCTCATATTCTATTAATGATACATTCACAAATCGGTCTTATCTATCTTATCTACAAGTGTAAAACCTGTGAAAGCATAAGAATTTTCCTGGCCCAAGCCTTTCCTTAAGAAATCCTCTTCTTCCAACTATCTTTCAAAATTATAAGAGCCAATTGTCTAACCTGAGGACACAGATCTACTTTATTCAAGGCAAAAGTTTAGGGATATAAAATCTGCCCTGATTTGACAACTACATGGTACTCAGGAAGTATTCAAGACAGAAGTTCAGAAGTGACTGTACATTTCATAACCTTAAGAAACAGACAAGAAAACCATGCCCATCTGAAGTCTTTACAGATCTCAGTAGTTGATAATCTTTTGAAAACTGAAACTCCATCAATCCTAAAAATGGTACAAATAAGTTAATGACAAAGTCCAGTTTTCCCTTCAATATATTAAAATAAAGCAAGTAAACTATCCTGACTTTCAAATATTAAAATAGAAAATAATTTTATTTCATATTTTAGTAAATTGACTTTCTCTAAGCAATTTTCTAATTTCGCCATTAAATTATTGCCTTTGTTATTTACTAATACTTTCTAATTTTATGTTGATCCTCTTACAATATTTTCTCAGTTTCCAAAAATTTCAGAAACATTTTAGCTAAGAAAAAAATTCACTTATCTATGTTGAGCTCTGTACTGTTTTCCAAAAATTATGCTATATGCAAAGAACACTGCTGGTGAACTATTAAACAATTAGAAGATCAATGCTGAGTGGAAGTTAAGTTTATTTCAGTCAGTCACCATCCTAGTGTTTTATCTGTAAAGTTGTCATGAGATATTTAATCACAACTGTGTAGAATCATATAGAATTGGAATTTTAAAAATAATTTTGCCTTATGTTAGCCCCATTCTTATCTAATAGGGGAGTTTTTCTCATGAAACACTTAAGAATTAATAAATTAATTAACAGCAAAAGAGACACAGATGTATAGAACAGTCTTTTGGACTCTATGGGAGAGGGCGAGGGCGGGATGATATGGGAGAATGGCATTGAAACATGTAAATTATCATATGTAAAATGAATTGCCAGTCCAGGTTTGATGCATGATACAGGGTGCTCAGGGCTGGTACAGTGGGATGACCCAGAGGGATGGGATGGGGAGGGAGGTGGGAGGGAGGTTCTAGATGGGGAACACATGTACACCCATGGCGGATTCATGTCAATGTATGGCAAAACCAATACAATATTGTAAAGTAAAAAAGAAAGAAAAAAAAGAATTAATAAATTATATTACCATGAGTTCTGATGATATGACTATAATAAGCATCAGATTTAACAATCATGAAAATGAAAACAAATTTGGCAATTTATGCTATGAGAGAAAAAGGATTTACAGGCATGAAACATGCTTAATCATGTTCATTTCATCTTTTCTCTATACAATATAATCTTCATCTTTCATGAAGTTGTACAATTTCCTTAATTGATAGAATCTAAGCAAATGATAAAAACCAATTTAGACTTTCATAAAAAATGCTGTGTGTGAACAAAGTGTTCTTCAGAACTCCAGTAATAAGGAATTTCAATAGAATAAGAGAAACGTATAGGATTATTGAAACTGAATAGAATTTAGTGACAATACCCTCTAAATAAAATCAGACAGAATAAATATGTTAATGCATTGCCCCAGTACCTTCTTCAGTGATACTCCTACCAATAAATGCTTTCCTTCATGCCACCTCCAAAGTATTCAGCTCAAGCCTGCAAAGCCAGACATATGGACACAATGCCCATCTTCTCTATATATCCCATCTTTTCTAGATACCACATTCTGTTTCACTACAGATTACATCAAGACCAAAGACCTCCACTAAAAGGTGAATCTTTTTTTTTTATACCTTGAAGCATAATAGAATTGCTATAGATTATAAACTCATTAACATCATATATTTAGTCTCTAATAAAATTCCTAATTGATTTTTTGATGTCATTTTCATCTTAGAAATTTAGGGAACATTCTATGTTTCAAATTTCAATAGTGATAGACTTCAGAATTTAGAATACAATAAGATTTAATATTTTAAAGAAAAATACATATACCCATAAAATTTTGGATGATTACACTCCAGTTTTAATAACTATTATTTATTTGAAAAGGGAATGGAAAGTAATATTCTTCCAATTAAAATAAAGAAAAAAAATTTTTTAAAAAGAAAAGGAAATGGTACTTAACACTTTCTTAGTTTTGTTTTTGTTTACTACTTTTACTACAATGAACTTAAATTAATAACTATTTTTAAACCTTTCAGAAAAAAATGTTTGCTGTTCATATTATAAAATATATAAAAAAGTAGATTTCTTCTCCCTATCACCATTACCACCAAAGGATAAAAACAAGATATTAATCTGCTGACTAAAGTATTTGGGGTTCTCTCTTTATTAATGAGAAAAAAAGTAAAGCAGTTTTTATGAAACTAATAAAAGACTTCCCCTTATCCAGACTGCTGAAAATTCAGAAGGTCAGACGCAGTTATAACTAGAAACAGACTTATGTGGTATCTAAGATGGAGAACTCAGGCAGCCAAAATTCATAATCTAGCAACTTTCAAATATTGATGAGTGTCTGTAGAAAGAGCAATAACATGAGAAATGATGGACTTTGGAGGAAGGCTTTTGAAGAGAAGTGAGATTTATCACAGAAAATTGAATGAAGCTTAATAGAATAGCCAAACTTTCAATGAGCAATTGAGAAAGGATAAGTGAAACAGAAAAATTAGAATCATCTCCTATAAAACTGAAAATACAAAGAATATGCACTCTGACTTGTATAATGTGGTGAACACATAAATATTGAATTGTGCTACTTATTAATAATACATTGAAAACATCTTAAGATCCATAAAAGAAACTTGTACAGAAGAAAATGCAACTTATCTAGAGACATTGGAATATTCTCTAAAGAAATCAAAAGGTAGAATCACTACCAAAAGAAAAAAAATAGCCCTTCATATACTGTGCATACTGTGCATAGCATGAAAATACGTGCATCACTTCTTCCCCTCAGTTTACATATTTTTTCATAAGTTGGTCCTAAGTTTACATGTTACACTCTTCCCGGGTACTTAGAGATTTTTTTTTAACATGTATGAGAAAACAAACAAAAACCACAAAAGCAAAATATGTAAGGCATTTCTAACTTAGATATAACTCATAAAATTAGTCCGTGTTATTCTTCATTTAGTCTATCAATGACCACCAAAGAGTCTGGAATCTAAACTCTATGGGTTTCAATGAAGATAGGAAGAAGTTTAAAGCTTGTAGTAAATTTCAATAAATAAGTAAAATGTGGAGGAATACCAATGATCTAGAAATCTCAACTATCATTCTAGTATAATGTTCCAAAATCACACACACAAGAAAAAAAATTGTCAGAAACATAAAATGATCATGTAATACATGGCTCTATTTCTTCAAGGAAAATAGAAACAAAGATTATGAGTCAAGTCCAACTTGTGAGGAAATCTAAGACAACTACTATATTCAGATTACCTGAGACCCACTTTCCCCCCAACACGGCCATTTTCCCCACCCTAAATCTGTGCTCCTCACCAAGTCTTAAATAGCAGCACCACCACAGTGAATCACAGTATCTTCTCCACAAGACAAATTTTTTTGTATTTTTCACTTTGACTAGGAATTGGGCTAGAATTAACTTGTAGGAAGTTCCTGGCACTGTGCTCAGTGCTTCATGTGAATTGTCTCATTTAGTGTATTGATCTAAACTTCCACTAAATGGATATGCATTTGAGTTATCAAACACCTTCTTTTTAACATGTAAACACTTCTAAAAGAGCTGAGTCTTTACTGTCCACTCAAACTGCCTAGCAAATGTTAGGTAAGTTGTGTGAAAGGAGGAGGGAGGGGAATAGAACATGAGGAAGCTAACTCTGGACCACCATTTATTGCTCTTGGTAGGGCAATGAAGCATCCCTCAACAGAATACCTCAGTGGAAAACATGAAGGACCATTGGCATGCTAAGTTCAGGGCACCTGGACTGAGCAATATTAGGGAATGGAAGAGAAGTACAGAAGGAAAGTGAGAGGATATTTGAAAGAACCTCCATTTCAGGATTTTTTGAGGGATATGTGAGGGGATCAGGAGCTCATTTTTCTCTTTTTCCTCCTCTTGTTTATTCCAAATTTTCAAATGTATACTATCTACTCAGTAGATATTAAATGGGTAATTTAAGCTTGACTAGGATTTGATTTGCTATCTTAATCCAAACACATCTATGCTTATTTCCAATTATATATCTGGCTATTACCTAAACTTTGAGAGTATGATTTACCTTTTTGTGACTCCATCAATAAACTGTATAGATAATTACTTATTCCCAAACCTAAGAGTTAGTGTCCTGAGAATTTATGTGGTAGAAAATTGGCAGTTAAAAATCCAAAAGAGAGGAGATATATGTCAGTGTATTCCTAATTCATTTTGTTGTACAGGGGAAACTAAAACTAACAAAACATTGTAAAGCAACTACACTCCAGTAGAAGTTAATTTTTTTTTAAATGAAAGATATTTTGGGGGATACAGAAGTGAGGAGCAAGATAACAAATGAAATTATGAAAATATGCATATGTGTTTTTCTAGTCTCTAAAATAAAACAATACTACCATCCAACTGAACAACTTTGTATACCTTTTAAAACAGAAATGATGAAGAATTCACAATTAACTTCCACTTGTCATTCTTTGAATTTCCCAAAGTTATCAGGATTTGTTTTTGTTACATTTTAATTACATGTTTGCAATTAAATTATTTTTCATTCAGTTAATTCAGCTTTCACTCCAATCCCAAAGAAAGGCAATGCCAAAGAATGTCCAAACTACTGCACAACTGCACTCATTTCACATGCTAGCAAAGTAGTGCTCAAAATTCTCCAAGCTAGACTTCAACAGTACATGAACCGAGAATTTCCAGATGTTCAAGCTGGGTTTAGAAAAGGCAGAGGAACCAGAGATCAAATTGCCAGTATCACTGGATCATAGAAAAAGCATGAGAATTCCAGAAAGACGTCTGCTTCATTGTCTGTGCTAAAGTATTTGACTGTGTGGATCACAACAAACTGCGGAAAATTCTTCAAGAGATGGTAATACCAGACCACCTTACCTGCCTCCTGAGAAACCTGTATGCAGGTCAAGAAGCAACAGTTAAAACTGGACAATGGAACAACAGACTGGTTCAAAATTGGGAAAGGAGTACATCAAGGCCCTTGCTCCTGGGAAGAAAAGCTATGACAAAATTAGATAGCATATTAAAAAGCAGAGACATTACTTTGCCAACAAAGGTCCATATAGTCAAACTTACGATTTTCCCAGTAGTCAAGTATGGATGTGAGAGTTGGGCCATAAAGAAAACTGAGCAGTGCAGAATTGAAGCTTTTGAATTGTGGTGTTGGAGAAGACTTTTGAAAGTCATTTGGACTGTAAGGAGATCAAACCAGTCGATCCTAAAGGAAATTAGTCCTGAATATTCATTGGAAGGACTGATGCTGAAGCTGAAGATGCCATACTTTGGTTACCTGATGTGAAGAGCTGACTCATTAGAAAAGACGCTGATGCTGGCAAAGATCGAAGGCAGGAGAAAGGGATGACAGGATGAGATAATTGGATGGCAAAACCAACGCAATGGACATGAGTCTGAGCAACCTCCAGGAGAAGGTGAAGGACAGGGAGGCCTGGTGTGCTTCAGTCTATGGGGTCACAAAGAGTCACACAAGACGGACTGACTGAACAACAACAACAAATATAATATCCCTTTCTTCCTCCTGTTTTCAAGTTCAAAGTTCAATGCTTTTTGGATTTGGTTTAAAAGAAACTGTGTTAAAGTAGTTGACCCTGCCTGTCACTAGTTCTCAGTGAACGTACTTCAAGAACACAGCTGGAGCCTCCCTTCTAGCAGGTGCAGGATCACAGGTTCAAGGCTTGGGTCTCTGTTCCTTTTGCATCTTTATCTCTTCTAAGACTTCATTACAAAAACCTTACATCTGCTCTGTCAGACACTTACTACCTTGTTCTCTTCCAAACTTCATGATCTTCTTTTATCTCTATTATCACTGGTGCATATAAAACTAAGCATCTTATCACTCTCAAAAAGATATTTAGAAATAAAGCCATACATATTAAAATGTCAATGATAGGAAACTGAGATTGGGAGAAGTGAGCATGTGGGAGAAGGTGTCTATTTGGGGAGCTCTCTCTGTTGTGAGGCTGAAGATGGATCTCAAGAGAAAAGTTCCCAAGGCATTCCCCTAGAGAGTGATCTGAGTGCCCCAGAGGCTCAGAACCCAGGGTAAGATTCTAAAAACAGCAGAAGGTGGACAGCCAGGTAAAACTAACAAAAGTGTTATCTTCTCCATAAGATCATATTTTTTTTTTACATCTTCTATTTAAAGGGAAACATGATTCTTGGTTTTTTGCTATTAGAAATGAACATATACTGATTAATACACATACTAGACAAATCTGTAATAAAAAATACTATATCCATAAAATGAGATTTAACTTTTATAAATTTACATATATATATATATGTATATATATATATATATATACACCCACATACACACATGGAAATACATATACACACACAAAGGTATAGATACACAAAATCTATTTTACCTTACTCACTATCATCTTACCTTACTTTATTCATTACAGTTATTTCTTAATATAGTGTGTGTGTGTGGTTTGTTGTCATCATTGTTGTAGTTTTAGCTCTACCACTAAAGAGCATAATCTCCATGAGGATGGAAATTTTGTCTTATTCTCCACTATGTTTTCAGTACCAAGAACAGCTTAGCCCATGTAAGTTGCTCAGTAAATATTTAATGAACCAGTAGACCAAACCATTACAGGTTCTTACCTAGACTGTTGCAACAGTCTCTTAGCTTGTTTTCTGTGTTGCAGAGACAAGGAAAGACATGGAAAGGAAGATGCCACTTTCTAGTTTCCTTGAATGTAAATTTAAACACTGTGACTGAATTTCGGCCAATAGTACATGGCCATTTTCAGTCCACTTCCAGATCCCCTGCTGAACTCTCACTCACTCACTTCCTCCTTCTGCAACAGCCCCAGAGGTCATGTGTTAAATTAAGATGGTAGCATCACATAATAAAAGGAGACAGAGTCCCTAAAAACAGTGTGGAGTAAAGCCTTATCCCACCAGATGTACTAACCTGTGAAGTGAGGAAGCAGTAACTTCATTATGCTAAGCCACTGAGATATGGGAGTACTTGTTACAACCATTATCCTGTCCTGATTAATATGCTTTTTCTTGGTGTTCTACAATCCATTCCTACAGAACAACTAAGATGAGCCTCTTTAAAAGAAATCAAATCACATCATCTCCCAAAACATTACCATCACAATTCAAATCCAAATTCCTTCTAGGTCCTCAAGACCCTGCAAAATCTCATGGCTATCTACCTTTTCAGTTTTATCACCTCCTCCACTTTACTCACTATAATCCAACCTTTTCATACTGTTTATGGGGTTCTCAAGGCAAGAATACTGAAGTGGTTTATCATTCCCTTCTGCAGTGGACCACATTTTGTTTAACAGTTCTGTGAAGACCTACAAGACCTTCTAGAACTAACACCCAGAAAAGATGTCTTTTTCATTAGAGGGGACGGGAATGCAAAAGTAGGAAGTCAAGAAACACCTGGAGTAACAGGCAAATTTGGCCTTGGAGTAGAGAATGAAGGAGGACAAAGGCTAATTGAGTTTTGTCAAGAGAATACACTGGTCATTGCAAACACCTTCTTCCAACAACACAAGAGAAGACTCTACACATGGGCATCACCACATGGGCATCACCAGATGGTCAATAATGAAATCAGATTGATTATACTCTTTGCAGCGAAAGATGGAGAAGCTCTATACAGTCAGCAAAAACAAGATCGGGAGCTGACTGTGCCTAAGATCATGAACTCCTTATTGCCAAATTCAGACTTAAACTGAAGAAATTAGGGAAAACCACTAGACCATTCAGGTATGACCTAAATCCCTAATGATTATACAGTGGAAGTGAGAAACAGATTTATGGAACTACATCTGATAGACAGAGTGCCTGATGAACTATGGATGGAGGTTCATTACATTACACAGGAGGCAAGGAGCAAGACCATCCCCAAGAAAAAGAAATGCAAAAAAGCAAAATGGCTGTCTGAAGAGGCCTTACAAATAGCTGTGAAAAGAAGAGAAGCAAAAAGCAAAGGAGAAAAGGGAAGCTATACCCATTTGAATGCAGAGTTCCAAAGAATAGTAAGGAGAGATAAGAAAGCCTTCCTCAGTGATCAGTGCAAAGAAATAGAAGAAAACAATAGAACAGGAAAGACTAGACATCTCGTCAAGAAAATTAGAGATACCAAGGGAACATTTCATGCAAAGATGGGCTCAATAAAGGACAGAAATGGTAGAGACCCAACAGAAGCAGAAGATATTAAGAAGAAGTGGCAAGAATACACAGGAGAATTGTACAAAAAAGATCTTCATGACCCAGATAATCACAATGGTGTGATCACTCACATTCACCTAGAGCCAGATATCCTGGAATGTGAAGTCAAGTGAGCCTTAGGAAGCATCACTATGAACAAAGCTAGTGGAGGTGATGGAATTCCATTTGGGCTATTTCAAATCCTGAAAGATGATGCTGCATAAGTTCTGCACTTAATATGTCAGCAAATTTAGAAATCTCAGCAGTGGCCATAGGACTGGAAAAGGTCAGTTTTTATTCCAATCCCAAAGAAAGGCAATGCCAAAGATTGCTTGAACTACCACACAATTGCACTCATCTCACATGCTAGTAAAGTAATGCTCAAAATTCTCTAAGCCAGACTTCAACAATATGTGAACCGTGAACTTTCAGATGTTCAAGCAGGATTTAGAAAAGGCAGAGGAACCAGAGATCAAATTGCCAATATCCACTGGATCATTGAAAAAGCAAGAGAGTTCCAGAAAAACATCTATTTCTGCTTTATTGACTATGCCAAAGTCTTTGTGTGGATCACAATGAGTTGTGGAAAATTCTTAAAGAGATGGGAATACCAGACCATCTGACCTGCCTCTTGAGAAAGCTGTATGCAGGTCAGAAAGCAACCAACATTCAGAAAACTAAGATCATGGCTTCTGGTCCCATCACTTCATGGCAAATAGATGAGGAAGCAATGGAAACAGTGACAGACTTTATTTTCGGCGTCTCCAAAATCGCTGCAGATGGTGATTGCAGCCATGAAATTAAAAGATGCTTATTCCTTGGAAGAAAAGTTATGACCAACCTATACAGCATATTAAAAAGCAAAGACATTACTTTGCCAACAGAGGTCCATCTAGTCAAGGCTATGGTTTTTCTAGTAGTCATATATGGATGTGAGAGTTGGATTATAAAGAAAGCTGAGCACCAAAGAATTGATGCTTTTGAACTGTGGTGTTGGAGAAGACTCTTGAGACTCCCTTGGACTGCAAGGAGATCCAACCAGTCAGTCCTAAAGGAAATCAATCCTGAATATTCATTGGAAGGACTGATGCTGACACCGAAACTCCAGTACTTTGGCCACCTGATGCAACGAGCTGACTCATTTGAACAGACCCTGATGCTGGGAAAGATTGAAGGCAGGAGGATAAGGGGACAACAGAGGATGAGATGGTTGGATGGCATCACTGACACAGTGGACATGAGTTTGAGTAAACTCCAGGAGTTGGTGATGGATAGGGAGGCCTGGCATGCTGCAGTCCATGGAGTCACAGAGCTGGACACCACTGAGGAGCAGAACTGAACTGAACTGAATTCAACCTTTCTTCTAGTCTCTAAGCATGTTCAGTTAGCCTGTTCCCACTTGAGGATGACTCTGCTGTTTCCTTTACAGGCCTTAGATCAAACATCACCTCCTCAAAAAAGCCCGTTTCCTTCCTTTAACCTATTCTTGCCCTTACTTCCAGCCTACTACCCAAAGCTGTCTATCTTATTACCCCCATTTTATTTTGCTAACAAGGCTAATCTCCATCTGCAATGATAATTTTTTTTTATTATTCACTGATTATTCTTTAACTCAATGTTGAGCCCCATGACAGCAGAAACCTTGACTGTTTTAGCCCCAACATCTTCCCAATACCTAGAAGAATGCCTGGTGCATAATCAATGAATATATTCATCTAAAGTATGACATACATGAAAACTTAGAAAAAAATAGTAGTAAAATGTTAATAATTGGTTGAGAGCGTCAAAGGAGCCACTTATGTTTTATTTTTATTTTTTATTGCAACCCGTCGATACTTATTTCATTGAGCATAAAATACATTTTAAATCACATAAAATTTTATTGGAAAAAATAATTTATACCTCTTGCAGTCATTTTCTAAAGTAAAACTTTCATAAAGTAACTGTGTTGAAAACAAAAGGGATTTTGGAATTAGGAAAACTAGGCACAGCAGGAAAACTGGTTTCCTTGATAAGCCTCAGTCCTCTCATCTCGAGAACATGGTGCTAATGCAAACACACTCCAAGGTTCTTTCCAAATCTAATTCCCCTCCACAAGGCAGATGAAATGAAGACTCTTGCAACATGATGCATATTTATGCATACATATACCACTGAGCTAGAAATGATGTTGCAGAATTCTGTCTAGGTAGCAGCTGTTAAGATTTTTAGCATGGGGCCATATGCTGAAAACATCAGAATTTCCTACTGGGTCCAAGACTGCCATAAATTGAGTTGTAAGTGGGTGTAGACATGGTCTTTATTACCAATGAGACAGAATTGAGGAGTGAGCCTCAGTTACCCTAGGATGGACAAGGTGAAGTTCTAGAGACAGATGTATTAACTTTTATAACTTCCTGAATTGTAAAAGTTGACTTTCCAAGTTCTTTGAATTCAAGCCAAGTGAATGACTTGCTATTTCTCTCATTTGAAGTTCCAAAGATTCTTCCTTGTGATTGCTGGAGACATTTTTTCCACACTACCAAAAGGTTTAGATATTTTAAAATAAAAATATATATTTCATTTTAATTTCAAAAATATATTAGCTAAAACATTCACACAGCATACAAATACAATTAACTAAAACTAATGTGTATTTCAAATTATACAAATGCTTGTGCATATCTACTGGAAGATGCAATGAAGTACTCTCAGATGCTTACACTTGGTTTAATTAGTAAGCTTGAATTAAGGGAAAGAAATCACAAGCTATTCTATACTTTGAAGAATAGAAAAATGAAAATATGCGGGTACCAGGAGGAATGAGAGTAAAAGTCTAGTAGAATGAGTTATAACACTAGACTTATTTGTCTGTGATAAAAGAAGCCAAATACTCTTAATTGACATAGGAATAAAATGAAAAGCAAATTTATAGGCTGTCAAAAGGAAAGAATGAACAAGGATGGTATTATTACATAGAACCATCAGGCCTCCATGAAAGTCCAATGACATTTTAAAAATCTGTGTGGAGTGCAGAATTTTTCTTTAATGAGCAGAACTAACCCATGCATGCCAAGATATTCTTCATCCCTGGCACTCAACACCAGTAGATGCTAGAAATACCCCCAATTATAGTGACAAACCTAAACTCTATCAGATCTAATCTTCCTTTTATACAACAAGTAGTTGATGATATTCCCATTGTACTCCTAGAACAAAAGTCATAGATCATACACACCTCCTTACAAACATGAATTTCAAAAATTCAATACAGTATGAATGGCTGAAGCCTAATGTGAAGGCAAGACAAAAGGAAATTACTTTATAATAAAATATCATATTTATATATGTGAATGTTCAAGCATGGATATGTTGGGAACCATCATGACTTAATCTGATATTTTCTCCTGCCAGTGATGAGTAAGTTTGAACCTAAAAGATCACTTGTAGTGAGAGTACAGAAAATCAAAGAGCAAATATAAGGGTAAACACTCAGATAAAAATCTGAATTAGGTAAATCATAACAGAGTAAACTTATTCATGGAAACAAAAAATCAAGTAACAAGTCAAGATGAATTATAGATTATCAAAGTAGAAAAAACGAGGTAGTATGGTATTCTTGCAAACCACAATCTTTCTAACAGTGTAGCACTATGAAGTCATATAAACTCAAGGAGTTAATTCTTAGATGTGTGGAACCACCTCACACATTGCAATACATCTGTCATCCTTGGACCCAGACACTAAACACTAGAAGCAATCCCCATTATTGTGACAACTTAAAACACTCCCACAGATTTCCAAACAGCCATAGTGAGAACCACTTACCTGGTTCATGCCTATTATTCTCAGATTAAACATCATTACTTACCTTCTTAAGCCTGATTTAGATCCTGTCCCTATCCCAACCCCACAACTCTTGGGCTCCTTTGACATCCAGTCATTCTTACCCACAACACTTGTATGAATTGTAATTGGTTTTTCAAAGTCTTACTCTCAATTATTATAGACACTCTTTGAGAAAATAGACTAATTCTGTCCTGCTCACTGTGCCATATCAAATGCCTATTATTGTATGTGTTTAATAAATTTTCCTGAATTAAATTTAGGTTATTTACTGCAACACTGCAGTTGAATTCCTTCTTGTTCTTCTTCAAGGCAAATTTAGATTATCCAATTAAATGAATATTTTAAATAATACCAAAAGAGGGGAAATATTTTTTAAAAATGAAACTTATGGGCTGGAAAATACTTTGAAATGGAACACCTAGGATAGCTGGTGTTAATCGGTTTGAGTGTTTATACCATAATTCCATAGACTGGAAGGCTTATTAACAATAGAAATGTGTGTCTCGCGGTTCTAGATGGGAAGAAGTCCAAAATCAAGGTACCAGGAGATTCAGAGTCTGGTAAGAAACTGCTTCCTGGTTCATAGAGTACTGCTGTTGCCCTATACCCTCACATGGCGGAAGAGATGAGGGAGTTCTCTGGAGTCTCTTCTATTAGGACTCTAATGCCATTCACAAGCGCTCCACCCTTATGACCTAATCACTTCCCAAAGGCCCCAACCTCCAAATACTATTACACTGCGGATTAGGTTCTAACATAGGAATTTGTGGGGGAGGCGACACAAGCATTCAGTGTGTGTTTAATTTGCTACAATACATAACAGTAACTATAAAGAAAGCATAGGGTAATAAAGTTACTAGAATGTTGATAGGATTTTGAAAAGAATTTGCTTCCATTCATTTTGCAAAAGTAAAATTTCATGAAAACATTATCAAACAAGATCAATGTGATTTGCTTTAAATTATTTAGAACGAAAAAACAAGAGTAGTCTTCCCAAAGTTTAAAAAAAAATTCTGAAAAAAATAACAAGATACTTTAAGAAAAATATTACGTAATGCCTTATATCAGTGAAAGTTACCAGTTCAAGTATGCAATTTACACCCTACATCAGGCCACTAGTTACCTGATATGACTGAAGTGCTAGTGACCTGGACCCAGAAATACTTATCTTATACTTTGGGATATAATCCACTACTACTTTTTGGTTTTTGCTCAACTTTTTTCAGCTTTGGCCATTGGGAGCTCATTCAAACACCTCCTATGACCCCTTGACATGCTTCCGTCAGTGTGGTTTTGTTTCCTGTTTTGCTCTGTTTTCTGAGCATTCCTAACTATATGTTTGGGCACCCCGGGGGCTCAGACAGTAAAGAATCTGCCTGCAGTGCAAGAGACCCAGGTTCAACCCCTGGGTCGGGAAGATCTCCTGGAGAGGGGGATGGCTACACATTCCAGCACTCTTGCCTGGAGAATTCCATGGACAGAAGAGCCAGGTGGGGTCTCAAAGAGTGGGACATGACTGAGTAACTAACACTTTCATTTTACTTTACGTTACTACAAATTTCTCTAGGCTTATCTTGTATATTCCTTTAGTGGCCACAGAATTAGCTATTTCCTCCAAGGAGCCCTTTTATAGGACAATGGTATTTGAGCCAAGGCCTGGGCTCTCGGTGTGCTGGAAACTACTGGGATGTCATTGCTCCTCTGGCCTCTTGGCTGACAGAACAGGAAGCAGATGTGTATGTATTAAACCATGTATATACACATACATATAAATATCTGTCCGAATATATCTACAGCAAGCAAGACAAGAGTTCATTCCAGTGTTTCTAATTCTAATCCAACTCAAATGAGGGAAGGAGAAAAATGATGGAAAGAGTGAATGTGTGTGTGTGTGTGTGTTTTCATCCTAAATTTGTCTCTTTACTTATACAAACAGGAACTGGATATGTGCAAATAGGCATTGATTTCTGGATCGTCCTAGCCTATTTCCCATTGATTATCTGCAGTCTCCCACTTCAACCAAGAGAAACCAGTCACTTTCTTAATTGTTCAATCTCAGTATATGTGTACCGTTTCAAAACTGTTAACCTGTACCTAAAATGTACTTTTCAAAAAGCTAGAACAGAGCTAAAAGCCAGTAACTGTAAGTTTAAAAGACCAACAGACACCTTCATTAGTATTCTATTTACACTGTGCTCATCAACTTTAATCATTTAAGTAGCATTCTTGCATTTTTTATTCAGTCTCAGTGGTCATCAATTTATATTAATTTATCCTAATTTCACTTGTTAGCCAAGACCTAGAATCAGTCAGTATTTCATGTGAGAACAATTGCAATCACTACACAGAATCTCAATTAAATTAACAAATTGGTGTTTTCCACAATAAATGTGTAAATAGCCTCCTGAGGCATTGTCATTAATTATTCTTTCCAGCTTAAATATTAGCTTCAGATACTTGGAAAGAGACAAGGAGAATGACATCCCTGTGTTCCTCAGGCATTCATCCATCCACCATAACAAGAGCATTTCAAATTTTGAAAAAGAAACCTTTGGAGGGGGAATGTAATCTTTTGTACTATTGTAGGCTCAATAAATTGCTGTATAAATTTAATCTCTTTAAAAACAGCAACATTTCTTTACTGAGCACATTCTATTGGCCAGGAGCTGTTCAGACGCACTATGAGAATTCTCTTACCAGGCCTACAAAGGTAAATATATCATCCTGTTTTAGAGACAAGAGAAATGAAGCTCAGAGAAATTAAATAATTTATTCAAGGTTGAATAGCCAGTAAAAAGCTAAAACAAGTCTCTGTTCAGAGGCTACAGTTTATCCATTATGAAAGGGGGAGTGTTGCAAAGAGTATCATCAGAAATCAATGCCTATTTGCACATATCCAGTTCCTGTTTGTATAAGTAAAGAGACAAATTTAGGATGAAAACACACACACACACACACACATTCACTCTTTCCATCATTTTTCTCCTTCCCTCATTTGAGTTGGAACATGGTACAGAAAATAAGCTCAGGCCCCAAAAGGAAAGTGGTTCTAGCAAATGACTTTGGTGAAATCAGTAACCAAATCAGGATTCATTTTGGTCATCTCTAATTCAAACTGGAAAATAAATCTGGCAACAAAATAAAAAGCTTCTCACTAAAGAGAGCCTTCTTAAATCCATTAACACTTTTCCTAGCTTGCTTTCTGAAAAACTTCACAAGGGAATGTTAATAGCTGAAAGGCGATTTCAACATTTAAAAATACAAATAATTCAAGCAAAGAAGTTTTTTAATTACTACTTGCTTACCATGCAAATTAATCTTAATTTCCTTGCCTTTTTAATCCCTTGGAAAATGGCTTGTGTTTTGTTTGAGCCCAGACAAAACATAAAGTCTAAAAAATGAATTAAAATAGTTTCTCTTTGTACATTTAGTATGAATGACCTCTTTGTGCTGAAAATTTGGAAAAACGGCAAAAACATGTCAGCTATAAAACATGACCTCTTTTTCAAATTAATTAGACATTTTTCATTTTTGCTTTATTTTATGAACAGGGAATTTGATCATAAATTGGTTTTAATACTACAACTGTGTCTTTTTCTTTTTATGAGGAAGAAAAATAAAGATGCAGTCTTAGACAAAGAAGACAGTATCTGCCTAACCAGATACAGTGAGTATGCTGGGATCTGTATAGTGCTCAGAGCTTCTTCTTACCTATAATTAGGAACAAATTCTCTGCCAAATAAACTTATACTTTTGAATCTTTTTTGACTATGCCAATTATGATTTAAATCTTCCAGGATAAAGAAAGATTATTTTCTATACCTGCATAAATAACTTACATTTCAAATTCAGTAATTTTAAAAGGGCACATTAAAAAATTTAGAGGATTAGAATGGATCTTCTGAATATTCTGGATTCCCATGACATTTAAAGAATTCAGCCTCTTCTGTGATTAGACTGGACTCTTTTAGGTTTGGCAACAGAATTTGAAGGGTGCTCACTGTAAACAGATGTTTAGGGGAAGACTGGCTAGATAAAAGAGAAAAATAGTAACAAGTGCAGGTAGATTTGACATAAATTGGGGAAAGTAAATGAAAATTTTCCAAAATAAAGGTAATTAATATGTAAACATCTACAGCCTCCTCAGGAATATCAGCTTAAAATTTTTTAAATAATAATAATAAAAATCTAGAAGCAGGTAGATTCCTAGGAACATACAACCTACCAAGACTGAATCAGGAAGAAATTAAAAATCTTAACAGACCAATTACAAGTAATGAAATTGAATCAGTAATCAGAAAACTCCAACAAAAGTCCGGGGCCAAATGTCTTCACAGATGAATTCTAAGAAACATTTAAAGAAGAGATAACACATATCCTTCTCAAACTATCTCAAAAAATTGCAGAGGAAGGGACATTTCCAAAGTCATCAATGAAGATAGCATCATCCTGATGTCAAAATCAAAGACATGGAAAAAAAAAAAGAAATCCCAGGCCAGTACCAATGATAAACGTAGATACAAAAATCATCAACACAATGTTAGTAGACCAAATGCAAAAATATATTAAAAGGACCATACACCATGATCAAGAAGAATTCATTCCAGGGATTCAAGGATAGTTTGAAAATCATAAATCAAACAATGTGACACCAAATTAGCAAAATAAGGACTTCTCTGATGGTTCAGTGGTTAAGAATCTGCCTGCTAATGCAGGGAACACTGGTTCAATCCCAGCCAGGGAACATTCCACATGCTGTAGGGAGACTAAGCACTCACACAGCAACTACTGAAGCCCAGGTACCCTAGAGCCTGTGTTCCACAATAAGAGACGTTACCACAAAGAGAAGCCCTCACACAACAACTAGAGAGTAGCCCCTGCTCTCTGCAACAAGAGAGACTGTGCACAGCAACAAAGTCCCCAAACAGTCAAAAACAAATAATAGTAAAAATTTTTAATTCTTAAAACAAACACAAACCAAAAAAAGGGGGGGATAAAAATTATATGATTATCTCAATAGAAGCAGAAAAAGCTTTTGACAAAATATAGCATCCATTTATAATAAAAACTTTGAACAAAGTGGATATAGAGGGAGAATAAGTGAAAGCAAAAGTCATTCAGTCATGTTCAACTCTTTGCCACCCCATGGACTAAACAGTCCATGGAATTCTCCGGACCAGAATACTGGAGTGGGTAGCCTTTCCCTTCTCCAGGGGATCTTCCCAACCCAGAGATCGAACCCAGGTCAGATTCTATACCAGCTGAGATTACTGGGAAGCCCAAGAATACTGGAGTGGGTAGCCTATCCCTTCTCTGGGGGATCTTCCAGACCCAGGAATTGAACCAGGATCTCCTGCATAGCAGGAAGCTTCTTTACCAACTGAGCTATCAGGGAAGCCCATAGAGGGAGCATACATCAACATAATAAAGACCATAGACAACAAATCCACAGCCAACATTGTTGTTGTTGTCACTCAGTCGTGTCCAACTCTTTAGACCGCATGGACTGTAGGCCACCAGGCTCTGTCCATGGAATTATCCAGGCAAGAATACTGGAGTGGGTAGCCATTTTCTTCTCCAATGAATCTTCCCGACCCAGGGGTCAAACCCATGTCTCCTGCGTTGGCAGGCAAATTCTTTGTCTCTGAACCTCCAGGGAAGCCCAGCCCACATCATATCCTGCAGTGCAAAACTGAAAGCATTTCCTCCAAGATCGGAAACAAGGCAAGGATGCCCACTTTCACCACTTTTATTCAATACAGCATTGGAAATCCTAGTCACAGCAATCGGAAATAAAAAAAAAAAAGGAATCCAAATTGAAAGGAAAGAGGTAAAACTGTCATTGTTTGCAGATGACATGACATATCGAGAAAACCTTAAAGATACCACAAAAAAAAAACTATTAGGAATAACAAGTTCAGTAAAGTTGCAAGATACAAACTTAATATACAGAAATTCTTTATGTTTCTATATACTAGCAATGAACTATCAGAGAAATTTAAAAAACAATCCCCTTTATAGTTGCATCAAAAATAATAAAATACCTAGGAATAAATCTAACGAAAGAAAGAAGGTATTAGCTGCTCAGTTGTGTCCAACTCTTTGAGATCCCATGGACTGTAGCCCACCATGTTCCTCTGCCCATGGAATTCTCCAGGCAAAAATACTGGAATGGGTTGCCATTTCCTTCTCCAGGGATCAAACCTGGGTCTCCTGCATTGCAGGCAGAGTCTTTACAGTCTGAGCCACTAAGGAAGTCTAACAAAGAAGAAGGTAAAATATCCATATTCTAAAAACTGTAAGATATTAATGAAAGTAACTGAAGATGACACAAACAAATAGAATGCTCATGGATTGGAAGAATATTGCTAAAATGTCCATACTACCCAAGGCAATCTACAGTTTCAATGCAATCTCTTTCAAAATACCAACATTTGTGACAGAACTAGAACAAACAATTCTAAAATGTGTGTAGAAACGCAAAAGACACCAAAACAGCCAAAGCAATCTTGTGAAAGAAGGACAAAGCCTAGAAGAGGTATTACTCTCCCTGATTTCAAGCTATACTAGGAAGCTACAGTAATTGAAACAATATATTGGTAAAAAGAAAAAAAATGCATAGATCATGAAACGGGATAGAGTTTCGAAATAAACTCATGCTTATATGCTCAGTTACTCTGTGACAAAAGAGCCAAGAATATACAACAAGAGAAAGACAGCTTCTTCAATAAATAATGTTCAAAAACTGGACATCTACATGCAAAAGAACTGGACCACTTTCATATATCACATGCAAAACTAAATTCAAAATGGATTAAATACTAAAATGTAAGACTTGAAGCCATCAAACTCCTAGAAAAAAACATAGGCAGTAACCTCTATGACATTGCTCTTAGCAATATTATTTTGAATCTATTTCTCAGGCAAGGAAAATGAAAGCAAAAATAAGTAAGTAGAATTACATCAAAATAAAACTTTTGCACAGCACAGGAAACCATCAACAAAAACAGAAAGGAAGCCTATGGAATGAAAAAAGATATTTGCAAAACAATATATTTGATAAGGGGTTATGTCCAAAATATGTTAAGAACTCAATATCAAAAAGTAGTCAGAAGACTTGACTAGACACTCTTTCGAAGAATATATAGATTTGGCCAACAAACACTTGAAAATATGTCAATATATTTTTCATCAGGGAAGAGCAAATGAAAACAATGAGATATCACCTAACACTTATCAAATGGTTATCATCAAATGATAAGTTGTTGGTGAGAATGTGGAGAAAAAGAAACCCTTGTGCATTGGCCATAGAATTGTAAATGAAAATACAACTACCATGACCCAGCAATTCTACTTCAGGGTATTTACCTGGAGAAAACAAAACACTAAGTTGAAAAGATACATGGGTGTCTATGTTCATTGAATGGCTATTTACAATAGTCAAGATGTGATAGCAATCTAACTGTCCATCAATAGATAAAAAGATAAAGATGTGATATATATTACATATATGTTTGTGTGTGTGTCTGTATATATATATGTGTGTGTACATATACACACATATATATAGTCAATTTTATGTGTCAGCTTGACTGGGTTACAGTGTACAGGTATTTGGTGAAACATTATTTTGGATGTTTCTGTGAAAATATTTTTTGGATCAGATTAATATTTAAATTTGTGGCTTTGAGTAAAGTAGATTACAGTTCATAATGTGGGTGAGCCTCAATCAGTTGGGGGTCTTGGCAGAATCAAGATTGATTTCCCCTGAGCAGGAAGAAATTCCACTAGCTATGGCCTTTGGATTTGACCTGCAACTATTTCCTGGGTCTCCAATCTGCTGGTCTACTCTGCAGATTTTGGATTACCAGGTCTCCACAAGTCCATGAGCTGATTCCTTAAAATAAGTTATTGTCTCTCTTTTTTCCTCTTTCCCTCCATCCATCAACTCACTGTCTTTCTCTCTCCCCACATATCCTGTTGGTTCTATTTCTTTGAAAACACCCTGCCTAATACAACCCAAAAGTGTGTTTCAATCTTTCTTGTTTGTAAACACAGCATTACAATTTTTTTGGAGAAAATAACTTACACTAGATAAAAAATTCAAATAATACAGAGAAATAAAAGCAAAGTGTAAAAGCCCCCACAAATATCATGACCCTGTGTTAAACTCCATTAGTGTATTTTTAAATTAAATGTTATCAGAGTATAGTTGCTTTACAATGTTGTGCTAGCTTCTACCATACAGCAAAGTGAATCAGCTATACATGTTCATAGACACATAACCCCTCCCTTTTGGACTTTCTTCCCATTCAGATCACTACAGTGCATTAAGGAAAGTTTCCTGTGCTCTACACCATGTTCTCATCAGTTATCCATTTTAGACCCAGTATCAATAGTGTATATATGTCAGTCCCTATCTCCCAGTTCCTTCGACTGCCCTCCTCCCCCCTTGGTATTCATATATTTGTTGTCTACATCTGTGTGTCCAGTTCTGCTTTGCAAACGAGATCATCTATACCCTTTTTCCAGATTCCACATATATACATGTGTTAATACACGATATTTGTATTTTTCTCTCTCTGACTCATTTCTGTCTCTATGACACTCTCTAGAATAGGTCATATGGCCCAGCTTCAAAGAGACACATGCACTCCAATGTTTATTACAGCCTGGACATGGGAGCAACCTAAATGTCCATCAGCAGAGGAGTGGATAAAGAAGATGTGGCACATAATTACTATATTTTGACAAACATCTTTTTGGAATGTTCTCTCTCTATCCACACTCTTTATGGCCTACCTTTTTTTTTTTTTCAGTCAACAATTTGTCATGACTTCCTTTTTGTGACAATACACATTTTAAAAGAAGCATAACATTTCAGGGATGTGTAAGTTACTTCCAATTTTTGATAATATATGCATGTGGGGCTGCTATGAAATCCTACACCCTAAAACTACATTGTCCTCATATGTGGTTATCTCCTTATGCTGAAGACTCTTAGGAGGGATTTCTGGATAAAGTTATTTTTGAAAAGAGAAAACTCAGGGTCAGAAAGATTTTACAAGTGTAACAAAAGGAGCGTAAATTTGGTTAGAATTCATAGCTAAGGTCTGTCAAGTTTTTTGTCTAGACTACTAAGAAGTTTTTTCTTAACAAATGTCTCACTGCAGAAGTACCATTCACTATAGCAAATTTATATCATCTACTGAGGCCACAGCTTTGACAGAGCCTCAGATTTTATTTACTATAACCGCCTACTAGAAGAGAAGGTAAATCTGTTAGTGGAGTGATTACTTATAGAGTTTTATATATCTATTAAAAGATGATAGAAATCAAAAGAGTTACTTGGGAACATCTTTTAGACTGAATGCATGTGGATTCCTAGGATTTCTGGTGGTTTTTTATTATTTTAAAGCAATTCATGTGAACAAACAAAGGTCTGATTACAAGTGTTGGGAAAGTAAAAGTTTCATTCATATGGAGAAAAGGTATAGACTCTGTAAAAAGAATAATTGATATATGTGGAACTAACTCATGAAAAAGCTCTCTGTCTTCATCAAGATTTTGATGATATTGAATTAGAATATCTTGCATTTCATTTAACTAGATATGCAGCAGAACACATGTATACCCATGGTGTATTCATGTCAATGTATGGCAAAACCAACACGATAATGTAAAGGGAAAAATAAATTAATTAATTAAAAAATAAATGAAAGAATTACCAATAAAAAATAAATAAATAAAAATTTAATCTTCCTAAGTACTTTTACTTCTCCAAATAAAATGATCTGTGTACCCAGTCACCAACTTTATACCCAATAAATGCTTACTAAAAGAAAGCAGAAATGAATGAATCTGGGAAGCCCAAGTTATTTATACTCATCCATATTATTAACACTTACAATTGAGACTTCGGGAGTAAGCATATGTCTATCTTTCCTTTAGGAGATAAAACTAGAGCTAGTTTATAGGCCAGCACTATTCAGTATGGTAGTCACTAGCTACATGTGGCCATTTAAATTTAATGAAATTTTAAAATTTAGTTTCTCAGTTACAACAGGTACATTCCAAGGGCTCAGTAACCCCGCAGGACTAATGGCCACCATACTGGACAGAACAGGTATCAGGTATTTCCATTACTGCAGAAAGTTCTATTGCACAAGCCTATTGCAGGCTGTGGACGAAGTAGCTCAGTTGTGTCCAGTGCTTATGCGACCCCATGGGCTGTAGCCTACCAGGCTCCTCCATCCATGGAATTTCCCAGGGAAGAGTACTGGAGTGGGTTGCCATTTCCTTCTCCAGGGGATCTTCTGGACCTAGGGATCGAACCCAGGTCTCCCGTATTGCATGCAGATGCTTTACCGTCTGAGCCACCAGGGAAGCCTGTAGGCTATGCTCAACTATTAAAAATTTCCTTTCTAGGAAATGAAAAGGAATCATAATAAAGATATGGCAACACAATTAATCACTGACAGTGAGCTGCTTTTCTATTGCTAAAATATGGTTATACATTAATTTCAGGTATACAACATAGTGATTCCACATTTAAACACATTATAAAATTATCACTACAATAAATCTAGTAACCATCTGTTGATACTGATTCCTTATGTTGTACAATATCTGCCATGATTTATTTATTTCATATCTGACAGTTTTTACCTCTTAATTTCCTTCATTTTATTTCATTCATTCCCCCATCCCTTCCCATCTGACAACCACATATTTTTTTCTCTGCAACTGGAAGTCTTTGTTTTAATTTTGTTGTTGTTGTTGTTGTTGTTTGTTTAGATTCCTCAAAAAGTAAATCATACAATATTTATCTTTTTAAAGTTTTTAAAATTTAAATCTTACATTGTTACAATAGGATATAAATGTTAGAATGATATAAAATATCAATTGAGGGCTTGCCTGGTGGTCCAGTTGTTAAGAATCCACTTTGCAATACAAGCGACACCGGTCTGATCCCTGATCCAGGAAAATTCCACATGCCATGGGAGAACTAAGCCCGTGAGCCACAACTGCTGAAGCCCGTGTTCTAGAGCCCGTGCTCCACAAGAGAAGCCACTGCAATGAGGAGCCCATGCGCTGCAACTAGAGAGGAGCCCCCACTCGCTGCAACAGAGAAAGCCTGCCCACAACAAAAGCCAGCGCAGCCAAAAATTAAACAACTTTTTAAAGTATTATTATAAAACATTCATTGAAAATTTCCCACAATCCCAGTAATCCCTAGGAGAAAGTTCAATTTGAATTAGTGAAAAGTCTTATGCAAACATTTTATTAAAGAGTTATAAAACTGAATTCCCTACATTTCCTCTCCTCTCTTTTAACCTCCAACCCCACCACCACCCCCATCCTCTTTACTTTCAGAGGATGCTTTTGCCAAATATTTCACAGTGAAAATGATATCAGTGTACAGGTACACCTCAGAGATGTCCACAATAAAGAGAATATTGCAATAAAGTCTGTCATTCAAATATTTTGGCTTCCCAATGCATAAAAGTTTATGATTATATTAATACTATAGTATACTAGGTATACAAACATGTTATGTCTAAAAAAATGTGCATACCTCAATTTAAAAATGCCATATTGCTAAATATAGTAAGCATATACAATATCTGAGCTTTCAGCAGGCCATAACTTTTTGCTGGTGGAGGATTTTTCACACTGTGAGAATTACCAAAATGCGTGACACAGAGACACGTGTACCCCAATGTTCATCGCTGCATTGTTTACAATAGCCAGGACATGGAAGCAACCTAGATGCCCATCAACTGACGAATGGATAAGAAAGCTGTGGTACATTTACACAATGGAATATTACTCAGCATTAAAAAAAAATTCATTTGATTCAGTTCTACTCAGGTGGACGGAACTGGAGCCTATTATCCAGAGTGAAGTAAGCCAGAAGGAAAAACAACAATACAGTATACTAACGCATATATATGGAATTTAGAAAGATGGTAACAAGAACCCTGCATGCGAGACAGCAAAAGGAATGCAGACGTATAGAAAAGACTCGTGGACTCTGTGGATGAGGGCAAGGGTGGGATGATATGGGAGAATGGCATTGAAACATGTTAATTATCGTATGTGAAATCAATCGCCAGCCCAGGATTGATGCGCGAGGCTGGTGTACAGAGATGTCCCAGGGGGAGGGAGTCGGGAGGGAGGAGGGAGGGGGGTTCTGGAGGGGGAGCATATGTAAACCCATGGCGATTTCATGTCATTGTATGGAAAAAACCAATAAAAGAAAAAAAAAGGACATTCATCTTTCCTGAATCCTCCAACCTTCCTCCTATCTTTTTTCCTACACTTCTCTACTATCTTTCTTGACAATGTCTCCACCTAACACTTGTTCCCCTTCAATTACATTTACTCTTCATCTACTTCAATCTGGCTTCTACTCCCATCCTTCTACCACTGAAACTACTCTTTTTCTGGGGATAGATGACCATGTTACTAAATCCAAAGAACAATTTTCTATCAACTTACTTATCACTGAGAGTTGTAGGCAGCAAACCTATCACTTGCAACTTTCAAAGCCACTCTTTTATATTGTCTTCCACCTCTTGGTTTTAATCTTTGCAGCTTTTAAAGAATAAATTTTATTTTTATAACCATTTTAGATTCACAGAAAAGTTGTAAAGACAGTACAGAAATATCTCATATGCCACATACACAATTTCCCTTACTCTTATCAAGGTATGTTTGTTATAATTAATAAACCTATACTGACACATTAGTAATAACTACAGTTCATCCTTAATTCAAATTTTCTTAGTTTTCACCTAAGGTCCTTTTTTTGTCCAGGATGCCACATATGTTTAGTCACCAATTCTCCTTAGGTGTCTCTAGCCTGGGACAGTTTATCAGACTTTCCTTTTTTTATGACCTTAACAGTTTTGAGGATTATTAGTGAATAATTTTCAGAATGCCCCTCTACTGGGAATTTCCTGATATTTTCTCATCATTAGACTGGAGTATGTATTTGTGGGAAGGAACATCACAGAATTAAAGTGACATTTTTATCACATACTTTGGCCACCTGAGGCAAAGAACTGGCTCATTTGAAAAGACCCTGATGCTGGGTAAGATTAAGGGCAGGAAAAGAAGGGAATGATGGAGGATGAGATGGTTGGATGGCATCGCCAACTCAATGGACATGAGTTTGGGTGGGCTCCAGGAGTTGGTGTTGGACAGAGAGGCCTGGTGCGCTGCAGTTCATGGGGTCACAAAGAGTCAGACACGCATGAGCGACTGAACCGAACAAGTATACATGCTATCAACGTGAGTCATCACTGTTGATGTCAAGCTTGATCACCTGGCTAAACTAGTATTTGTCAAGTTTCTCTATTGTAAAATTATTCTTTTTACTCTCTTCCCAATCTTCTTTTGAAAGGAAAACACCATGCAGAGTCCACACTAATGTGGTAGAGAATTGTATTCTACTTATTTTTTGGCTGCACTGGGTCTTCATTGTTGTGCACAGGCTTCTTGTGGAGTACAGGCTCTAGAGCACACGGGTTTCAGTAGTTGTGGCTCCCAGGCTCTAGGATGCAGGCTCAGTAATTGTGGTCACGGGCTTAGCTGCCCTGAAGCATGTGGGATCTTCCTGGACCAGGGATCAACCCAGTGTCGCCTTTATTGCAAGTCAAACTCTTAATCACTAAACTACCAGGGAAGCCTGTGTTCTACATTTTTGATGGCAGACTACCTACATAAATTATTTGGAATTCTTCTGCATAAGGAAGTTCTAATCTTCCCCATTTATTTAATCATTTGCTTACATTAGTCTAGACTCAAAGAAATTTATTTTATACCTCAGATACTGTTGCTCAGATTGGCAGCTTTGGGCATTAGGAGCTCTTTCAATTGACTCCTGTGTACACTTGACCTATTTCCATCATTTGGAGTTTTTTTTCTTTTATGTTATTCTTACTTAATAACATTACAAAATTCTCCTTGGTCCTACATTTCCTAGAAGCAGCCACTTCCCCAAGGTACCACTTCTCCTTTTATTCTTGATTACTTTTAGGAGTCACTTATCTTCAAATGTTACAGTTTGAGGCAGACTTTCCATAGGCTATCATAAATTCTCATTCTACATTCTCTTCCTCAGATGTCTCAGGCACTCCTATGGCTACATCTAAATGTTGATAAATATCAATTGTGTATCTTTAAATGAGACCTCTTCTCTGAACTCATATATCCAACTTGCTACTCAACCTCTGCATTAAGATACCCTATAGAAATCTGGAACTAAACTTATGTCTTCGTAACCACTTTCTCTGCCCCATATCTATTTTTTTTTATTGCTGTCTGTCTTATCATTATCTATCCAGTTATTTCCACCAAAACCTAAAATTGCTGACAAATTTCTCATATCATCATATGTAAGCAATCACCCAGGCCTATTTATTCTCATTCCCTGATTTTGTCACTATTATCCCAATCCAAGGCACCAATCATCTCTCTCAGAATACTGATAAAGTTTTCTAACTTTTTTCCATTGTCATTCTTTTATCCCTTTAAATCATTTCCCACATGGAGACCCTGAGTGTTTATACAAGAACATAAATCAGATCATATGTGTTAGTCAGCTTTTGCTATGTTATGCTATAGTAACAAACAATCCAAAATTTCAGTGGATTATAATAACAAATATTCTTTTTCACTGATGTGAAATATTACCTGTGATTTTTTTCTCTAAGCTCTCTAAACTTACATTCTACAGCTAAAGAAAGTCTCATTGAAAAGAACTCGACATCAATGAGATGGGAAAACATATACCTCCCATAGAAGGCACCACAAAATTGAGGCACTGCAAGTTTCATGGCATATGAGGGATATGTAAATTTCAAGGACATCAGTAAATAACTGAAGTCAGTAATACAGTCTACAACAATCCATCATCTTACTCATAAATGTTTGAGGACTTGCTTTCAGCATCTAAAAGATCAAGCTTTTCTCTAATTCAAATATGTAAAAGTCCTAAGCAGTCAAGATCCGAGGCATAAAGTTAAGAATCTCATGACAATCTCAGCATCAAATATAAACATAACTCCTCTTAATCCAGAAAAAGAACAAATTATTTGTTAACAATATAACGAAAACACAGTGAGAGGACAGTGTAAAGGCAACAAATATTTCTCATCAAAAAAGAGAAGAATGATAAAAAAAAAAAAAAAACTGCCATGTGATCCAGCAATTCCACTTCTGGATACATATTCAAAGGAAATGAAATCGCTATCTCAGAATGCTATCTGCACTCCCATATTCCTTATAGCATTGCTGATGACATCAATATACAGAAAAAATCTAAGTGTTGACAGAAAAATGGATAAAGAAAAAACCTATTTTATATACATGCACACATACACATATGTATATACAATGGAATATTAGACATTAAAAAAGAAGGAAATCCTATCATTTGGAACAACATAGGTGAAAGTTGAAGGCATTGCACTGAATGATACAAGACAGAAAAAGATAAATACTCTATGATCTCACTTATATGTGGAATCTAAAAACAGAACTCACAGATGGTAGCTGGCAGGGATGAGGGTGCGAAGGGTCTGTGAAGAAGGTCAAAAGGTACAAACTTTTAGCTATATGATGCATAAGTTCTGGAGATCTTACAGTGTGGTGACTATAGTTAACAACTGTGTTGTACACTTGAAAATTACTGAGAATATATCTCACAAGTCCCTTCTAATATAAGATAGAGGATTTTTCTTTTGTTTGGATATTCACATTTTATCAAAACTTAGCTTTTTAACTGATTTCAGGTAGCCAATTTGCCAAAAATACACATCCTCATTCTTTGTGAAATTTGCTTCTGTCTCACCAGACTTAATTTTAAGTGCTTTGAGCTTATCAACCCTCTGTAGGAGAGTTACACCCTTACCCTGTTTTCCTGAGCTATTTATACTCATGAAAGCATCTACTTGAAGTTGCCTTTAACAATTAAGGGTTTTAAAGAAGAACAAGGTATCTGTCTTTCAAAGAATTTCTCAATTTTGGATTGAAGAAGTTGTCGCATTTTTCAACAACCCAGAGGAAAGCACAAAAATGAACCAAAAAAGCAAATCACACACCTTTTAGTTATTTCCTTGTAGACCACACCCTGATATGCCCAAAATACTTTTCTCATTTTTGGACTTAATGTGGGCTTTCTATTTCTGTCAGTAATTTTGGCCCAAACTTAGGCCAGTTTCTAGCTCCTCTCTTCTCTTCCCTGCAGCTTTTTAAAGCCTGTCTTTGTTTGTCAGGATGCCTTACAGGAGGATAAAAACATAAGAGATCACTTACTGGGATTTGATGTTTCCATTTTTTTTTTCATCTTTTCTTTTTACTTATAGTTATTTTGATATTTGGGCATTCTCTGTCTTCAGGTTATGTTGAGTGGTTGTTGTGTGGTTTTAGTTTTTTCTTGCTACTCTGTGTGATTGGGGATGAAATTTGCAATGCAGGAAACTAGGTAGCTGGAATTGACTTCAGTGGCTGTTGCTGCTAAGTCGTTTCAGTTGTGTCCGATTCTGTGCAACCCCACAGACGGCAGCCCACCAGGCTCCTGTCCCTGGGATTCTCTGGGCAAGAACACTGGAGTGGGATGCCATTGCCTTCTCCAATGCATGAAAGTGAAAAGTGAAAGTGAAGTCATTCAGTCGTGTCCTACTCTTGGCCACCCCATGGACTAGAGCCCACCAGGCTCCTCTGTCCATGGGATTTTCCAGGCAAGAGTACTCTTCTGTTATATTTACATTCATGCATGCATATGTATTATTTCATCAAATCTAAGAATCCAAAACATGTAAGGTGCATCACTATTCTAGGTATCATTGAGAAATAAAACATGTCATCAATGAAACTACAACCTGACATTGTTTGAGAGAAGCCAGTCCAGTTTCAGGCTTCTGCGTGGCTCAGTAGGTAAAGAACCTTCCTGCCATGTAGGAGATGCCAGAGGTATGGGCTTGATTCCTCGGTTGGGCCAATCCCCTGGAGGATGGCACAGCAGCCCACTCTAGTACTCTTGCCTGGAGAATCCCAAGGACAGAGAAGCCTGGCAGACTACAGTCCACCGGCCACAAAGAGTCAGACACGACTGAAGTGACTGAGCCCAGTCCAGTTTCAGAACTTTATATTTACACATAAAAACAATGGGTCAGCAGTGTGACTCTCTGTCTTTGCTCACCTGTATTTTCTAGTTTTTGTACAGAAAACAACTATAGTTTTTAAAATACATATGTTATTTAATATAAATATTCTGAGTAGCAATAAATTTGTTTTTGATCACATTTAATTTTTCGTAAACTATAATCATGTTTACAAATGCAAAGGGTCTTAGAGATCGGACTGTGGTTACCAAGGGCAAGGGAAGGAGAGAGAGGGGTGGACTGGGAATTTGGGGTTGGTAAATACAACTATTGTGTTTAGAATGGATAAGGAACAAGGTCCCACCGTATAACAGAGGAAACTATATCCAAACTGAGTCACTTTCCTATTCAGCAGAGATTAGCACAACATTGTGAATCAACTGTACTTTAATTAAAGAAAAAAATAAACACACCCACAAGCCTTTTAAAATATCTACTCAATACTCTGTTTCAACGATTTATCAATAACAAAAATTTCTTCCAAATTAAAAAAAAAAAGATTGAATCCTTAATTCCTCCAACTCACACAGAAGATCTCAAAAGCAGTTTAACTTCGTGGGCTTTTTATGAGAACTGAAAAACATATGTGGAAAGCATTACATTAAGAAGAAAAAAACAATATTCTGAATATGGTAATTAGTAATTATTTCTTTCACAGTCATGTACAATGGTTCGAACAAACTTCCCCAAGAACACTTTTTATCTTCTACAATCATATAAAAATGACAAGGAAATGGAGTAGCAGAAGAGTATAGATCAAGAATATAAAATTATTCAGTAAGTACTCACTAAGCTCTCACTTATATGGCAGGCACTCAGAATACAGAGGAAATGGTCCTGGCCTTATAGTGCTTACAGTCTAGGTGAAAACAGCATACAAGTTCAACATGGGATAACACTGGATTGGCCAAAAAAAAAGTCCATTTGGATTTTTCTGTAATATTTTAGGAAAACCCAAATGAACTTTTTGGCCAACACAAGAGATGCCATGGTAGGACACAAGTACAATGGGAACAAAAAAAAGAGACATATTAACTCCACTTTCTCAGAAAAGATGATGCTTCTGCTGAGATATAAACGAGTTATAGCAGTAAGCCCGCTACAGGTCAGGAAGAAATCTCTAGGGATAAACATCCTCATCAGCCTTCAGGTCTATTAACAGGAACGGTGCTCCTCCCCCTTTCTCACGTAGAATCAGGCTCTTCGGCCAAGTACTCCTGTATTTCTGAGTATATTCTTTTACTTGTGTTTAGAAATACATGGAAACCATTCCCTCATAAATTGTAGAATGAACTCTTGCTTTTTTACTTTCAGAAACACTTTAAACCTTCTCTTTCCTTGCCTTCTATCCTCCTACCCCTTTCTCTCACACACATTCACACACAAACACCACCACTCACCACATACTGAGTCAGGAGTTCATTGTCAGACAGTCTTGAGAAGAATCCAAAGCCAGCCCCTCCCCTCTAATGGCTAAAGTTTTCTGATTATGTCAGGTGTCCAGCTGGTAAACGGCTCCTTTGTCCTTTAGGAAGCGTTATCTATTTGCAGTCTGTATAGAGCCTAATACAAATATAGCACCAGAAACTACTGACTGTGCCTTCTACATTCCACACCATAAAACATGAGGAAAAGTGTAAACTCAGCGAAGGTAGGAATTTTTTGTTTTCTGTTCTGTTCACTGCTTTATTCCAAATGCCTAGGCCAGTGTCGGGCACATAACAGGCACTCAGATAATATTGATAGAATGAATAAATGCATCAACCAATCCAACAGTTTTCCAGTTATGTCAAGATATGATTAAACTGGGCTTGGAACTCAAACTGGAGTTTGTATTATCCTAAGGCTCAAGTAACACATAAGAATAAATAAGATATAGCCAGTAAAAGGCTTTGAAATTAAAGAAAGTCACTAGAAAGACAGAATTGCATTGCTGTTGTTACATAAGAAATAATTAGGCAAAAAATCCTGGGTTCAAAAACATGGGTTGGTTGGCATATTTTCATCTTACAAAGAAAATTATTATTTGTGACTTGTCTGCAACACTTTTTAAAGGACATCATACTTGAATACCTAATTTCACACTATGCTCTCTGGAGAATGAGTTAATCGGGTTAAATTGTCTAAAGTGATTAATAAAAGACTGAATTAAACTGGTCTGCTGCCTTGGTAAGCTATTATATCAGGGGAAATCACTGGTTCTGCTGAGAAAGGAACAGGCCCCCAGGGCTCCTTTCAATCTGGGAAACACAGTAGTGCATTTAACTGATACAAAGGGAGAGAGGCACTGAAACTCAGTTTTAAATAGTGAAACTGAAATATATGAACAATTGCAAAAGAAAAATCGGGACTCGTGTTTCTGAGAGCTAGGACTCGTGTTATCGAAGAGATTTGTTTCTGTCACCAGACCCAGCAATACACAAAAGTTAACTGTCCAACAGCTAGCGATGCCTGCGAACTGATCTCCCACATTAGACTGAGTGCTCTTGAAACCATGCGCAAAACACCAAAGTCACCATGGGTTTCCAGAAAACATTTGTTGCACTTAACAACATTCTGAAGCTCCCCAAAATAATTTTACACACAATGGCCAATTAAATTCTACCAGTAATTCAGGTGTTCAGACACAAATTTTGTGCTGACCCCATTGGACTTCTGCTGCCCTTCTGATGGGCTTTGTGAATCTGAATGTAACAGCATGTAAGAACTTCCACCATAACACATCTCAACATCATACAAAAGGTCCACCTTTCTGATATATATCACAAATGATACTTCTATGTGATTTTGGAGCCCCCAAAAACAAAATCTGTCACTGTTTTCTTTATCCCCCATCTATTTCCCATGAAGTAATGGAACAAGATCCCATGATCTTAGTTTTTTAAATATTGAGTTTTAAGCCAGCTTTTTCACTCTTCCTTTACCTTCATCAAGACATTATTTAGATCCTCTTCATTTGCTGCCATTAGGGTGATGTCATCTGCATATCTGAGGTTATTGATATTTCTCCCGGCAATCTCGATTTCAGCCTGTGCTTCATTCAGCCCAGCGTTTCTCATGATATGCTTTGCATAGAAGTTAAATGACAACATACGGCTTTGACATACTCCTTTCCCAATTTAAACCAGTCTGTTGTTCCATGTCCAGTTCTAACTGTTGCTTCTTAACTTGCAAACAGATTTCTCAGGAGGCAGGTAAGATGGTCTGGTATTGTCATCCTTCTAGGAATTTTCCACAGTTTGTTGTGATCCACACAGTCAAAGGCTTTAGCAGAGTCAATGAAGGAGATGCTTTTCTGGAATTCTCATGCTTTTTCTATGATCCAGTGGATATTTGCAATATGATCTCTGGTTCCTCTCTGCCTTTTCCAAATTTTGCTTGTATATCTGGATGTGCTCAATTCACATACTGCTGAAGCCTAGTTTGAAGGATTTTGACCATTACCTTGCTAGCATGTGAAATGAGTCCAATTGCACGGTAGTTTGAACACTCTTGGCATTGCCTTTCCTTGGGATTAGAATGAAAATTGACCTTTTCCATCCTGTAGTCACTGCTGAGGTTTCCAAATTTCCTGGCATATTGAGTAGAGGACTTTAACAGCATCATCTTTTAGGATTTGAAATAGCTCAGCTGGAATTCCATCACCTCCTCTAGCTTTGTTTGTAGTAATGTTTCCTAAGGCCCTCTTGACTTCACTTTTCAGGATATATGGTTCTAGGTGAGCGACCACACCATCGTGGTTATCCAGGTCATTAAGACCGTTTTGTACTATTCTTCTATGTATTCTTGCCACCTCTTCTTAATCTCTTCTGCTTCTTTTAGGTCCTTACTGTCTCTTTTATTGTGACCATCTTTGCATGAAACGTTCCCTTGGTATCTCTAATTCTCTAGAAGAGATCTCTAGTATTTCCCATTCTAATGTTTTCCTCTATTTCTTCCATTTCTATTGTTTTCCTCTATTTCATGTTTACAATATTCAATAATAATTGAAAGACTGTTGAAAGGTCATCCCAGGCTCACATAAAATGATACATTCTTTCACTGTTACTGAGAGCAACAAACATGAAATTTGAAGAACAAAAGCCAAAAATACAAAGTCTGAACTGTGAACCTTTGGGGAAAATCTTGAGGTAGACCACCTCTTAAGACTTTCTAGGAAAATCTAAGAGATAAGGAGATTGCAGAGAAACTGACGAGAACGCCTGATTTAAATGAAGTTACACTCTCAGTGGGCTTTTAATTTAGTCCTTCAGAGGAAACAAATACATTGGTGTATTATTTCTGAACTTCCAGATATTTTTGAAATTCTGCAACAAATTTATCATTGGTTTAAAAGATAAAAAAGCCTATCAGAAGTAAAGAAGTAACAGAGGTAAAAAGTAAAATTCCAAGACAAGGCAAAAGGCGTTACAAGTTGAAGGAGAGTTCTCCACAAGTAATAAATTCATTTCAGTTACTTAAAGTAGGGGATCAAGATGAATTATTTTATTATGAGCAATGCTGAATATTTTGATAAGTGTTCAGATAAATGCATACTCAGTAAAAATGTCAAGGAAGTAGGCACAACCTTTAGAACTACACATGGTTGCTATCCATAAGACTTACAATCTAAAAAACCAAACTGAATGAAGTTGACACTGACATATGGACAAGTAGGGTCATAGTCTAACTATGATTAAAGTCCAGACCAATGAACAACATGCAGGACTACAGCATCAGTGAGGCTAATGCCAGCAGTGGGGAAATCATCCCAATGAACCCTAAGCCTACACCAAAGCATAAAGGCCTACAGCCCAGAAGCTTCCATCAATGGACAGAAAACTCATTCATGAAGGGTCAGGGAAGTTGTCCCTCATTATCCACTCTTCCTTTCTTTCCCTCTTTGTAATAATATCATCATTGACCTCATCTCTAAGACTCTATTACAGCTAGATGAGGTCACATAACTAAACTATGGGCTTCCCTGGTGGCTCAGATGGTAAAGAATCTGCCTGCAATACAGGAGACAAGTTTGATCCCTGGGTCGGGAAGATCCCCTGGGGAAGGAAATGGCAACCCACTCCAGTATTCTTGCCTGGAAATCCCGTGGACAGAGTGAAGAGGAAAAGTTAAAATTTTACATAACCTACTATTCCTTCTGCCTCTGTAACCCAGCTTGCTCCTTTCAAAGTCTAGATCCATAGGTCTCAGAAAGTGGGGTCTCACAATACTAGGAACCGGAATTTATCTCACTCACCCTTGTCCTGCTCTTTGCAATCGCCCTAGCCCCTACAAATCCGCAAACCTGTTTAATCATGCCTGTCCATGTATAAAAAACTCTGTAACTTCTTTGTTCAGGGCTCAGAGCTTGGAGTATTAACTCCTTTGGGCCTGATGGCATAATAAATCTGAGTTCTCCAACTCTCTGAGTGTGGTGCTTGGTTTCTCGATTATTGGTTTCTGCAACAATTCTGGAGGCCCCAGTGAGATTCCAACCACTCCAGCCCCTTGAACCACCAGACTGGAGGCTCGGCCAGGCTGAAGCAAAGGAACCCAGAGATGAACGAGGAGGCATGCCACCTGATGGTATTCTGGGTCCTCTTTTGGACCGGTATTCTAACTCTCTGGACAACCGAGCCCCAACTGGACTCACTGGAGGGATGGACCAACTCACTAGGAAGGGCCACAGGATAAGGTAAGGACCTGGGGCTGGTCTTCAGGCAGAACCTACCCCAACAGGTAGAAGAGCAGATTGATCACCTACTGGAAGGGAGTAATAGTTAAGGAAACCTGGGAACTCAGGAGAAAGGAGGCATCATGGATGATAACCTCCTTGGGGCTCCCAGGAAGGGAGCAACAGTTAACAAAACTTCGGAACACAGGAGAAGGGAGGCACTGCGATAGCCTCTGAATGATTCTAAGTGCGTGATTGCTGATTGAAGGGAGTAAGGGAAATTTTTCTTTTTGGAAACTGCAAAACCAATTCTGTTTGCATATGCAATGAAAAACAACTAGTTTGCTAAAAGTCCTGCCCAGGGAAAAGCTTGAAGTTAACCCTTTCCATGTCCTTGAAATAAACAGCCAGCTTTGCCTGAGACCTCAGCCTTGGCAAATTAGAACTTCAAGTGAAGGAGAAAAAGGGGGTCAAAGAGATACTTTAAATCTCAAACAGAAAATTGTAAGATCTCTGTCAGTCTGCCTGTCTGGATTTATGTATGTCTCAGTGTATGTCTTTTTTTCTGATAATATTGTTCAAGTTAAAAATGAGTTCTAATTTAATTGGCCTAAAGAAAAGTAAATGCTTACAAATCAAACAATTCTAAATACAAGAAAAATTAACCTAAATAAATTTCAGATTTATGTGAACTGGGAAATATTCAATTATTAAATATCTAGTATTAATGTTTATTTGCTAATCTATTCAGAAAGTAGGATGTATGTTTTCAATAAAGAAGATATAAAAATAAAATGTAATAAAATTACATTTTATTAAGAGAAAAGAAAGTAGGTCTGACTTACAGATGACTGTTACAAAAAGTGATTAGAAAGTTTGTCGAAAGTGGACCCTGAAAAAAAATTTTGTGTGTGGTTAAAGGACTGACGAAGTTTAAAATAAATTTGATTAAGTTTACCTAAATGAGTTTAAAGTAAGCTGACACAAAACGTGAATTCGGCCTTTCTCTCTGTTAAGAGGACATACTTTCTTCAGAAGTTGAGCTGGTTTTAATAATAGATTTAGGATTCTTTACCTCTTAATTGATCTGTTCTATATTTATCTTTGAAAGCTTTTGTTATCTTTGGCTAAATGAATAACTATTATTCCACAGTAACTTATATGATCCTACCTGACTGTTACAAACCCTTTTGATATTTATCAACAAAATTTCCTAAATAACTTAATCTCTAGCTAACTTCAGGATGCTTCAGAGGACCCCTGAGCCATCCCAAAGAGCTATTAAGCTACCTGGGTTAGATCTGATATGCCCTGATAAAATATGGTCAATTATAATTCTTGTTATAGTAAAATGTTATGACCAGGTTTCTTTGTCAATTGCAATAGAATTAGATTTTAAACATGCCTTCTATGGTTTTACTCTCATGTCTGTAGAAGAATATTACTAGTTCTTCAAGTTTTATGAAAAAGACCTTCTACGATTAAGCAGATAAACAAATTTTGTTATTAATAGTAAGCTGGTGCCAGACTAGAATTTGGTCTTCTCTCTGTTTAGAGAACAAAGTTTTCTTAGAATACAACTTTTGATAACAGATAATGAATTTCTTTGCCTTTAACTCATTTATATTTGTGTTTAAATTCTTGTTACTTTGGTAAAGTAAATAAGCATTATTTAAGATTATGGTACATGTAAACAAAGCTCATTCTACTTCTACAAAAAAATAACCCCTCATGGTTAGACTTTTGCTATCCTGATATCATTTTGCTATCCTTAAAACATGGCAATAGTCTGTTTCTAAATCAGTAAATTAAAAATGGATAAACAACAGCTAAAAATCAAAAAGCCAGGGCTATGGGAAATTCAAGACGGCTGCTTGGCTTTTTCTGGCTTCCTGACAGACCTCATTTTTATTTGATGGGTTAAAGCCTTCCCTGGCTACAGTGTTAATGCCCTCACAATGAGTTCTCCCCCCCAAAAAGAAATTATGTTTCACTGAATATTAAGTTCTAGTTCTGTTAATTAAGGTCTGTGCTTACTAAGACTCACTTCTGAAATAGTTCCTTGCTATGTTATATGGCTAAAAGTTTTAATTAAGTTATTAAAAAGGACACTCTAAGATTGTTTCTAAAGCTTATCTCAGTAACCAATCTTTGGATAAAGGTCAGATGCTCCATGGTGTACACTGGCTATAATTATTTAACTGAGTCAGATGACCTGGGGTATACCCAGCTATACCCAATGAAAGTTCTTGACTTAAATTCTTGCTTGTCACCTTACTATTAACTGCTAACTATATTATTTCCTGTAGCTTGTTTCAGAAGTTTATTTCTTATGTTACCAAATGTGTGATTGAACTTGTGATAAAATGTTGATATGCAGTTCCATTTGAGATCAATAATTATAATAATGTAACTCTAGATGTGGGAAGAAGCAACAAGAAATATTTTCCTGGACTAAGAGGTTAGTTAGACAGGTATGGTCCAGAGACTTTTGCTACTTACAAGGCCTGGCCTAGTGACAACGCATTGAGTGGCCTGTCAATGGAATCTTTGTTAGACCTGGGAATGAGGCTTCCCAGCACCGCAAGACACAATGACCATGAAATGCCCACAAAATATGGTGAAATATGTGGCTGTGAAGGGGCCCTGCTGACTGAAAGTTGGCCCTTGCCAGCTGCCTCTACAAACATTAAATCATGACCACTACAAGATGCTGACCTTCAGCAACCCCTTGAAAGGATTTCAGGGTGGAGACAAATAATAAGGCACTCTGTGTTCTGGGGGGAAAAAAAACACACAGAAAAACAGGCCTTCAGATAGTCAGATGTTTTCAAGTAAAGATTTTTATGAGTCCAAATTCTTACATCTTCTCATACCTAGAGAAACACTAATGTCACAAATCAACGTCTGGACCTGGTTCTTCTGGCTAGCCCCTCAGTGGCTTTTCTACTTCTACTAATCTTTGGGCCAAATATCTTTAACTTTCTTGTTAAATTTGTTTCTCCAAGTAGTAGTATGACAAGACTCTCCCCCGACCAACACTCAGACAATGCTAGAACAAGCTGCCTTATCATTCTGTGGTCTCTCATCTCCCTCCATAAATGTACGCCAAGGTCCTCAGGCTACTACCGCTTTGAGATCTTATATGGGAGACCACCCCAGTAATAGAAAACCTCAACAGAGATCACCAACAACTAGCTGACCTGGAGATGTCCCAACACCTCCAGGCCCTGGAAGTCTTCAGCCATATCACCCAAGAAACATTAGAAAGGATACCCATTACTTTGGGCAATTGGGTTCATCCCTATCAGCCAGGAAATGAGTTACAGGCATCACCACTTGCATTTACCACACCAGAGTCAAAAAGGCAGCAGCTTCCTGTGATGAGGACACCTAGAAAACAGTTTGGAACCCAAAAAACTCCCTCAAGGTCTGGTTCCAAAATCAACGACCCTCACCCACGAAGGATGCTGAGCCCTGCTCTGGTCACTCTGGACGCTTGACTAGTCAATGAATGGCAGAAGCTTGAGGATTCTTCAGCCTTGCTCCAGCCACACTCCAGCAGCTGGCTGGTCAATGCACGGTGGAAGCTTGAGAATCCAAATATCAAAGGATTTTCATTGTCAGCCCTGGCCTCTATCCCCGATTGGTATTATTGCTGTGCTCTTCACAACAGGACTAGCCTCAGTCGCACCCCAGGACTGGGATTTGGGTCAGAAGCTGCAGTTAGCTGTCTGTTATCTCACTGTAGTGGGAAGCCTCATTCTTATTAGATGTCTCTTATGGTCGATTCTCCCTACTAACTAAATTGTTCCACAGTACAGCTGATCCCCCCCACCCCCCACAATAGGCTCAGTTGCTAAAGCCGTGACAACCCAAAGATGGGGACAAAATCATTTGCAAGTGTTCAGTTATCTGTTATGTGCAGGCTGCTTTGAGCCTTTTGGTGTCCTTTGCTGTAACAGATGGTGCCACCCCCATTAAGGCATTGTTTGTGGGACAGATGCTTATTATGTCTACCTGTCAATTGGACGGGTATCTGCACATTAGCTTTCCTCACTCCCCAGAGGAATATTGTCCCTACCAACCAGACTCGCACCATACCTCTGGCAGCACATACACGGTCAAAAAGAGCCATCAATTTTATACCCCTCCTAGTTGGTCTGGGAATCATGGCTGGGATGGGTATGGGAATAGGAGGAATTGCTTCATCAACCACCTTTTACCATACACTATCAAAGGACTTCACAAACGACACTGCGAGAGTGGTCAAATCTTTAGTGGCCGTACAGGACCAACTAGACTCCCTGGCTGAGGTGGTTTTACAGAGTAGGAGAGGGCTAGACCTACTGACAACTGAAAAGAGAAGACTCTGTCTCTTCTTAAATGAAGGATGCTGCTTTTATGTAAACCAATCAGAAATAGTCAGGGACATGGCCCAACAGCTAAGGGAACAAATCATAAAAAGGAGAGAGAAAGTAGCTAATTCCTGGGGTAATTAGAACAATATCTGGAGCTGGGTATCGTGACTTCTCCCTTTAACAGTTCTCTTCATGCTCTTTGGGGTGCTCTTGTTTGGCCCTTGTGTTCTCAATGTAATTACCAGTTCATAACCTCTTGGATTAAATCCATAAAGTTACACAAGGTAACAGCTCAATATATCCCCCTAAATGATGGGAAGCTCTGAATGCCCTAACAAAACGAGATGATGCTTTCTACAGTGAGTGAGAGAAGCATCACGAGGGGGGAATGAAGAGGAAAATTTAAAATTTTACATAACCTCCTGCTCCTGCCTCTGTAACCCAGCTTGCTCCTTGCAAAGTCTAGATCACATAGGTCTCAGAAAGTGGGGACTCACAATACTAGGAACTGGAGCTTATCTCACTCACCCTAGTCCTGCCCATTGCAATCGCCCTAGACCCTGAAAACCCACAAACCCACTTAATCATGCCTGTCCGTAAGTAAAAACTCTGTAAACTCCTTTGTTCAGGGCTCAGAGTTTGGAGTGTTAACTCCTCCAGGCCCGCCGGCATAATAAACCTGAGTTCTTCAACTTTCTCAATGTGGTACTTGGTTTCTAGATTACTGGTTTCTGCAGCAAGAGAAGACCGGCAGGCTCTGTCCATGGGATTGCAAAGAGTTGGACACAACTGAATGACTAACACTTTCCAACTTCCACTACTAAATTATGGTTGGTAAACTTGTTGTTAAAATAAAAAAAAAACATTTGTGCTTTATCCCTAATTCCTGGCCCAGAGCTCCTAAAACTCTTGAAATTTCCTGAATGAGGCAAGTGTCTTTTGTTATTCATAACAAGCCCTATTAGAGCTTATTTATGAGCTTATTTATGCTAATACCATGATTTAGGATGGGGGCCCTGGAGAGCATCAGGTTGGGGCTAGTCTCCAAAAAACCAAATCTGTCATTAGAGTGTTAAAACTCCAGTGTCATTGAGATCTCTGGGGTGGGGGTAAAGATTGAGCTCTTACAAAATTCTTCAACAGTAGGAGTAGAGAGGTTTGGGTTAGGCTAACCCATCTGCAAGCTAGGAAGAAGCCAGCTCCATGAAAGAGAGGCTCCTGCATTCAAGACCTTTACAGAGTTCTTTATGTGGCTATTCATTTGGATCCTTTATAATAAACTACTAAATGTAAACAAAATGTTTTTCTGGGTTCTATGAGTCATTCTAACTAATTATCAAACCTGAGAGGGCATCATGGGAATCCTTGAATTTGTGGTCAGCCAAACAAAAGTGTGGGAAGCCTAGACCATTTACAGCTGGTATATGAAGCAGGATCTGACAGTTTTATGGGGTCGGACACTAACTTCAGGTGGATATTGTCAGAACTGAATTAACTTGTAAGATACTCAGTGTCCAGTAATTGGGGAATTGGTGTGGAAAGACATCACATATTTGGTGTCAAGAAAGAATCTTAGAGGGTGTAAAAGAAAAAGTGTCAATTGGATTCTCCAGAGAGTATCCTGAAAATGGGGAGGAATACTTTTCTCTCCTCTTTTCTCTCTGCTGATGGCAGAAAAGCATATATAATGGTTGGAGCTCCAGAAGTCATCCTGGACCCTGTCCTTAGAAATGAAAATTACACATGACAGAGTCACAGAATGAAAGGAACCTGGGTCCACAAACTACAGGCTGTCATCCAGTTCTGAACTGCCTGTTTCCACACGCTATATGACAGACAAAGAGCTTTCTATCTTGCTTAAGTCAGTATTTGTCTAGATTTATGTCACATGCAGAGCCAAATCTAAACCCAAATGATACAGGAAACTCTAGAATAAAAGCTTTGAGATCTCAATATGGGATTTTCATTTATTTATTTTTTACTGCTCACTATTTCTACTTCATTGACTATACTAAATCATTATTTCTACTTCATTGACTATACTAAAGACTTTGACTGTATGGATCACAGCAAACTGGAAAATGCTTAAAGAAATAAGAATACCAGACCACCTTACCTGTCTACTGTGAAACCTGTAAGCAGGACAAGAAGCAACACTAACCAAGTTTAGAACTAAACATGAAACAATGGTTTAGAACTAAACATGGAACAATGCTTCAAACTGGGAAAGGAGTACATCAAGGCTGTATATTGTCACCCTGCTTATTTAACTTCTATGTAGAGTACATCATGTGAAATGTTGGGCTGGATGAATCACAAGCTGGAATCAAGATTGCTGGGAAAAATGTCAACAACCTCAGATATGCAGATGATACCACACTAATGGCAGAAAGCAAAAGAACTAAAGAACCTCTTGACGAAGGTAACAGAGGACAGTGGAAAAGTTGGCTTAAAACTCAACAATCAAAAAACTAAGATCATGGGATCTGGTCCCATCACTTCATGGTAAATAGATGGGGAAAAAGTAGAAATAGCAGATTTTATTTTCTTGGTCTCCAAAATCACTACAGATGGTGACTGCAGACACAAAATTAAAGGATGCTTGCCCCTTGAAAGAAAAGCTATGAGAAACTTAGCATATTAAAAAGAAGAGACATCACTTTGTCAATAAAGGTCCACAGAGTCAAAGCTATGGTTTCTGTAGTAGTCACATACAAACATGAGAGTTGGACCAGAAAGAAGGCTGAACACCGAGGAATGAATGCTTTCAAATTGTGGTACTTGGGAAGACTCTTGAGAGTTCCTTTGACTGCAAGAAAATCAAACCACTCAATCCTAAAGGAAATCAATCCTGAATATTCACTGGAAGAACTGATGCTGAAGCTGAAGTTCTAGCACTTTGGCTACCCAGTGAAAAAGCCAACTCATTGCAAAAGATCCTGATACCAGGAAAGACTGAGGGTAGGCGGAGAAGGAGGTGGTGGTGGATAAGATGGTTGGATGGCATCACCAACTCAGTGGACATAACAGGAGGTTTGAGCAAACTCCAGGAGATAGTGAAGGACAGAGGAGCCTGGTGTGCTGCAGTTCATGGGGTCTCAGAGTCAGACAGGAATTAGCAACTGAACAACAACAACCCATGCTGTGTTCAAAGTAGTCAAATAGAAAAAAAAAAAAAATTGTGACTGAATTCATGTTGAAATAAGAAAAGAAGGTCTTAGCCAGGCATGCCCTTGTCGTGCCAGTTACTCAGGAGACTGAGGCCAGAGGACTGCTTGGGTCCAGGAGTTCTGGGCTGTAATGCACTATGTCCACTGTTTGGCATCAATATGCAGACCTCTTGAGAGTGGGGACTGCCTCCTGAGGTCGCCTAAAAAGGAATGATTCAGCTCAGATCAGAAAAGGGCATATATAGAAATCTGCCAGAAACATTAGAATAATGTTTGGTTTGGGTTCAGTTTCTTAATATATTGACATATTATTTCCACCTCCCCACTGTATTCTACCAGTCCAAGTGTCCCTGCAACCTTAACTGTCTTGATTCTCAATTTTCTGTTATAGAAATCAAAAGAATGTCTTACTAGCTTTAAAAAAGAATCATTCAAAAGCACAGATTACAGGTTTTTTAATATCACATTCGCTAAACATCTGTTGTTCTTAAGGAAGCATCCAGTGAGACTCAGGGGCCTAAATACACTTATCCAGTGAGACTCAGGGGCCTAAATATTAATCACTAATATACATGTAGTGAGTGATGTCAGTGCCGGGTGCTGTACTAAATTCTTTATTTCCATATTCTCATTTAATTTCAAAAAAACCTAGTGATGTGGGAGATATCTCTAGATAGAGAGGAAGAAAATGAGAAATATAAAATAGACAAATTAAGACATTTGTTCATATGGCATAGCTAATAAGTCTTAGCATCTGGCTTTGAACTCCAGGCAGTCTACCTCCAGAGACCATAGTAACTATTATACGATATTACTTGCCCAGTAGGGCTAGAGATCATATTACATGTTTTTAATTAGCACTTGCAATCAGGAATTTAAGGGTTTTTTAGGACCAACATTATCTTCTAGACAAATCTTTTCTCAAAATGATACATGGAGCACAGGTTGTTCCAAGGGTCAAACAGGCCTCAGGCACTTTATTTCAGAAACAAAAGCAATGGAATGATGTTATTCACATTCACTTAAAATTAACAGCGTGTGGATCAAAGATGGCTATAATATGTCTGACGTTTCTGTCACTAAGAATAGATAGATTAGGACTCGTGCTGCCCTCCATGAGGTCACAAATGAGTCGGACACACACAGCTGGACATGACTTAGCAATTGAACAACAACAGCAAGGATAATCTCCCTCTGCTGAAGCCAGCTTGGTCTTAGCAATTCACATCATATAAATGTAAAAGTGACTTTCTTGAGCCATCAAGAATGTGTTACTAAAAAACCTTAAAGCTCCTGCCTGCATCTTCTGGGACAGTCTTTACTGGATCCCAAAACCACTGTTAGAAACTCATTATCCCTTTTTAACACACCACAGAGAAAGACCCCTTGACTACCTGGAGAGAGGGGTGTGCCCAGCTGACCACAGACCTCCAGAAATTCACATAAACACCAGGCATGCAAGTGAAGCCTCTTAGAGCCCCAGTCAGCCTAACCATCATCACTTAACACTCAATCCCAAGCAGAGCAGGCAAATCAACCTGCCAAGCCCTGCCCAACCAGCCCACAGAACTGAGATGTAGCATGGTCTTGTTTTCTTGGGGTAGTTTGTTACACAGCAAGAGACAACCAGAACAATAAGATTAGTAATGATTTTCACAGAATCCCTATGAGATTCTTACTAATGATTAAGTCTGTAAAGGTCACAAAAGTACTTCAAAGACAGCATAGGTCTGTTTACTTTGGCTGATGTTGACAGCATGTAGTCAGTCCAAGCCAGTGCATTAACATTTCTGTGTAACTGTTTACAGTTGTTAAGTTTATATTTTTGTGTGTATTACAGTCTATCATTATGCCACCAATTCCCTCAAAATGGAACCATGGCTCTAATCTTGTGCATGGATGAATAAATATAATTTTGAAAATTATAATGTAAAAAGTACAACTCATGAGAATGTCATAAATACATTTGAACTTGACTCCAAAGGATCACAGAAAGTGAATCTTTACATGTTCAGTCAAGTAAATCGGTGAGCATGAGAATTTAGCATAAGCAGTCAAAACAGCAGAGTGCGAATAAAAGTACAATGACAATTATCTGAAAATTGGATTTTCCCAGACTGGTGATTCATTCCCCAGTGTCTGTCTATAATGAAATGTCAAAGAGTAACATGCAGCCATTTTAGCCATTTCCAAGCAAAGCATAACCACCTTTCTGGCAAACCAATGAAGTTTGTCCAGAACAAGGACTAAATGATTATACTGGTTACAGTGCTTGGTTCAAAGCAACTGAAACTGACTTTAGCTATAATAAGCAAATAAGGACTTATTTGAAGAACAATTAAGGACATAGTACAGAATCAGTGCAAGGCTGAGGACCCAGATTTGGAAACAGGCAGGAAACAAAGCATCTCTGCGAGTTCTCCATTAGCACAAAGGCTGGCAACAACACTCTGCTTCCCTACCTGAGTCAGAGACCTGGGGAACAAATTACCAGTTAGTACTGAAAAAACTGTGTTGTGGGTGGCGGCTCTGGACAGAGCAGTCTCCTGAATTAGATTTAAGGTAAGACCATTCCCATGAGGCAGGAGCATGGCAGAGCGCAGTGTTGGGGCCCGGCCGGCTGATGCGATCAGCCAGTGCCATTAAGGTCGGAACACTGCAAGCCTGCTGCCATATAAGGCGCTGATTACGTGCCAGCTATACATTCGGCTGGCAAATCACCAAAAGGATCATGCGGCGAACATATATCCGACAGGCCAATCGCCCACAAGACACGTATTCCCTACATGCCCGTCAGAACTCCCCCCTTCCTTTTCCCACTCCCTCCCCTCCTCCCCATATATAATCGCCTTGCGCTCAATAAAGTTTTGCAGCTTGATCAGAACCTTTGTCTTGCTGCCGTTCTTTGCACCTCTTGTCCCACCCCTTTCATCCGTTTTCAGGTGGATTTCGGAACCCCCGTTGATTGCTCTGTGGGCCAGAGCGACTGCGCCCAGCTAGCGGCCGGAGCAGCGCAGCTCTCTTGTAGATAGGCTGACACGAAGAAGAACAGAAGACACAGCTGAGCGTGCATACCCACTGCCTTCTTCTGAGTTCGCAAATCACATGGTCTTCCCCTTCCAACAGGACTGGGAGTAAGAGCGGTATAATGGGAAAGGCCAGGAAGGTTTCTCCACAGGGAACCATGGAATGTGAGACAGAGTAGTTCCTGTCACCAAGGTCACACTACACAGGAGTCTGGACTCTTGCCGATGCTGCCGCAGCCACGAACCTTCAATGCCCCTAACATCATGCTGCACCTATTTGCTTGGCCACCAAGGACACCTGAGTCCCAGGCCATCCCTCTTCACCTGGACCCTCACCACCACATAGCTCTGTATTCTGCCTGATATGGACCAGCTGCCAAACCAAAATTAAAAAAAAAAAAATTTCTTGATCTTCAGAGTAATCATCTGCCATCTGTAAAATGCCTTCTACCATAACCTTTCATTCCAAATATTTGCTTTTCTTTCTGGTTCCAAACAAAATCCCGCTGTCTTTTAAACACCTTACTTAATCATTATTACATATAATGGTTGCTATTTTTTTCCAAACTCAAAGACATGGAGCCTCAAAGTTTCCTAAAATCTTCATAAGTCCTCCTAGAAGCTCATGCCATCAGATCATAACACCATAAAGCCTTCATTACTGCCATTAACTAAAGACCTTAGAGTCACCCTCCTTCCTTCCCAGAAGATTTAGCTCTTGACTCTCATTCTCTCTACCATTACTGTGTCTTGATTATCTCTGAATCCATCAGTTGTCCTAATAACATGCTGCCCTCTAAGTTCACTGGCCTCTTTATTTCAGTAATCCTGTCCTAAACTCCACCTCAGTCACCTACTCCCCATGATTATAAATTGAACCTTGTTATACTCATAACCAAACACCCTCTACAACCTCAATTTCAAAGCCCCAGACTGCAACTAGCTTCTCCTATCAATCACTACCTACTTCAAGGAGGGACTTCCCAAATTATCCAGTGAGAATGATAATCCACTAATCCTATGAACTTTTCACTATCACACCTGAAGTCCCCATTTTCCTTCTAAATTGGCTTAGATCCCATGGCCTATTGTTATCATTATTCTTTGTGCATACCCTTGATGACCATACCCTCCCTGTGTTGCAGGGAGTTACATGTTACTATGAAACATACCACTAGAAAAGGGAACCCTTTTATACTGTTGATGGGAATGTAAATTGTGCAGCCACTATGGAAAACAGTATTGTGGTCCCTCAGAAAACTAAAAATAGAATAATCATATGATCTAGATCTATGATCTGGGAACACAGCCAGACAAAACTATAATTCACAATAGACAAAACATGGAAGCAACCTAAATGCCCATCAACAGGTAAATGGATAAAGAAGAAGTGGTGCATATATACAATGGAATACTACTCAGCCATAAAAAGAATAAAATAATGCCATTTTCAGCAAAGGGGATACAACTAGAGATTATCATACTAAGTGAAGTCATAAAAAGAAAGACAAATACCACATGATATCACTTATATGTGGATCTAAAATATTGCACAGATAAACCTATCTAAAAAATAGAAACAAGTTCATAGACACAGAGAACAGACTTGTGGTTGCCATGGGGGAAAGGTGGAAGAAGAGAGATTGGACTGGGAGTTTGGGGCTGTTAGATGCAAACTATTCTATTTAGAATAGATAAACAACAAGAACCTAATGTATAACTCAGGAGACTATATTCAAAATTCTGTGATAAATTATAATGGAAAAGAATATAAAATAAGAATATATATGTGCGCTTAACTGAATCACTTTGCAGTATAGCAGAGATTGGCACAACATTGTAAATCAGTTATACTTCAATAAAAAAAATTGAAAATACTAAATAAAATGGAATAAACAAATAAATAAGAAAACCACATAACTGTGTTGACTGCTCTTACCCTGAATTCATGGCCACAAGTCAACAAGTCTCTGTGCTGCAATGTTTTCCTAGTCATTTCTTTTTCATCTTTCCTCCCCCTTCACACTTTAATACTCCTTTCCCAGTGACAACTCTGCCTCTTCAATAAAAACAGAATTAAAAGAAAAATTACAAGTTCTTCTGACCAAATACATCAACCTATCTGCATTAGACCTATACTTTTCATCTTTTTTACAATACAAAGGATGATCCATCTGTCAGTAAAATATGGTGCAGTGTCCCTCATATTTGTGTTAAAGCAAAGTGCCAGATGGCTGGCTTTGAAATGAAAGAAAGGGCCACAAACCAAGAAAGCTGGAAAAGTTAAGAAAATGGATTCTCCCAGAGAGCCTCTGAAGAGAGCAAACTCCTTGGCAACAGGTTGATTTCAGCCTGAAGCTGACTTTGGAATTCTGTCTACTGTGAGAAAATAAACGTGTGTCACTTTAATTCACCCAGTTTGTGGTAATATGTTACAGTAGACATAGGAAATTAATACAATATATATACAGCATAAGAGCAAAGTTACTATCATATGGATATTTCATTGCACATCTAAATTTAGAGTTGAACAAAACCAATGATGTTCAGAGTATGAATCTGTTATTGACATAGTATTATTTATATACAAGGGAGATGTGCCAATAACATTTTGCTTTAATGCTGAAAATCTATAAGATGAAATGTAGACTTAAGATACACTGTGGCTAGTAATGATCAGCATTAGTTACGTATACAGCAAGGAAGAACATTACTAAGGGAATAAGCAGTTTTTCCTGAGTATCATTTCACATATGACCTTTTCAAAGAACAGGTTGTGTCAGTGGTTCTTAATTCAGTGTTAGAGGAAATAGCATAGAGACAGATTTAGTCTAATTGAAGCCACTGAGCATATGACGTTTCAATGGGCTCTGGGAAAAATATGAGCCTGAATACACAACTCTGCTGATTAACACTGGATTATGCTGTTTAGTAGAAAGATGCTTATATGTGTTTTTAAATTAAAGATGATATTTCTTCATGACATTAATAGCTAAAGAATAACTATATTATTTTATATAACTAAAGTAGAATACTTCAGTAATATATTTAGAATATTTACTAGCTTGAATCTAAAAGTTCTAAATTATTATGATTTTTTTACATACTGAGAATAAGATATCAGGCTGTCTTAAAAAGTCCAAACTGTGATATGAATGACTCAATCTAAGATAATTTTATTCTTTCCTAATACTTGATTTTTTTTCACTCACTGAGGAAAGTAGATGATAATGATTACTGGATACATTTTTTTTATATAAAACCAAATACTTCAAAAGAATGTAATGCTTTTCAAAGCTAAATGAAACCAAAGCTGAATATCATTCACCATCTAAGAAACATTCACTCTTCTTGCTTTCAATGCTTTCAAGGGCTGTATCCTTTGAGCATTTAACCAAAAGCTGAAATCTTTGCTGAAAGACCTCCCCATAATTTCCATATTTATATTCCATCCAAACACAAGTAGGACATCTGCCTCCTTCAGTGATTTCTAATAGTTGGTGTTTTCTGATATAAATGCATAAGAAGTAAGAGAAGAAACCACCTGGTTGTGAGATATGATCTACAGCTTCAGATAGTTGCAATTTGATAATATATATATTATTCAAAAGCTAAAATAATATCAACCTAGTAATGGCATAAATAAAAGTCAATTCTATAAATATTATTCTTGTATTGGTATTGCTATAAACTTATTTTTTGACTTATCTAAAATCAGTAGTTTGGCTGTATATTGAAACAAACATTAGGATTATTAGATAGTCCGCAGATGGCAGAAGTTTTGGAAATATTATTCTATATTCTAAGCCAATTTTCTAATTCCATCCAAACTGGTTAATTCCTTTGGGAAGAAATTACTAGCATGACAATTTTCAGGATGGTGAAATGATTGCTCAAATTTCTAGTCTCGCATGCTTTTCTAGAACCATGCTACTACCCATCAAGAGGCATAGCCTATTTCTCTACTTATTAAACCTGATTAGTATTTTTTTAACTGCTTCATTAAATAAAATGTGTTGTGAATAATGCTACATGACTTCCAGGGCTAGGTCACAAAAGACTATTTGGCTTTCACCTGTCTTTTAGTTTGAGGACACTTGCTTTTAAAACCCATGCACCACTCTCTGAGCAAATCCAAAGAAGCTCATGTAGAAAGACCTCACAGAAACCCACGTGGGGAGGATATGAGATACTGAGCAGCAACTGTCATCAGACACTAGGTGTTTGATTAAGCAAGGCTTTAGATGATTTCAGCCCATGCCTTTTAAGCTGCCCCAACTAACATAAAATGAAACAGAAATGAGTTATCTCTACCAAATCTAGCATAAATTTCAGCAGTTAGTTCTGAAGCCATAGTATCTGGAACACAACCAAGAGGTAACTTGAACTAAGAAATAGAATAAACCCAAACCCTTAAAACCTCACATAGGTTATTGCTGGTCCCAGAAAATACAACACACTACATAATAAACAGAAAAAGATATCTAACATCCATGTGTGTTTAATATAAGAAAAACAAACAAACAAACAAAAAGAATCAAAACTTTTGAGATAATGAAATCCTTCATAAATGGCAATCAACACTGATCTAAGAGTTGATATGAAAATAAGATTCACAGGATAAGTAGATTTAGCCAAACACTGAGTTTATCATGCAAATCATTGGTATTTTTTATCAAGAAGTCTTTGACTGCAACCCTGGATGGGAACAGTTGGTTGCAAGAAGGAAGGTCAACACAGGTGGACCAGCTCCATGTGAAACATCTGCCAACTATGGTCCTGTTTTTTATCAACCCTAGTTATGCAGCATAGCAGAGTCTGTGTCAATTCATAGCAGTGCAAGTCTGGGACAGTCCATAAATCAGGAGTTGTACATTGTGTTTTAGTCACTCAGTCATGTCCAGACTCCTTGAGACACGATGGACTATATAGTCCACCAGGTTCCTCTGTCCATGGGAATCCTCAGCAAGAATATTGGAGTGGGTTGCCATTTCCTCCTCCAGAGAATCTTCCCAGCCCAGGGATCGAACTTGAGTCTTCTGCAGTACAGGCAGATTCTTTACATTGTACATTAAGCAAAAGCAATAACCAGATAACCAGGTCCTGATACTATTAACATTTTAAATCTATATTAACCTGGTACAGTTCCAGAAACAGTGTGGCAAGAAGTGAGCCTAAGATCTTCTGAGGCATTCATGGGGTGCCTCAGGCATTCCTGGGGGGTGGAAGGAACTGGTACAGACCACAGTTAACCCATTAACTAACACACACACACACACACGAAAACGTTCTCCAATGTAAGTATCAATAAACTATGGAATGTATATTAAAAAAGAAAATCCCAAATTTAGACACAGAATAGAAACAGACAGGAAAACAGAAAATAGAGTTTTTAGAGAGCTGATCAAACACCAGAAATAGATTGAAGAAAATACAAAATCAGTTCAAAAATAAAAACTAAATGACAAAATTCCTTAGGGATAAAGATAAACATTGAGGGTGTGGTAAGAGACAGGATAAAACTGAAAGAGATCCCAGAATTTAAAAATGACATAAAAATAGAGGTGCAAATAAAAGAAACTGAAACATATATAGAAGACCAAAAAGATGGCCCAACATGTATAGAAATATATATATTTATGAAAAAGAAAGAAGCAAAAGAATAGAATTACTGTCTAAACCTATAATCTAAGAAACTGCCAGAAATGAAATGTGACCTGAATCAACATATTAAAAGAGTTCATCTCGTTCCTGGGAAAATGAACAAAGATGGTCAACCCCAAAACGTATTGCACAGAAACTATTAAACTTTAAAGATTAATTTTAAAAAAATCTTCTGGGCTAAACAAAATGATCATGCAACTTTTACATTTTAAAAATCCTGCTGCTAGCAACATATCAAAAAAAGACAATAATGTAACAACACTTTTGAAACACTCAAGGAATCATGAGCCAAGGATTTTATATCAAATCAAGCTGCTGTTCAACTGTTAAAATCACAGACAACTCATTAAACATACAATAATACAAAGAAAACTGTATTCACAACTCCTTTCTAAAGAAACCCCTTGAAATAAGATTCACCCAATCACAATTTTAGTGGGGACGCTTCTGCAAAACAGCTGATGGAGAACATTTACAACACTAAATTGTAACTATAAGACCAAAATAAAGCTATGGATATAGGTAGCAGAATACAATAGAGAAGGGTATGGCAACACATTCCAGCATTCCTGCTTGGAGAATCCCATGGACAGAGGAGTCTGGTGGGCTACAGTCTGTGGGGTCACTAAGAGTTAGACACTACTAAGTGACTAACATACACATAGCAGAATATCATATAAATGATACAGATTCAGGGAAAGGAGAAATAGAAAATCTAAAAGGAAAAGTGAAAATAAGAATGAGCTATTGACTGCAAAGTAAGTGATAGGATAAAACACAACAAAATGATTTAAGAGGGCAAAATAATTAGAATCCTAAGAAGAAAAGGACTAAGAGCAATATAAAACTATTAATATAAAGAAAAGTCTTATATAAAAGTTACATACCTTTTGAATATCAAAAACATTTTGAAAAGCACATTAAACGTCATATAGAATATTATGACAGAGTTAAGACTCAAAAGATCAGTAATATCAATAAATGTGAATTGTCTTTATTTTCTTATTTAAGGGGAAAGATTTTAGAATTGTTTCACAAAGCAAAATTCAACTCTGTGCTATACATTAAAACATTCTAAGTCATGTGATTTTGCAAAACTAAAGGGATAGGCAAAGACCTACTAGGCAAATAGAAAGAGCATGAAAACAAAGGTTGTGATTTTATATTAAACAAAGTAGAATCCTGGCCCAAAAGCAATAAATGAGACAAAGTAGGACATTGTGTAGTGTTAAATATTATAAAGGTCACATCTACAGTGAAGATATAACATTAATGAATACATAAGAATATATATACCAAATAATAAACCACCTTCATGAAGCAAAAATAAATCAGTACAGAGACACATAAATAGACCAATAATCAGAGACTTTAACATACCACTCACATTACAAGGTCAAGAAGAAAAAGAATTGTATCAATAACATAGATTTCATGGATATATATGAAACTTTGCACCCAATAACAAAGAATGTCTTTTCAAACATACATAAACATTAACCTCAACAAATTCCATATTACATAAATAAAGCAAATAATTTATCTGACAACAGAGCAATAAAATAAAATAAAAATCAACAAAAATTTTTTAAAAGAGGCTCTTCCATCAGAAATTCAAAAGCTCTCTATACTATGCTTCAGTTAAAGAACAACTTCACATTGCAACTGCAGAATTTCTTTAATTTACGGGAAACAAAGGAGTGATCAGATGAAAGTTCACAATCTTAGATATTTACCTCAGTAAAAATAAAATAATAAAAACATATATTAAATTCTCATCTCAAAAAAGATAAGAAATAACAGAGCAAATTAAAAGTAGGTTAAAGAGATAGAAGAGAGAACTATTCAAAAGAATCAACAAAATAAGTGACCAGAAACCAATTTTTAAAAACAGAAAACACACATAAAGGGGATTTAAAAATTATTGTAAAGAAGAAAATAACCAAATACAAAAAAAATTATTTTTAATAAAAAAATCTACTTTGAAGAACTAATGTAAATTAATTTGAAAACCTAGCTAATACCTAAAAGATTACAATTTATACTTTAGATCTAGTGGAGATAAAAAGTTTAAAAAACAATATTCTCAAAATGTATCAGAAAAGAATATCTATAGAACTAAAACAATAAATACACAAATTGTAACAGAAAATTTTACCACATTTCTTTGAGAATTAATAGAACAAGCTTACAAAATATTAGTGATACAACAGTTTTTAAATATCATTGAAGTTGAGCTAATTGTCAAATATTGAACATCCTACTCCAAAGATTTCAAGCACACATTCATTTTGTGCACATCTAAAATATTTACAGAAACTTACTGCAAAATGACCAGTAAAGCAATTTCAAAAATTGTTAGAGGATTAAAATCTAAATGAATTTTCTTACCACATGTTCATTAATTTGAAAGTAAAATAACAAAGAGATTGTAGAAACTCTCATGTTTTGAAATTTAAAATGAGTCAAGAAGGAACAGAAAAGAGAACATATTCTAAATGGAATGGAACAAAATGCTACATATTAATAGTTGTAGATATATCTAAAGCAAAATTCAGAGAGAATATATAGTTAATATACATATATGGTTTTTAAAAGGCAATGAACGAAAAATCTCTATTAAAAAGCAGAAGAAAAATTATATACCAAAGAAACCAGAAGAAAATAATGGGCTGTCAGTGGAAATTAATGAAATAGAAAATAAAAATATTATCAAGAAGACAAAGCTGAAAGTTAGCTCTGTAAAGAGGCTAATAAAATTGACAAATATCTGAAAAGATTGATCAAGTCAAAAGAGAATTAGTATCAGAAATGAAAAAGGAACCATAACTACAGATGTACAAAATGTTAATAAAATAGCCACAAAAAATTTATTTATCCATTCATCAGTTAATGAATATTTTATTCTAATTTTTCACTATCATGAACAATGCTGTGACAAACATTTGTATACAAGTTTTTGTGTCGACCTACCTATCTTTTCATTTCTCTTGAGATTTTTAGTTAGGATATTCTATATATACTTTCATATCATCTTCAAATAGAGATAATTTTACTTTTTTCTTTGCATTTAGACACTAGGTGTGTATCTGTACAAGTTTATGTCTGGGCATATGTATTCATTTCTCTTGGATACATATTTAAAAGCTTCAAAATATGAGAGGTCTAGCTATTTCATATACTCACTAGCATCTGCTATTTTCTTTTTTGTTACTGTTAGTCATTCCAGTGATGTCTTGTCACAGTTTCTATATGAATTTCCCTGATGATCAACAATGTTGAACCTTTTTAATAGGCTCGTTGGCCATTTGTATAATATTCTTTGTGAAGTGTATGTTCAAGTCTTTTTCCCATTTTAAGCTGATTATAAATATTGTAAGTATTGAATTATAGGAGTTGTGTTTTAAAACATTCAAGATATAAAGTCAAATTTTTCTCTTTTGGATACTTATTCCTAAATTTTTCCTTTCATGTTCATTTTCTTAAAGATTTTTGATAAGCAAAATTTTTTTAATATTGATAATGTCCAATTTATCATCTTTATTTTTTAAGGTTAGTGCTTTCCGAGTCCTATCAAGGAAATGTCTAAAATCAGTAAAATGTCAGCTTAAGTTTTATTTTGTAAGTTTTATAGTTTTTTAACTTATGTTTAGGCTTATAGTTCATATCAAATTAACTCTTATAAATAGGATGAGATTTGAGTTAATTTTTTTCCATGTCGAATTTTGTCAAGCACTTTCTGTAACTATCAGTATATTGAGATGATCATATGATTTTACTCCTATATTCTTTCAACATGGTGAATTTTATTAATTTTTAAATATTAAACCAACCATGAATTCATCATATTAAATCCTCTTAGTCATGAGTGTTTAATAGTATTATCCCTCTTAGTATTATTTCTTCAATATGATTACTTTAAGGATTTTTGCATCTATGTCCATGAGGGTATGGGTCTGTAAGGTTGAGTTGGGCTTTTTAATGTCTTTTAGGATGTATCCCCACTCTTCTATTTTCTGAAGGAGTTTGTATAATATTAATAAGATATTTTCCCTAAAGATCCAAAGCAATTAGCACAGATTTCCAGTTCCTTCACTAAGCAGTTCTCTCTTGTCTGGCATTATGCCCCATAAATTCCAATGCCTCATTTTCTCTGACTCTGATTTTTGTCTCTTCAGCTTTTTGAGATAACTAACCTCTGTTTGGCCATTACTTCCCTATTCCAAATCTGGAAAATTACTCCAGGCAAAGATTAGTCTCATCCTAAGTGATTATGTCCCCTTCATGGATCACTGCCTTGTCACGGCAAAGGGACTTGCATAACTCAAGGAAGCTATAACCATGGCATGCAGGGCCACCCAGATGGGTCACAGTGGAGAGTTCTGTGATTCACTGGAGGAGGCAATGGCAAGCCACCTCAGTATACTTGCTGTGAAAACCCCATGAACTGTATAAAAAGGCAAGAAGATATGACACTGAAAGATGAGTCCCCCAGGTCGGAAGGTGTCCAATATGTTACTGAGGAAGACCGGAGGACAACTACTAATAGCTTGAGAAAGAATGAAGCAGCTGGGCCAAAGCAGAAATGATGCTCAGCTGTGGATGTGTCTGGTAATGAAAGTAAAATCCGATGCTATAAAGAACAGTCTTGCATAGGAACCTGGAATATTAGGTCCATGAATCAAAGTAAATTGGACATGGTCAAGCAGCAGATGCAAGAGTAAATATGGACATTTTAGGAATCAGTGAACTAAAATGGACAGGAATGGGCAAATTTAACTCAGATGACCATTATATCTACTACTGTGGGCAAGAATCACATAGAAGAAACAGAATATTCCTCATAAACAACAGAAGAGTCCAAAATACAAAACTTAGGTGCAACCTCAAAAATGACAGAATGATCTCAGTTGGTTTCCAAGTCAAATCATTCAACATCACAGTAATTTGAGTCTATGTGCAAACCACCAATGCTGAAGAAGCTGAAGTTGATCAGTTCTGTAAAGATCTAGAAGACCCCCTAGAACTAACACCAAAAAAAAAATATGTCCTTTTCACTGCAGGGGATTGGAATGCCAAAGTAAGAAGTCAAGAGATACCTAGAGTAATAGGCGAGTTTGGCCTTAGAGTACAAAATGAAGCAGGATAAAGACTAACAGAATTCTGCCAAGAGAAGGCACTGGTCATAGCAAACACCCTTTTTCAACAATCCAACAGACAACTTTATACATGGACATCAACAAATGCTCAAGACCAAAATCAGATTGATTACATTTTTTGTAGCTAAAGATGCATCAGCAGTATACAGCCAGCAAAAACAAGACCTGGAGCTGACTGTGACTCAGATTGTCAGTTTCTCATAGCATAATTCAGGCTTAAACTAAAGAAAGCAGGAAAAACCTTTAGGCCAGCCAGGTGCAATTTAAATAAAATTCCCTATGAATATACAGGGGGGGTGATGAATACATTCAAGGGATTAGAGCTAGTAACCAGAGTATCTGAAAAAATTATGGACAGAGGCCTGTAATATAGTACAGGAGACAGTGAACAAAACTGTCCCAAAGAAAAAGAAAAGCAAGAAGGCAAAGTACCTGCCTGAGGAGGCTTTACAAATAGCCAAGGAAAGAAGAGAAGTGAAAATCAAGGGAGAATGGGAAAAGTACATCCAACTAAATGCAGAGTTCCAAAGAATAGCAAGGAGAGACAAGAAGGTCTTCTTCAATGAACAATGCAAAGAAATAGAGGTAAACACAGACGGGGAAAGACTAGACATCTCTTCAAGAAAATTGGAAATATCAAAGGAACATTTCATCCAAAGATGAGAACGATAAAGGACAGAAATGGTAAAGACCTAATGGAAGCAAAAGAGATCACAAAGAGATGGAAGGAACACAGAATTGTACACAAAACATCTGATGACCCAGATAACCATGATGGTGTGGTCACTCACCTAGAGTCATTCTAGGGTGTGAAGTCAAGTGGGCCTTAGGAAGCACAGCTGTCAATAAAGCTAGTGGAGGTGATGGAATCAGATAAACTTCTATGAAATGCTTTGGGAATTAGGATATTTTGGAAGAGAGAGTATGAGAGTTTTCTTGATGAAAATAGTATAGGCTGATTTCTTTGTTGCTGTTGTTTAGAGGCTGATATCTAGATTGTAGCTAAGGCAAGGTTTTCCTATAGGCATTGGTTTGCCTGTCACTTTCTAATTTCTGGATTGAAACTAAATCGGTGTGATCCTGGAAGAAGAAGCTGAATCATCAGCTTTCTGATAACGAAAGCTGTAACCTTTAGTAATGTAACCCTTAATAATCTTAGGTGCTCTTTTGAGAGTTTCCTGGAGAAGACTGGTCTAGAGTCCTCCACAGCATTTTTCAAAGTTGAAAATCTGTGGAAACTCCAACATGATAGCCTCATTTCTTCTCAGACTTTTCTTCCACATCCTGTTTATGTACTCCATGTCTCAGATAGGCAAGTGTCAGTCGCTCAGTAGCATCCAACTCTTTGCAACCTCGTGGACTGTAGCCCACCAGGCTCCTTCTGTTCATGGGGTTCTCCAGGTAAGAATATTGGAGTGGGTTGCCATGTCCTCCTCCAAGAGATCTTCCTGACCCAGGGTTCAAATCCACATGTCTTATGTCTCCTGTATTGGCAGGCAGGTTCTTTACCACTAGTGCCACCTGAGGTAATAAGTCAGGTATGATACATTTGATTTGCCTCCAATTTTTAAAAACTGCTAAAGACTGTCCTTTTATATGCCTTATCTGTTAAGTTCATGATATAGGAAAAAAGGTAAGAAGAATTATAACAAATATAAGTAGCTGAGACCTTTTCTAAATTTATAAATAGTTTTAATTCAATATTCCAAGGTAAATTGATATGACTATTATCTGATGATGGTATGTATAATTTCTAGATTTATAGAAATCCACCCTAACAGAAGAGTTGATTGTATTGTAATAACAACAGGATTGCCTGCTTTTATTTTTTTTAATTGTGAACAATCTCACAGTTCAGATTAAAAAACAAAGAAGTCAATTCTTTCTTATATAAAAATTCTGCATGACCCACATCATCCTCACATTGCAGGAGCAGTTGAGAGAAAAAAAAATCAGTATTTTAATGAGAAAATTGTCTAAATTTTCTGACAAGTTTAACTTGATCTGAATATTTGATTTACCCAAATTTAGTGACCTTAAGGGCCACATCAAATTGGAAAACTAAATTGTCTTATCAAATAATTATAGCAGGCCTAAGAGGTTACTTGCACTACTGAAAAGCATTCCATTACAGTTATCTGATACAATGGCACTTTATATTGTCAAGCTCTTAAAAATACTGCTTTGTTTTATAATTTACCAGCCATATCTGCCTTTGTAAAGTCACACTTAGCAAAGTCCCCAAACCTAACCTAGATATTGAATCCAAATCAAGGAACATGTATGAGATGTGATTTGACTGTTCTTGAATCAGATCATACCAAGTGTTCCCAACAACTCACATTGCCATAAATCGCCACGTTAGAGAAACATGGACATTTGCAGTCCACCACAAAGATTCCCATACAAACCTATAACCCAGCCGACAGATACTTTCTCTTCTTCATGAAGTCAACATAATAACACTAACATAATAATACAACATAACAACAACCAACGAAACACTAACAAAGCTCCTCTACAACTTGCTTAGATGGGAACTTTATCCTCTTAGAAAGCCAGCACTTTCTTAAAAGAGGTATATTGTGAACTTCACCTTTCATAAATGATTGTTACCTTTTTATACTGCACTGGTCCTTGAATATTAAAATGGTGTTTCCAACTGAGTGAAAATAGGCCACAGAAACATGGAAAACAGCATAGTGGTACAAGCCAAACATACCATATATAGGATTGACCAAACAATGCTGAGTTAATTTTGCTGGTTAAATGTTTAACATTCTTGATCACATTTACATATATTATTCAACTATAGCTTACATTACAATCTTACCCTGTTACTTTTTTAATAGTGCATGAGTGAGTGCTCAGTAGCTCAGTCATGTCAGACTCTTTGCAACTCCATGGACTGTAACCTATCAGGTTCCTCTGCTCATGGTATTTTCCAGGCAAGAATGCTGGAGCAGGTTGCTGCTTCCGGCTCCAGGAAATCTCGACCCAGGGATTGAACCTGAGTCTCCTGCTTTAGCAAATGGGTTCTTTACCACTAAGCCGCCTGTAATCTCTCTCCTGATATCCGAGCCAAAAGGTTTTATCCCAACTACAAATAGCCCAGATTCTCAAGCTGGGCTGAGCTAATCCAGAAAAAATATTTTATTTCCAGATCTGATTACTTCTGAAAGTGTTATCCTGTCCATCTTATTATTAAAAGCATTATTCAACCTTATTAATAATTTATTATCAACTTGACTATGCTCCCCAGAATGGTGCAGAACAGACTTCCAGTAAAGCAAGCTTCTCACAAACCTGAGACTCCACTCTCATTTTCTCATTTCAAAAATAATAAGCCACAGCTCTAAATTTGGATTAGCTCCAAATTATTGTTCATTTTGATCAAAACATATTAGATCCTAACAAACTTAGGTTAAATAATCTGAAATAAATAATGAGCTTTCCATGTATTTTCTTCCTAACTCTGCTCATAAATAAAAGGGAACAAAACAAAATGAAATAGCAACTTCTTCCTCAACCTGACTCAGACCACTACTACCTGCTTAGAAAATGGATGAGTCTGTGGCCATGGTACAGCCAATGAGATCAAAGCATGCAACTCTTGAGTGTTCCAGTCAGATGATCTATTTCAGTTCAAACTTATATGCACTATATAGTTTCAAAATAAGTCTCTCATTCATATGCTCAAACTAGGACTTATAATGAACTCCACCAAGTGACAATATGATAATAGCAAGACCGTTTAAATATGATAAGAGAATAATTGTCCTTGTTTTAAATAGAACAAATAGAGGAAAACTGAAGTGGAAATTTCCCATCCACTTTTATTTCTACTTTACAAGTAAATGAATCATAACATTAAATGCAAAAATTTTTACGTAATATTACATTTCTATACTTCTGGATTCAAAGGTGATAGAACCTGATCTAAATTTAGAAAATCTGTCACTGTCTAACCATCAAAACTATAAAACTGGACTCTGTAATGGGGAATGTATCCCTTAAAAATGGGCTTCCTCGGTTGCTCAGTGGTAAATTATCTGCCTGCAATGAAGGAAACACAGAAGACACAAGTTTGATCCCTGGGTCAGGAAGGTTCCTAGAGATGGGAAAGGATACCCACTCCAGTATTCTTGCCTGGAGAACTCCATGGACAGAGGAACCTGGCAAGCTATAGTCCATAGGGTCACACAGAGTTGGACACAACTGAAGCAACTTAGCACATTCTCTAAAAGTACTTTTTTACATGGCTGACTTCAATATTTTGCATGAAAACATTTATATATGCAATAGTTCTATGAACTCTCAAACCAAAAGGGTATCTCTAGTTTAAACAATAAAAATGTGAACTGTTCTGGAGGGATTTAACCTCAGTTTTTCTGAACTGTGGGACAAAGAGTACAGCTGGGGTTAGGAATGAGGCTCCTCACTGAAAAGAAGGTAACAATCCACAGTCTGCGTTCATAAAAATGAACCCTCCAGTTCCCTGATCCCTTTGAACCCTAGGAACTTGTTTGTAAAGTTTGTATTATCTCAGAGAGAAGACTGGAGGTTCTTCTTTGGGACAATGACTAACCTACAAGAAAAGATATTGAAATTAAAATTTGGAGAGCCCCTAACAAAATAGGCTGATTACCCTGCCCCATCTGACTCAGTCTATGAGAGACACAGCCCTGCCCAGTGAGCTTTCCATGCTGAATACAGACGGAGGCAAGAGTTGCCACACCCTTGAAGCACAACTCTCACAGAAGGCAGAGACAAACGACAAAGGAATGCATATAATGTAGAGGCAATGGAGGAAGAAGCAACCTGAAAGACAAAACCGTTCCCATAGACAAAATCTGGAGAAGGCAGTGGCCCCCCACTCCAGGACTCTGGCCTGGAAAATCCCATGGATGGAGGAGCCTGGTAGGCTGAAGTACATGAGGTCATGAAGAGTCAGACACGACTGAGCGACTTCACTTTCACTTTTCACTTTCATGCATTGGAGAAGGCAATGGCAACCCACTCCAGAGTTCTTGCCTGGAGAATCCCAGGGAAGGCGGAGCCTGGTGGGCTGCCGTCTCTTGGGTCGCACAGAGTCGGACACGACTGAAGGGACTTAGCAGCAGCATAGACAAAATCATTCTTATAGCCCGTAAGAGATCAAAATGTTATTAAATGAGACAAAGACAGAGTGAGATAGGGAAAGAGGAGATTCAAAGATACACACACACAAACTTGACAAATTTAAAAATATGATGGCAGACAATTATAAGACAACATTAATATAGATTTAAATATAACTGAGAAAAATCTTCAATAAAGAAGAATATAAAGACCGTGTACTGGAAATAATGGTGAAAAGAAGTGAATTTAAAAAGGATTTTGCAAGGTAGTCTGACTTTTGAATAACAGGAGTTATAGAGAGAACAGAATAAAAAATAGGGGAAGAATTTATGAAGGAAAAAATTCAAGAGAATTTCCTAAGTAACAAAATCATGAATTTATAAACTGAAAGAACCCACAGAGAGATCCAAAATTTAAATTCAAAAGACCTCTATCAGGGTATATAATCACAAAATATCAAGACACCAAGAAGAGAATATTCTAAAAGCTTCTGGTGCTAATTTCCTTCAGTCTTGTCCAACTCTGTGGGACCCCATGGACTGTAGGCCACCTGGCTCCTCTGTCCGTGGGTTTCTAGTGGGTTGCCATTTCCTTCACCCGAGGATCTTCTCCACCCAGGGATCAAACCTGCCTCTCTTAAGTCTTCTTCATTGTCAGATGGGTTCTCTATCATTAATGCCACCTAGGAAGCTTAAAAACTTCTAGGAAGAAGTTAAAGAGGACACGCAAAGCATTAAAATGGCAAAAGAAATTTTAGCAAGAACATTGGAAGTTAGAAGACAATGGAAAAACAACTTCAAATTTGTGAAGAAAAGAGTTTTTCCAACACATTTTCATACCAAACCAAGCCAGCTATCAAATGTGATAGAATATAAAACATTTTCAACTATGAAAGATTTTCAAAACTTTGTCTTCTCTGAGTTATTTCTTGGGAAACTACTGAAAAATATGTTCTACTCAAAAAATTTATTAAATCAATAAAGAAAAAACATAGGGTCTAGGAAACAGGGATTCAAGCTCAAAGCAAAAAGGATTCTTAAGATAACAAATGGTAATGATATATACAAAGCCTAGAGAAATCTCCAGGAAGAAATTGTACAAGAAAAAGTTCTAACATATTTTCTGATGTCTCTGTCCATAATAAAGATGTTTTAGAGTTCCTTCCAGGAATTTATGCTGAAAATATTGATGTCCTCACAGAAATCGAATAATTAAAAACTCAAGAAATAGAAACATATTAACATAGGCATAATCAGGAAAGCCATAAAGATGAAACACCTAAAACTGTATAAGTAATTGTGTGGAATGAGCCTTGAGAGAAGTATAATTCTATAATTATTTGAGCTGCAAACTATAAATTTAATAATTTTTTAAAAGGTCTATATTAACACACAAGATCTCTAAGGTTCATGTCCACTTTCTGAAAGTTATCTCAGGGAAAAATAAATCAAAGGCAAACACAAGAGTATACCTATAGCTATGTTCATTATAGCATTGCTTATTATAATAGGAAACAGAAAGTAATCAAAATGCTCAGAAATAGATTAGTTCAATGTATGTCCTGACATATGTTAGTGAATACCAATACTAAATATGAAGTTGCAGGTAAATTTTGATGTTGAACATTTTCATAATATATTATTAAAATGGTAATCACATGAGCCTATCTTTTATAAATAAGAAAATGACATGAAAATGTCTGATAGAAACTTAAGGAATGAAAAATGACATTAATCATCATGATTTCTGGGTGAAAGAAGTACAGAAACTTCTTTTTTCAAGCAACTTTCTCTTTTTCACCTACGCTAAAAACATGATCGTGGTTTGGGAAAATAGTAACAGCATTTTGCAGCTCCTCTTATCAAAAGCTTGTCTATTTTCTCATCCCTTGACTCTAGCTGGCCTTGTGACCTGCTTTCACCAACAGGAGGTGGCAAAAGTACATTGTATCAGTGCTGAATCTAGGCCTTACTAGGAAGAAAATGTTTTCTCTACCAACTTAGGCACTTAGGGACCTGCAAATTAATTAAAAAACTGGTTAACAAGAAAAGAATTTAATTCACAGGCATGTGGGGTCATCCTGTAAGGAATGGATCACCAAACAGCTAGGAATAAAGGCTTGTATGCCAGCTTAATAGGGGAAAGAGGGAGAGAGCGCTTCTTTGGAAAACATACAGGCTTCCTGGAGGAAAAACTGGAAGATATGGAAGTTTCTGATAAAGTATATTTAGAAATATCTCATCCCAGGGCTAATGGGCAGTCTCCTTTCTCACTGGAAGCTCCCACAGAAAGGGGATTTATAACAAATTCATTCTTAGAAAGCTCTGGCTTTAATCAGATAAGAGACACTCGGCAAAGATTTCTTCCTTTATCTGCTGTATCTCCAACATCTTCATTTTAGAGTCACCTTTATACCATTACCCCACTCCAGTGTTCTTGGTTGGAAAATCCCATGGACGGAGAAACCTGGCAGATTACAGTCCATGGGCTCACAAAGAGTCGGACACGACTGAGCGACTTCACTTCACTTCTTTTTATACCATTTTGGTGGGATGGCTCCCTTCAGCATCAAGACAATGTGCAGTTTCTACTCTCCCATTTCTGTTCTCTCATGCTTAAAATGGTCCCCATGAAATAAGCCTAGTGGAGAATGACAGTACATACAGAGGTCCTGCCATCCTAGCTCAGGTTCCTAAACCAGTCCCACCTCCCCAGCAGCTGAACTCAGACTCACAAGTCAGACCAGCTGAGCACAGCCAAACAAGGCCCAGACGAGAACCACCAGCTGAGTCCAGCCTGAATTGCCAACCTACAGAAACATCACTGTGTTGAAGTTAAAAGTTTTGGGGTAGCTTGCTTTGTAGCAATAGATAACTGACAGAGAAACATGTTTTCAAGAAAATATGGCAATGAATGATTTACTAAAAACAATTAATGATTGTTTAATCTCAAAAGCTAAAGAGTTGGTAACATGAAAAAATTCATCTTAAAATGATGGACAAGAAATTTATTAAGACCTTTCCCAGTTGTTTATATAAGAAGAATAAGAAATGATATTAAATTTGAAGCCAATAAAAGGGAACCTTTCTCTATATGCAAGGTATAATAGTTAATGTGAGGGCTTTGCTCTACTCAGTGGGAATTACTGAGTCAAACAGCTTACAGGGATCCCAGAAATACGAAACAGACGTTCAGTACAACTTTGAACAATGTATTTGAGGTCAAAAGAAGCTAAAATCTATCTAAGAAGTCCTTAGATAAGGAAACAGGAAGTGATGGAGAAGGGACATGCCAACAGCATGCACGGAGTCTGCCCTCAGCTGCTCTGACTCAAAGGGGCCGTTACTGGAAGAGCACTGTGCTCAGCCTCAGGGCTCGCACAGAGGTCACTAGCTTGTTCTTTTATCTTTATTATTCCTACTATATACCCCAGCCATTACTGCTGTGTAGGACTGGACAACTGGTTGTTCTGACGGGGTTTTAAGCCTTTCCTAGATGCACCTAGCGTTAAACACCACCAACTGGGATAGGAAAATAGATGGGAAAGGGAAACCATTTCTTCTCCCCTGTTGCACTTTGAATCTTATCATACTCAATTAAGATTCTAGGAAACGACTGATTGTTGAAAAAATATTAAAAAAAAAAAAGCACTTTTTCCTGATTTCCTCAACAGCAATGCCTGGAAGCATGTTTGCATACAAAATACACTGTGCTAAAAAGTTGATAGCTGTCTTCCTTGCAAGAGCCATTTAGCATTGCTTTGTTTTGTCATTTGTGTGAGTAAAAGAGACCTAGTTTTATTTTACAGAGTTTTATGGGATCCAGTCATTTGTTTCAATGCAGGGCAGTTGTTGGACATAACTGGGTGACTTAGCACAGATTTTCAACTCTTCGTGACCCCGTGGACTGTAGCCCACCAGGTTTCCATATCCATGGGATTTTCCAGGGAAGAATACTGGAGTGGGTTGCTATTTCCTACTCAAAGGGATCTTCCTAACCAAGGGATTGAACCCACATCTCTTGTGTCTCCTGCATTGACAGGAAGATTCTTTACCACTGTGGTGAAAATCTAGTTGGTCATTGAAATGACACATGACATTTTCTGGTGGTGAGGATGAGATACCTTTTTTTGATAAGGCTTCTTTCACAATAGAGAAAGGGCCACACAATAATTAAAAATAATACTGTATCACAAGAAAATATAAAACAGTGTCTACCCTATAATTACATTATCTAAAGAATACATAGGGTAGTGTGCAAAAACTGCAATTATTATTAAAAATATAAATGTTGATCTGTTGGTGAATAAATTCATTTTAAATTTATTTCTATTTTTTGATAGTGTTAGTGCAATACATTTTTTTTCAAAAAATTTTAAGTAGCAGGACAATAACAGCAGTATATGTGTGAGTGGCTCTGTCAGGTCCGACTCTCCGTGATCCTTCCAACTGTAGCCTGCCAGCAGTATAAACCCTCTTAAATACTTAAACACTTTATTGCAGATTCTGACTTAATGTATCAAATTGCTGCTTTGAGACATATTCAAAGGCTTAGTGTTAGCCCCTTTCTGAATTACATATGCTTTTATTCTATCCTGAAGCAAATTCATAAAGAATTCTTGAAAATCTAAGATGCCTGAATATGTGCTACAATAAGTTTCTCAAAGCACTTGCTTCATCTAAAGTCTGGGGAAAGCAATGAATATTCAGGAGTCAGGGAACATACGTAAATTTTATGAATTAGATTAACAGCTTGATGAGGGCATCATTTTTTAAAGTGCACATTTCTGCTGCCCCAAGACTAATATTCCTCTAGGAGCTGGCAGTACCTTATAAAGCAATGATCAACAGAAATGAATGACTTCTTATAAATGGGCAATTTTATTACAGGAATCAAGAAGTTTTATAATTACTTCTGTTGTTGTTGTTTAGTCACTAAATTGTGTCTGGATCTTTTTGAACCAGGATCAAACGCATGTCTCCTGCATTGACAAGCAGATTCTTTACTGCTGAGCTACCATGGAGGCCCCTGATTACACCTATACACGTCCCTTAACTAATGGTAGTGATGATAAACCTCATGTTAAACAGTTACACCTTCTTTCTAAATTATGTCATTCAAGTTCCTGAGTCTTTCACCCTGCGTTACCTGTAAGGTTTTAAAGTATAATGGTGAATATTGAGTCCCCAAGCCATCTCTTGTTAAAAAAAAAAAAAGCATGCTTATAGTAATAATAGCTACAATTACTGAGGGTGTGTAAAGTACTCTATCAGGCATGTTACATAATTCTCACTACAACATTGTGAGATCGCTTATTACTCCCATATTATGACCATGAAAATTCAACCCTAGAATAGTTGATTTATCTACTTCCTTGAAACTGGCTGGTATTACCTTATAAGCTGAGTTGCAAGCTATTTGAATTGGAAGCTGTACAAGCTGATTGAAAATTGTTCTTTTACTCTAAGGAAAAACCTCTGAGAATTGGGATTCCAGCTATCTAAATATTTTGAGAGAGCCCACCCACAGGGACTCTGGCTGATTTTGTGTTTAAAAACCATGGTCCTTTCTCATCTGCATTTCTAACTAAATAGGCCTACCTGACCAAAGGTAATTTAGAATATCAATGGCCATTATGGGGAATTTTTGAATCCCCAAACTTAATTCTCTTAAAATCAGTTTGGATTACAATAGCTCAAAAGTTTCCATAACTGAATGGTAGGGGTGTTTTGAGGCTTACAAACCTTATCTGGAGCTTCAAATTGCCTTTCTGCAAAATAAGATTTTAAGGTTAACTGAGGCAAACAAAGTGACTGACAAGGGATTAACCTCCAAAACATATAAACAGCTCATGCAGCTAATATTAAAAAAAACAAACAACCCAGTCAAAAAATGGGCATAAAATCTAAATAGATATTTTTCCAAAGAAGACATATGAATGGCCAAAAGCACGTGAAAAGATGCTCAACATCACTAATTATTAGAGAACTACAAATCAAAACTACAAAGAGGTTATCACCTCACACTGGTCAGAGTGGCCATTATCAAAAAATCTACAAAAAATAAATGCTGGAGAGGGGGGTGGGAGAAAAAGGGAACCCTTCTACACTGTTGGTGGGAATGTAAATTGGTACAACCATTATGAAGAGGAGTATGTGGGTTTCTTTTAAAAACAACAACAACAAAAAACAGAACTACATATGATCAGGCAATCCTGTTTCTAGGCATATATCTGATGAAAATGATCATTTGAAAAGATACATGCATCCCAATGTTCATTGAAGCACTGTTGACAATAGGTGGGACATGGAAGCAACCTAAATGACCATCGATAGATGAATGGATAAAGAAGATGGGGCACATATATACAATGAAATATTACTCAGACATAAAAAGAATGAAATAATGGCATATACAGCAACATACATGGACCTACAGAGTGTCATATTGAGTGAAGTAAGTCAGATAAAGACAAATATCATATGATATCACCTATATCTGGAATAAGTGGTACAAATGAACTTATTTACAAAATAGAAATAGAGTCACAGATGCAGAAAACAAACTTATGGCTACCAAGGAGATAAAGGGGAGATATGTTGGGAGACTGGGATTGATATATACATATACACTATATAAAATAGGTAATTAATAAGAAAGAACCTACTGTATAGCACAGGAACTCTACTCAATAATCTAATGATTTATATGGAAAAAGAATCTAAAAAACTTGTTGTTCAGTTGCTCAATCATGTCTGACTCTTCTCACCTCATGGACTGCATCATACCAGGCTTCCCTGTCCTTCACCATCTCCCCAAGTTTGCTCAGACTTATGTCCACTGAGTTGATGCTACCATCCAGCTATCTCATCCTCTGTCACTCCTTTCTCCTTTTCCCCTCAATCTTTCTCAGCATCAGGGCCTTTTCCAAAGAGTTGGCTCTTCCCATCAGGTGGCCAAAGTATCGGAGCTTCAGCTTCAGTTCAGTCCTTCCAATGAATATTAAGGGTTAATTTTCTTTAGGACTGACTGACTGATCTCCTAGTTTTAATTATTTTTGTTTCCCAATTTGGATATCTTTTATTTCTTTTGTTGCAAATTTCCATGGCTAGGATCTATGATACAATATTGAACAGAAGTGAAGGGAGCGAACATCTTTGTCTTATTCCTGATCTTAGCAGGGAGGACCGAACATCTTTGTCTTATTCCTGATCTTAGCAGGGAAAGCATTCAGATTTTCAACATGAAGCATGGTGTTAATTGTGGATTTATTGCAGATATCCTTTATCAGATGAAGTAAATTCCCTGTATATCTAGTTTGAGGTTTTTTTAATATTGAAAAAAATTTTTAACAAATGCTTTTTCTCCATCTATTGAGATGACTTTTATGTACTTTCTATCCTTTTTTCCTGTTTGGTTTTCTTAAATCAACCTTGCATTAATGCATACCACTTGGCCATGGAGTGCAATCCTTTTACGTTTCCACCCAGGATTTGTTCATCCAAACTAAAATCAAAGCTTTAGGCAACAGTGATGTTACTGCTATTTTCAGTAACATCCGGGGGGGGAGGGCAGGGCATTTCCACTGAACTCAGTTCTAAGTGTAACCAGAGAGCCATATCACCCTGGAAATAGAGATTTTTCAGGAAGCTGCAAATTGGGGAGTGGGGTGGGTGTGGAAATGTACTGTCTGGGGGTAGAACATTTAATGGAGCGCCAAAAGATGTCATTTCTCACTGCTGACAAGGCCGCCAGCAACCACCATGACGCTGAGCTGGGAAAATAAAGAGGGTGAGACTAGCCCCCAACTAAACATTAAAGATCCTTTCATCTTTCTCTTGCGCGGATGCCTTATAGTTTTCTCTTTATCTTTGGTCAATTTCCATAGTTCTGAAATGGTTGTTTTTGTTGTTTTGCCATATTTTCTCTGTTTTTTATGAGAGACTGAGTTCACTAAGGTCCCAAATGGTTCACTGTCCACCAGTTCAGAAGAGGTACTGTTGCCTGGCTTAAGAGGATGGTGTGTGTACAACTGGACACATGATACTTTGATTCACTACAATGACTTTGCATAATATTTTGCAATTCAGAGTTGTACAGGATCATTTTTTCTTAACTCATTCAACAACTATTTGTATATTTTTTTAATTTTTAAATAAGGTACATGTTAAAAATCAATGAATAAGACTATTCCCATCATCAACATGAGTAAGTCTATCTGGAGCAAAGGAACTATTATGGAGCATATACTATTTGCCACTCCTATTAGTGAAATCACTTTTAGAAAACAGAGAAAGAAAAAATTGAAGAATCTTATCTAAAAGACAGTATCTTAAACTGAGACATGAACGATGAATATGACATTTCCAACCAAATCTAGCACAGGAGAACATCCCTTGGTAGACAGAACATGGGCTTCAGAAAATGAAAGATCACATTTAATAAAGGATTATTCCTGATATTGGAGGTAGAATATTTAATGGAGCCGATGGTTCCTGCCTATTTAGTTTAACTCAACAGAGAGAAGAATATGTATTTTTTAACTGAGTGACTAAGTATTAACTTGACCAAGAATTTAATAACAAAAATTTTACATAACAAAAGGAAATAAATATAGGTTTGCCATTATAACACACACCTAAGAATTTCATTGCAATTAGATGACAACTGGCTATATAAGCTATGCCCTACTGTCTATAAGTCTATGAGTACCTATTTACTCCTGAGAAGTCAAAAACTAAATTAAAACATCCTAAAATCCCCCCAAAAAAATCTACTTCTGCTTTATTGACTATGCCAAAGCATTTGACTGTGTGGATCACAACAAAATGTGGAAAATTCTTCAAAAGATGAGAATATCAGACCACCTTACCTACTTCCTGATAAATCTGTATGCAGGTCAAGAATCAACAGTTAGAACTAGACAAGGAACAATGGACTGGTTCCAAATTGTGAAAGGAGTATGTCAAAGTTGTATACTGTCACTCTGCTTTTTTAACCTATATACAGAGTACATCATTTGAAATGCCAGGCTGGATGAACACAAGCTGGAATCAAGATTGCTGGGATAAATACCAATAACTTCAGATATGCAGATGACACCACCCTTATGGCAAAAAGTGAAAAAGAACTAAAGAGCCTCTTGATGAAAGTGAAAAAGGAGAGTGAGAGGGTTGGCCTTAAACTCTACACTCAGAAAACTAAGATCATGGCATCTGGTCCCGTCACCTCATGGCAAATAGAAGGGGAAACAATGGAAACAGTGACAGACTTTATTTTCTTGGGCTCCAAAATCACTGCAGATGGTGACTGCAGCCATGAAATTAAAAGATGCTTACTCCTTGGAAGGAAAGTTATGACCAACCTAGACAGCATATTGAAAAGCAGAGACATTACTTTGCCAACGAAGTCCATCTAGTCAAAGCTATGGTTTTTCCAATAGTCTTGTATGGATGTGACAGTTGGACCATAAAGAAAGCTGAGTGCAAAAGAACTGATGCTTTTGAAGTGTGGTATTGGAGAAGACTCTTGAGAGTCCCTTGGACTACAAGGATATCCAACCAGTTAATCCTTAAGGAAATTTGTCCTGAATATTCATTGGAAGCTGAATGAATGCTGAAGCTGAAACTTTAACACTTCAGCCATCTGATGTAAAGAACTGACTCATTGGAAAAGAACCTCATGCTGGGAAAGATCAAAGGTGGGAGGTGAAGGGGACAACAGAGGATGAGATGGTTAGATGGCAACACCAACTCGATGGACATGAGTTTGAGCAGGCTCCAGGAGTTGGTGATGAATAGGGAAGCCTAGCGTGCTGCAGTCCATGGGGTTGCAAAGAGTCAGACACAACTGAGTGACTTAACTAACCTAATTATTCCTGAGAAGTCAAAAACTAAATTAAAACATATTAAATTCAAAAAAAATTATATATAACTTTGTTTGAAAAGCAATGAGGGAGGAAGAAAAATGAAATCATTTTGGTTTTGACCTTCTATCATACACAGTCTGAACTGCTCTGGTTAATGAAGACATTACCCAGTTGGAAAAATAGGTGAAAGAAGCCCTCGAGTTCATAGAGCTCAGTGACTTCATGTGGCTGTTTCAAGGAAAATTTCAAAACGCCAGATATATCCTTGCCATCAGCTCTCATGGCATGTGTGCGGCTCAGGGAAGAAAACTGTATCCTAAAAACTGGCATTTGGGCCAAAGCTGCCTTTATTCAACATAAATTAGAACACACATTTCACAAGACTGCAAATTCCATGTGGTAATATTTTCAAGTGCCACCAGTGGTACCTTCTCACCTCAAATGCATGAAACAAGGCAGGGAAGAAGAATGGGGGAAGGGATAGTTAGGGAGTTTGGGATGGATATGTACACACTGCTATATTTAAAATGAATAACCAACAAGGACTTACTATACAGCACAGGGAACTTTGCTCAGTGTTTTGTGGGAGCCTGGATGGGAGGGTAATATGGGGGAGAATTGATACATGCATATGTACAGATGAGTAGACCTGCTCCTTCAACAACTCTAAAGTCTCTCTTGAATCACGTTCCCGTGACCAGGACATCTCATCTTATCAAAAGACTGTGATCATTTTAAACCAATCATCTATCCTCTTGTTTCTTTCCTTTCCTTTTAGGAGCTGCTTAAACAGGTTGCCTCCTTAGCAGCTTTAGGGTGTTTTTTGGAAAAAGATGTACTATGAACTTAAGAGATAATGTACATTTTAAATTATTTCCAAAGACAGAGAACAGGAACAAACTTACCGACCTTGCAGGCCTACAAGTCCTGTCCACTTTAAAGGGAAGTTTGCAAACTTGATCTTCTGTCCTTCCCTTTAAAGTGGACAGGACTTCTCTACAGCATCTGAGAAGAAATCATTTATTAGGCCTTCAATTTTGGTCCCTGACCCTCTGTTTTTCTGGACTCATTAATTATGCTGTAAAGTGGGGAAAGACTTATCTGTTCAGACATATTTTAAGGAACTGAATATAAACCAAGTATGCTTCTGTTAATATTAAAAATTAGCAAATTTACAAAGAAAAAAATAACACCTTTGCTATTCACCTGAAATTATCACAACATTGCCAATCCGTTGTACTCCAATATAAAATAAAAAGTTTAAAAAAATATCAAACATGGGGGCAGTCCTAAGATGGCGGAGGAATAGGTCAGGAAGACCACTTTCTCCCCCACAAATTCATCAAAAGACCATTTGAACGCTGAGCAAATATCACAAAACAACTTCTGAACACTGGTGGAGGACATGAGGCACCCAGAAAGGCAGCCCATTGTCTTCCAAAGGAGGTAGGACAAAATACAAAAGATAAAAAGAGAGACAAAAGAGTTAGGGATGGAGTCTCATCCTGGGGAGGGAGTCGTAAAAGAGGAGAAATTTCCAAACACCAGGAGACCCTCTCACCCGCGGGTCTTTGGGGAGTTTGGGAATCTCAGAGGGCAACATAACTGGGAGGAAAAAATAAATCAATAAAAAACACATATTATGCACCTAACTGCAACTCTCAGCGGAGAAGTAGCCCAGACGCTGGCGTCTGCCACCAACAGGGAGGCACAGACTGCATTGCTTAGGTAAGGACCAGGCCTGAATGCCCTGAGGACAATCTGATGGAGCTAACCTGAGATAGCAACCCAGACTGTGGGATAGCCAGAGAGAGAGAAAAGAACGAGAGAGACTTTCCCATGAAAAGCTCTAACCTAAGGCACTGCCCTACCGCTCACAGAACAAAGGACAGCGAATACCAGAGGAAAGCTAGCCAGCTACGGACAGGCCCATCCCTTGCTGGAGACACAGAGGCAGGCAGGTGGCAGCCAGAGCCAGAAGGCAAGGGGCAAACTTGGCCCCAGAGATGGCATCCTCTACCAAACTGCGAGCAGGTTCCCAGTTGCTAACCAAGTCTTCCTGGGATCCTGAACAGTTGACATCCACCAGGAGGGGCGCAGCCAGAGATCAGCTCCCCAGAGGAGACACACGGCACACCCAGGAAACTGAGTCACTGGGACTGGGGAGGTGATAAGATGCACCGCCACGCCTGGGGAGAGTGTGCTCGCCAAGTACTGGTTGCCTGAGCTGTTCGGACCTGGGAAGGGCACAAAACGCATGCCCAACCGAATCTGTGCCCTTGTGGAGTACCTGAGAACCTGAACCTGAGCAGCTGAGACCTGGGAAGTGCACGCAACCCAGGGCCTACTTTAGACAGTTCTCCTGCAGAGCAACCTGGAGCCTGAGCAGTGTAGACTGGGAAAGCACACACGCCATGAGCCGGGGAAACCCAGTGTGGCCCAGGCACTGTGAGCCCTCCCCGCACACACCAGTGAAGTTTGAGATGTTCCTCCCTCCCCACAGCACAACTGAACAAGTGAGCCCAAATAAATGACCACCTTCGCCTCCTTGTGTCAGGGCAGAAATTAGACACTGAAGAGACTTGCAAACAGAGGAAGCCAAAATAAACAGAGAAGAGGGAACTGCTTTGGAAGTGACAGGTGTAACAGATTAAAACCCTGAAGTTAGCACCGACTACATTGGAAGGGGCCTATAGACCTTGAGAAGAAGTATAAGCTGGAACAAGGAACTATCTGAAACTGAACTGACCCCACACTGCCTGCAACAGCTCCAGAGAAATTCCTAGATATATTTTGACTATTATCATTTTAAAATTTTTTAATTTTTTTATTTTTAAGTTCTTTATTAGTCCTTTAATTTTCATTTTAAAACTCATTACCTTGCAAAAACAGACTATTTTTAAAGCAAATTTCATATATATATTTTTTATAATTTCTGAAATTTTGATTTGTTTTTTTAATATAATATTTTTGAGAGTCGAACCTCTACTCTAGATTTTTAATCTTTGCTTTTTGGTATTTGTTATCAATTTTGTATCTTTAAGAATCCAATCTTTGATACCCAGTTTTACTTAGGAGTGTGATTACTGGCTTGATTGTTCTCTCCCCTTTTGACTCTCCTTTTTCTCCCCAAGATCAACACAATCTCCTCCCTCACCCTTCTCTTCTCTACTTAACTCTATGAATCTCTTTGGGTGTTCCAGGCTGTGGAGAACAGTTAGGGAACTGATTACCGGCTAGATTGGTCTCTTTCCTTTTGACTCCCCCTCCTCTCCTCCTGGTCACCTCTATCTCCTCTCTCCCTCTTCTCTATGTAACTCTGTGAACCTCTCTGAGTGTTCCAGAGTGTGGAGAACAAATAGGACTTGATTACTGGCTAGATTGCTTCCTCCTCTTTTGATTCCCCCCTTCTCCTTCTGGTCACCTCTATCTCTTCCTCCTTCTTCTCTTCTCCATGTAACTCTGTGAACCTCTCTGGGTGTCACTCACTGTGGAGAATCTTTTCACTGTTAACCCAGAAGTTTTATCATTTGTGCTGTATGCAAGAAGTCTTGAGGCTACTGTAATAATAAGACTGAAAGACAGAGGCAGGAGGCTTAAATCCAAAACTTGAGAACACCAGAAAACTCTTAACTCTAGGGAACATTAATTGACAAGAGCTCATCCAAAAGCCTCCATACCTACATTGAAACCAAGCTCCACCCAAGAGCCAACAAGTTTCAGAGCAAGATATATGAGCAAGGGAAAAACAACAAATAACACACAAAGGGATTCCCATAAGGATAACAGCTGATCTTTCAATAGAAACTCTTCAGGCCAGAAAGGAATGGCAGGACATAATTAAAGTGATGAAAGAGAAAAACCTACAACCCAGATTACTGTACCCAGCAAGGATCTCACTCAAATATGAAGGAGAAATCAAAAGCTTTACAGACAAGCAAGAGCTCAGAGAATTCAACACCACCAAACCAGTTTTTCAGAAAATCCTAAAGGATCTTCTCTAGACAGGAAACACAGAAAAGGTGTATAAACTTTAACCCAAAACAACAAAGTAAATAGCAATGGGATCATACTTATCAATAATTACCTTAAATGTAAATGCAATGAATGCCCCAACCAAAACACGAAGACTGGCTGAATGGATACAAAAACAAGACCCCTACATATGCTGTCTACAAGAGGCCCACCACAAATCAAGGGACACATGCAGACTGAAAACTGAAGGGCTGAAAAAAGACATTTTATGCAAATGGAGACCAAAAGAAAGCAGGAGGAGCAACACTCATATCAGATAAAATAGACTTTGAAATACAGCCCATGAAAAGAGACAAAAAAGGACACTACATAATGATCAAAAGGTCAATCCAAGAAGAAGATATAACAACTGTAAACATAGATGCACCCAAATTAGGAGCACCACAATATGTAAGGCAAATGCTAATAAGTATGAAACGGGAAATTAACAGTAACACAATAATAGTGGGAGACTTGAATACCCCACTCACAACTATGGATAGATCAACTAAACAAAAAATTAGCAAGGAAACACACTTTAAATGATACAATGGACCAGTTAATTTTCACACTAGTTCTTAATTTTTAAAACCTAGCAATTCCAGCACTTGCTCCCTGCCCCCAGAGAGCACCTGAAGCAAACATAATTTGTTCTATAATTTCAAGCCATCTTCTTTTCCATAATCATAATCCTGTATATAATAAGATCAGCAGCTCCATTTTTTCCAACATGGCATTAAACCACCTTTCAATTGTCACTCTTAAATCAAAAATACTCCTAAATGTCAACACATAAAAATTTGACAAGTTACTCCATTATTCAGGCTGTCCTTAAAGTGATCAATAGTGGGCTCTGTGAGAGAATACACGCTTTTCCCTCATAAGAACAATTTTAATAGTCTCAGCCACTTATTTTTTACAGAAAATATTTTCACTCCTACTGCTGTGTAACTTTAATCACAGTCAACCCCAAGTATTTAAACTCAAAGGACATACTAAAATAAACTATTTAATAACTGAAGTATGTTATCAACCCTATCCACTTCTTCCCTAGATTAGTCATTTGGTGTTACTTCAAAATAAATACAGTGCTACACAGTTATTGGTGGCTTGTCTAGGGCTTGATAAGCACATAAACTTAGAAAACCATGACAATCACTCCAACCTCATAAAATATCTGCTATTTACATACATGTGGGCCTCAGCATGGCTTGCAGATTTATTTAATAGAGGATGATAATAATCATGCTGAGTTACAACATACCAATATTAAGGTTGGAATTCATACTTTATTCTGAGTAGACAGTAATGCTAGAGCTATGGATGAATTTCTGTCATGGCCACATGACATGGGATACCCACCAACCAAAAGACAATGAATTTCAATTCAGGGCTTTTTGTTTTTTGTTTTGGTCTTTTCTTTTCTTTTCTTTTCATATTTTTTTAAACAACAAAAAGAGGTAAATAAGATGAGCATCAATTCTTGTGTTGAAATATTGGCAAGAATCTCTAATCCAGAGGTCAAGAGGATTAGTGGACCATTTAGTAACAGGAGACTATAGGAGAAAATTGCAGTAAATGAGCCCAACCAGCCTGTTAGTTCATTCCTTCATTCAAGGCAAAACTTTTAGAAATACTTTTCTACTAAGTATATGCTCTAAAGGTGGCATCCTCATTTCTCTCCCCAACTGACCCTATTCTAAACATGTAATCTATCATTTTAAAAATAATGATGCATTGAGAAAACCTCAGAAAGTCTTCAGTGTCTTAAAATAACTTAACTGTGGCAACTGCCTGATTTTAAAAGGCCTTACTGTACATTATTCTGTGTCACACAATAGTCACGTTGCTGTATTGATAACAAGCATTTCCAGAGATTTAATGGCTTTCTCCAAAACCTCTTCATCATTTCTCTGAGTCACCTAGGGAGAAAGTACATTTCGCAGCTCCTTTTCCTCATTCCCCTGCTAAGAAACAAACAGCTTCTGTGGTATCCCACCCTATTTTATAACTCTCAGTGAGAATGCCAGACTTAGTTTCAACCTGAACCCCAGATTTCAGGACTTACTAATAATGTGTTCATGGAAAAATCCAGAAGTGAAGGTAATGCTTTGAAATGAGGCCAGGAAGAACCGAGGATGCTGGCCTGCTTTTAACCATGCAAGTCCCATGTGTGACTCCAAATCCAAAATCTTTAGCATCTTAGTAAATGAAATACATCATACACATCTGCAAATTCAGTCTTATTCATAGGCATATAAAAATTAAAATCAGGCATCTCAAATTTAAATTTGCATTACTTTTTTTTTCTTTTTTTTTTTATTAAACATTTTTTTATTAGTTTTGCCAAACAATGACATGATATCACCATGGGTTTACATATGCATTACTTTTTACTATTGGCATTCCTTTCTACCCCACTGGTAACCAGAATAAAGCTTTCATACGAGAGATGAGTAAAAACACCCAAAAGATAAAAATTATACAAAAATTAAAGGTCTAAATATGAAGCAAACTAAAATGTGGTACCATTTTCGAGCAAGTTTTCGAGTGTTTAAAAAAAAAATTTGATCTTTGACATCATGTTCCTTTAAGAGACATGAAATTAATGTCAATAGATTCTGTTTCTTTTTTAAGGGCCCAAACATACTACTTGGTTTTACAGGGAACAACATTCACATACTTATACTACTGTAGAACCTGCTTATTGGATTATAATTTTTAGAGTCAACCTGAGGACAAAGTATGGCATACTTACTAACACCCACATCTAAAAATAATATCTTTACCTAGACCTCTCATGCCAGACACAAAACCAAACTGCAGAGAATAAAAAGGATGACTATTTGATATTTAAGAGGGCCAAGAAGGTTATGAAAAGATGCTTAATATCACTAACAATTAGAGAAACGCAAATCAACACTACAGTGAGGTATTATCTCATACTTTTCAGAATGGTCATCATCAAAAATCTACAAGCAATAAATGCTGGAGAGGGTGTGCAGAAAAGGGAACCCTCCTGTGCTATTGGTGGACATTTAAATTGGTACAGCCACTATGGAGAACAATATAAATGTTCCTTTAAAAAATCTAAAAATAGAAGTACCATCTGACCAAACCATTCCACTTCTGGGCATACACTAAGAAAACTATAATTTCAAAAAGACACATGCACCCCAGTGTTCACTGCAGCACTATATACAATAGCCAGGACATGGAATCAACCAAACTGCTCAATGACAGATGAATGGATACAGAAGATGTGAAACACATACAATGGGATATTAGTCATTCAAAGGAACAAAACTGGGTCATTTGTACAGATACGAATGGATCATACTTCTGAGGGAAGTATGTCAGAAAAACAAAATGTTGTATACAACAGACTGGATCCAAATAGGAAAAGGAGTATGTCAAGGCTGTATATTGTCACCCCGCTTATTTAACTTATATGCAGAGTACCTCATGAGAAACATTGGGCTGGAGGAAGCACAAGCTGGAATCAAGATTGCAGGGAGAAATACCAATAACCTCAGATATGCAAATGATACCACCTTATGGCAGAAAGTGAAGAACTAAAGAGCCTCTTGATGAAAGTGAAAGAGGAGAGTGAAAAAGTTGGCTTAAACTCAACATTCAGAAAACTAACATCATGGCATACAGTCCCATCACTTCATGGCAGACAGATGGGGAAACAGTGGCTGACTTTATTTTTCTGGGCTCCAAAATCACTGCAGATCATGATTGCAGTCATGAAATTAAAAGACACTTACTCCTTGGAAGGAAAGTTATGACCAACCTAGATAGCATATTAAAAAGCAGAGACATTACTTTGCCAACAAAGGTCTGTATAGTCAAGGCAATGGTTTTTCCAGTGGTCATGTATGGATGTGAGAGTTGGATTATAAAGAAAGCTGAGCACTGAATAATTGATGCTTTTGAACTGTGGTGTTGGAGAAGACTCTTGAGAGTCCTTGGACTGCAAGGAGATCAGTTCTGGGTGTTCATTGGAAGGACTGATGTTGAAGCTGAAACTCCAATACTCTGGCCACCTCATGCGAAGAGTTGACTCATTGGAAAAGACCCTGATGCTGGGAAAGATTGAGGACAGGAGGAGAAGGGGACAACAGAGGATGAAATGGCTGGAGGGCATCATCAACTCGATGGACAAGGGTCTGGGTAGACTCCGGGAGTTGGTGATGGACAGGGAGGCCTCACGTGCTGCAGTGCATAGGGTTGCAAAGAGTTGGGCACGACTGAGCGACTGAACTGAACTGATTCATATACATGGAATCCAGAAAAATGGTACAGATGAACCTATATTTGGAGGTTAGGAAAATAGACACAGACATGGAGAATAGAGATATATGGACACAGGGGATTGAGGAAGAGAAGGTAGGATGAATTGGGATGTTGGAATTGATGTGTACACACTACCATGTGTAAAATAGCTAATGAGAACTTGCTATATAGCACAGGGAGCTCAGCTCAATCTTCTGTGGTGATCTAGATGGGTGGAAGGCAGGGGGGTGGGAGGAAAGTCCAAGAAGGGGAAACATGTACATGCATGTGGCTGGTTCACTTTGTTGTACAGCAGAAGCTAGCACAGTGTGCTTATTTGCTCAGTCATGTCTGACTCTTTGAGACCCCATGGACTGTGGCCCATCAGGTCCTCTGTCCATGTGGATTCTCCAGGAAAGAATACTGGAGTGGGTTGGTGTGCCCTCCTCCAGGGGATCTTCCCAACCCAGGGATCAAACCCAGGTCCTCTCACACTGCAGGTGGATTCTTACCATCTGAGCTAGCAGGGAATCCCAGCACAGTATTATAAAACAGCTACACCCCAATTTTAAAATAATAAACAAGACACTATCTGTAAAACTAACAACAAGTGACAAACTGATATGGGTTATATTAAGAACTTCTCCAAATCAAAAGGAAAATTGATAATTAAATAGAAAAGATAAAGCAATAGTATGAAAAGGTAATACATAGAAGAAATAATGAAAGAGTAACAGTATCAAATTCTAGCAATTATGTGAAGGAAAGTTAAAACAATAAGATATTTCTATCAGGTTGACAAAAATTAAGATGATTAACAACACTATCCAGTAATTGTGAGAATTTGGGGAATCAAGCAGTTTCATGCCTTTTAGGTGAGTATGTAAATTGGTAATGCTCATCCCAGAATAATACGGCATTAACTAACACAGTTTATAATGTTCACACAATTGGTCCTTTATTTTCTATGTATAGTTATCTATACTAAAACATTACTCCATCTGATAACAAAGAAGCATGTAAAAAGATTGTCACTGTATATTTTAGAAGAGTAAAAACTGAAAATAACTATCAAATTGGTGAATGGCTACATAAATTATAGGGCATTCATTTTATATGCATTAATCTGAGAGATATGCTTGATATAGTACCTGAACCAAAATAACAGGTATCGGTGCAGTGTATACAACATGACTATGTTTTTAATTAAAGAAAGAAAAACCTAAACAATTATATATATATATATATATATATATATATATATATATAATGTTTTTAAGATGGAAATGTTTCCAAGTTCCACTATTCATCATTTAAAAGGACAAGTCATAATGCATTCTTTGTTAACATACACAATTTACACATAAATATGCATGCCTGCTGCTGCTGCTAAGCCTCTTCAGTCATGTCCAACTCAATGTGACCCCACAGACAGCAGCCCACCAGGCTCCTCTGTCCACAGGATTCTCTAGGCAAGAATACTGGAATGGATTGTCATCTCCTTCTCCATAAATATGCATACATATGTATATATAAAATGATTTATGTAGTACAATATATAATATATAAATCAGTTGAAATGATACAGGCCAAATCAGTGTTATTCTAGGTTGGTAAGGAAAGCATGAGGGAGGAACATAATTTTTAACAAGAATGTACTCATTACTTTTTTACACAATAAGCAAAATGAACCGATTCTATGTAATATAGACTGACAATAAAACCATTCTAAAAAATAAATTTAACAAATTAAGCATGTTTGTAAAACAGGAAATAAACCTGAACCACAGAGTACCACCTCTCTCCACATCCACACCAGCACTATCCAGCTGGGTTAAGGGCTGTCAGTTTTCTGCTTCTTACATTCTCCACTGAAAGTCTAAAATGTAAAGGGTCAAACCTTTCAGAAATGAATTGTCCCTACCTAAATTCATCAAAACAATTATTCTTTTGAATTTGTCATTCTTTTAAAAAATTATTTGACCAAGGGAAGATTAAGATGAAGCAAAATGTATTAATTAATAAGGAAATGAAGATAAGAATGTTGCCTTAATTCAATAATTTCAATAATTATCACTAAAGAGATGATGCTGAAATACTATGTTACCGTAAGAAAATGCTACAGTAAAAAGTAATCAAAATGGTAGATTTTATCAAATGGTGAAGGTTAAAAATATACACAATTTTCTTGGTTAACTACTGAGCTTGAACAAGACTTCTATATTTTGTGCATAATTCATTTAAGAATGAATAGGCTGACTATGTTCTGTTAAGAGTAAAGAGGAACACACATCTAATCAGAGTAGTAATGATCGTTGTGGTTTTTTGAAGTTTCAAATAGCTCAAGATATATCAAAGAATTATAAGCATATCAACAAATCTGTAGTTGCAAGTTTTAAAAACAATGTCAGACTAGGATATGTCTTAACCACAAAACATCTGGGAACCGATAACTTAAAGAACCATATTCCATAAGTGCATAATTAAAGACAAGTCCTGTATCAGCTGAAGGGGCCTGATATGTTTTGGCTAGATTAAAATGAACTCTCAGAAAATCTTCTCCAGCTTCATTCTAGTCAGGGCCAATTACTCAAGTTCTACTCAGACTAGGTAGGGGGAAAGCTATCATTATCTTTTTTTATTGAATTTTATCATAACAAAAATCACCTTTTACTCAGATCTAGACATAGGATAGGTCATAGAGATGAAAGTCATTATCTTAAAGACATCGTACGAGGCAGTTTCCTGCTAAATTAAGAAAAGTGAAGTGATTTCATTCCCATTTTACAGATGAAGCAACTTGAGTTTACAAAGGAAGCTACATAGAAAAAGTGACTGAAAAATCTGAAGGAGCACTGATTCTTCCAATCTGGCATGTTAGTCTCTCATTCCAAATTCATCCTTGGTACTAATGTGCTTTGGCTGTACTACTTGAGTTCACAAAAGCATTAATGTTGTTGTTTAGTTGCAAAGTTGTGTCCAACACTTATGCAACCCCATGGACCATAGCCCACCAGGCTCCTCTGTCTATGGGATTTCCCAGGCAAGAATACTGGGATAGGTTGCCATTTCCTTCTCCAGGGGATTTTCCCGACCCAGGGATGGAAAGCACATCTTCTGCACTGGCAGACAAGTTCTTTACCACTGAGCTACAAGGGAAGCCCAAAAGCATTAATAGAGTCAGTTAACAAGGTAAGCATATAGAGAAATACATGCATCTATTTGAATTGATTTTAGCAGTCACAATTTTCTCTTTCCAGCCCTCCTTTCTAGTCATCCAAAACCCCTAGACCTAGGGTTCATGCCATTAATCCTAAGTCTTTATCTTTTATGTGTATTTCTCTTAAGAGAAATCTAGAAAATGATTAAGAAGAGATTATATATTATGAAGACATATCAAGCTTCCTCTATCTAAGAGTGTAACACATTTCCTCCTCTTCTTCATAACTACATCATTGGCTCTTGGAAATTGTATGCTTCTCTAGATAATTTGACTTTAAATTGCTTTATCAGAAAGGATGAGTTTAATGATAACAAGATGTATATAGAACTCTCAAGAATGTTTCATTTTTTCAATTTCTCTTTTTTCAAGTACTTATATGGTTTTAAAAATATCTTTTCTGAGTAATTCCACATGGTATTAATGCTTAAAATCTAAACAGATTCAAAGGTAGAAAAAAGATTCTACTTCATATCAGATCAACAAGAAATGGTCTGCTGCTGCTGCTGCTAAATCGCTTCAGTCATGTCCGACTCTGTGCGACCCCATAGACAGCAGCCCACCAGGCTCCGCGTCCCTGGGATTCTCCAGGTAAGGAAATGGTCTAGCTCTGGGCTATAAAAAAGCATAATGGGTTACTTGCTCTACACTTTTTAAAAAATATAATAGTTCAGAATCCCTACAGAATGATGATCCTAACTTTTATTGCTTCCTAATACAGAAGCAACTTTAATGTGTGGCTTTGATTAAACAAGGTCAGTTCGAAACAATGACATAAGTCAGAAAGGCTGAAGATTCTGAAATCTTTAGCACATTTATCATGTCCTGAAATAGATTGGCATAGAACAGATGAAATGAAGGAGACATGTCCATCTCAACCACAGAACTGAACTTAGTGAAACTTGCCTGTTCTTTAGTGCAGTATACTTTTGCTTTTATAGCTGAAATCCTGTCAAAATAAGGTTTATCTGGAATTATGTCATAGATCATTACTGAGGCATTGGAAATCTTCAATTGTTCAAAGGGCTTATGAAATGGGATCTGACTTTTATGCTCTTTGAATCACTGAAAGGTAAAGAAAAGAAAAAAGTCAAGCTAGTAAGTAGTAAGAGTATATATACCCTCCATCATTCATTTTTCAAGGTGTCTCTATTTTTGTTACCCTTTTTTGTTGTTGTTTGGTAGCTAACTTATGTCTGACTCTTTGTGACCCCATGGACTGTAGTATGCCAGACTCTTCTGTCCTCCACTATCTTTAAGGGTTTGCTCAAATTCATGTCCAGTCAGTGATGCTGTTTAACCATCTCATCCTCTGCTACTCTCTTCTTCTCTTGCCTTTAATCTCTCCCAGTATCAGGGTCTTTTCCAATGAGTTGGCTCCTCACACCAGGTGGCCAAAGTACTGCTGCTTTCATTTCAGTATCACTCCTTCCAATGAACATTCAGGGTTGATTTCATTTAGGATTGACTGATTTGATCGCCATTAAGACTCCTTAAGAATCCCCAAGGGACTCTCAAGAGTCTTCTCTAGCACCACAATTGGAAAACATCAGTTGTTCAGCACTCAGCCTTCTTAATGGTCCAGGTGTCACATCTATACATGACTACTGGAAAAACCATGATTTTGACTACACAACCTTTGTTTACATAGTGATGTCTCTGCTTTTTAATATGCTGTCTGGGGTTGTCATAACTTTCTTTCCAAGGAGCAAGCATCTTTTAATATCTTGGCTGCAATCACCACCAAATAAAATAAAATCTGTCACTGCTTCCACTTGTTCCCCTTCTATATGCCATGAAGTGATGGGACCAGATTCCATGACCTTAGTTGTTTTTAATGTTCAGGAAAATTCTGAAAAAGATAGGAAACCAGACCATCTGACCTGCCTCTTGAGAAATCTATATGCAGGTCAGGAAGCAACAGTTAGAAATGGACATGGAACAACAGACTGATTCCAAATAGGAAAAGGAGTACGTCAAGGCTGAATATTGTCACTCTGCTTATTTAACTTATGTGCAAGTACATCATGAGAAATGCTGGGCTGGAGGAAACAAAAGCTAGAATCAAGACTGCTGGGAGAAACATCAATAACCTCAGATAGGCAGATGACACTACCCTTATGGCAGAAAGTGAAGAAGAACTAAAGAGCCTCTTGCTGAAAGTGAAAGAGGAGAGTGAAAAAGTCAGCTTAAAGCTCAACATTCAGAAAACTAACATCATGGCATCCGGTCCCATCACTTCATGGAAAATAGATGGGGAAACAGTAGCTGACTTTATTTTGGGGGGCTCCAAAATCACTGCAGATGGTGCCTGCAGCCATGAAATTAAAAGACACTTACTCCTTGGAAGGAAAGTTATGACCAACTTAGACAGCATACTAAAAAGCAGAGACAATACTTTGCCAACAAAGGCCCATCTAGTCAAGGCTATGGTTTTTCCAGTAGTCATGTATGGATGTGAGAGTTGGACTATAAAGAAAGCTGAGCACCAAAGAATTGACGCCTTTGAACTGTGGTGTTGGAGAAGACCCTTGAGAGTCACTTGGACTGCATGGAGATCCAACCAGTCCATCCTAAAGGAGATCAGTCCTGGGTGTTCATTGCAAGGACTGACATTGTAGCTGAAACTTCAATACTTTGGCCACCTGATGTGACGAGCTGACTCATTTGAAAAGATCCTGATGCTGGGAAAGATTGAGAGCAGGAGGAGAATGGGACAACAGAGGATGAAATGGTTGGATGGCATCACCAACTCAATGGACAGGAGTTTGGGTAAACCCCAGGAGTTGTTGATGAACAGGGAGGCCTGGCATGCTGTGGTTGGTGGGGCAGCAAAGAGTCAGACCCAACTGAGCAACTGAAGTGAACTGTTATCCTTACTATATTCCCATTACATGAGTAGCTTAAGTATGATCATCTACACTTCTCAGACACAGATCTAAAGTCATACAGGTAGTGACAGAGAAAAGAGGAATTAGAACTCCAATATCCTTGCTCCTTTTCATTACTTTTTTTTTTTTGGTTACCATTCCCCCAACTATCAAAAATTAAATAAATAAGCCCCAAATGGAGTCACTTATGCTAGGCTGTGACACCAACTGGGGCTTAATATCCTACCTTATTGATGCTTCAATCTCCCTAAGGGATGTAGTCTTAAGTGGTCATTCAGAATTTTCTGATCAACATTAATGAGGTAATCTGTCACATGGGAACTTTTCCATCCCCCATCCAAAGGAAGAGGAGGTAACCCATCCAATAAGAACATTTTGTCCCCAAAAGCTGATGGCCTAAATTGAAAAAAATCTCTTGCTTGGTTGTGACTTCTCTGTCTTCCCTTTCTGTGATTGTGGTTTTCATCCTGTCTGCCCTCTGAGTGATGAGGGTAAGAGGCTTGTGGAAGCTTCCTGGCAGGAGGGAGTGGCTGTGGGTAAAACTGGGTCTTGCTCAGGTGGGTAGGGCCATGCTCAGTAAACTTTTAATCCTATTTTCTGCTGACGGGAGGGACTGTGTTCCTTCTCTGTAGTTTGGCCTGAGGCCAATATGGTAGGGGTAATGGTGACCTCCTTCAAAAGGACTTTTACCAGCATACTTCGACCCAGGACTGTTGTAGTCAGTGTCCCTGACCCCACAAGCAAGCCACCGTCGACCCATACCTACACGGGAGACTTCTGAACACTCACAAGCAAGTCTGGTTCAGTCTCTTTTGGGGTCACTGCTCCTTTCTCCTGGGTTCTGGGGAGCACGCAACGTTTTGTTGTACCCTCCAAGAGTCTCTTTCCCTGGGGCTTCTGAATCTTTTTGCCAGATTCCCAGATTGTGAAATCTGTTGTGGGCCCTAGAACTTTTGCTACAAGTGCGAGAACTTCTTTGGTAGAATCGTTCTCCAGTTTGTGGGTCGTCTGCTCAGTGGTTCTATAGCGGCGCTAATGGCAACCTCCTCCAAGAGGACTTATGCCACATGTCGTGCCTCCCAAGTGTGCTGCAGCCAGAGTCCCGTCCCCACAGCTGGCCATTGCTGATCCGTCCCTCCACACAAGACACTCAAACACAGGTCTGGGTCAGTGTTGTCCCTTTAAAAACCTATCCCTTTCTGTAGACTTCAAATTACTTGATGGAATGCTATCTGATTCATGAAATGCTCAATGAAGTCAACCTGATTTTTAAAATTTACTTAGTTGAATTTTGTTCTGTAACACTATGTATCTATTCCTAGCTTGGTTCTTTTTCTTCCTTTGGTTCCCACATTGGTATCCTTCATTTTGATTCCCATTATCTCTCTGATTCAATGCAGACCATTGGGATTAAAATATCCAATTCAATATTTTGATAGAAACCATTCAATAAGTCAAGAGCCTCTTGATGAAAGTGAAAGAGGAGAGTGAAAAAGGTGCCTTAAAACACAACATTCAAAAAACTAAGATCATAGCATCCAGTCCCATCACCTCATGGCAAGTAGATGGGGAAACAATGAAAACAGTGACAGATTTTATTTTCTTGGGCTCCAAAATCACTAAAGATGATGACTGCAATCATGAAATTAAAAGACACTTGCTCCTTGGAAGAGAAGTTATGACCAACATAGACAGAATACTAAAAAGCAGAGACATAACATTGCCGACAAAGGTCCATCTAGTCAAAGCTATGGTTTTTCCAGTAGTCCTGTATGGATATAAGAGTTGGACCATAAAGAAGGCTGAGTAGCAAAGAATTGATGTTTTTGAACTGTGGTGTTGGAGAAGACCCTTGAGAATCCCTTGGACTGCAAGGAGATCAAGCCAGCTAATCCTAAAGGAAATCAGTCCTGAATATTTATTGGAAAGACTGATATTGAAGCTGAAACTCCAATACTTTGGCTACATGATGTGATAAGCTGACTCATTGGAAAAGATACTGATGCTGGGAAAGACTGAAGTCAGGAAGAGAAGGGGATGGAGGAGGATGAGATGGTTGGATGGCATCACCGACTCGATAGACATGAGTTTGAGCAAGTTCCAGAGTTGGTGATGGACAGGGAAGCCTGGTGTGCTGTAGTCCATGGGGTCACAAAGAGTCAGACATGACTGAGTGATAGAACTGAACTCAATAAATACAAATGAATTTGAATTATTCATATAATCAGCAAGATTCATTCTTTTTTTGCCTATTGTCTGTGTGTCTCTATAAGAATATCTTTAATTGTTCTTTATTTCTGCCTATTCTAGGGATATTCATCTAAAACAGTAAGAAGCCATGCCTCTTTTTTTTTTTTTATTAGTTTTGCCATACAATGACATGATATCGCCATGGGTTTACATATGCTCCCCGTCCAGAACCCCCCTCCCTCCCCCCTCCCTCCTCCCTCCCCCCCGGGAAATCTTGTTGCACCAGCCCCGAGCATCAATCCTGGGCTGGCAATTGATTACACATACGATAATCAACATGTTTCAATGCCATTCTCCCATATCATTCCACCCTTGCCCTCATCCACAGAGTCCACAAGTCTGTTCTATACATCTGCGTTCCTTTTGCTGTCTCGCATCCTGGGTTCTCGTTACCGTCTTTCTAAATTCCATATATATGCGTTAGTATACTGTATTGTTGTTTTTCCTTCTGGCTTACTTCACTCTGGATAATGGGCTCCAGTTCCGTCCACCTGAGTCGAACTGATTCAAATGAAGCTACCAGAGGTCTTTTTCAGAGAATTAGAACAAATAATTTCACAATTTGTATGGAAATACAAAAAACCTCGTTAGCCAAAGCAATCTTGAGAAAAAAGAATGGAACCGAAGGAATCAACCTCCCTGACTTTAGGCTATACTACAAATCTACAGTCATTAAGACAGTATGGTACTGGCACAAAGACAGAAATATAGATCAATGGAACAAAATAGAAAGCCCAGAGATAAATCCACGCATCTATGGACACCTTATCTTTGACAAAGGAGTCAAGAATATACAATGGAGAAAAGACAACCTCTTTAACAAGTGGTGCTGGGAAAACTGGACAGCCACTTGTAAAAGAATGAAACTAGATCACTTTCTAACACCATACACAAAGATAAACTCAAAATGGATCAAAGATCTAAGCATAAGACCAGAAACTATAAAACTCCTAGAGGATAACATAGGCAAAACACTCTCTGACATAAACCAAAGCGGGATCCTCCATGACCCACCTCCCAGAATATTGGAAATAAAAGCACGAATAAACAAATGGGACCTAATTAAAATTAAAAGCTTCTGCACAACAAAGGAAACTATAAGCAAGGTGAAAAGACAGCCTTCAGAATGGGAGAAAATAATAGCCAATGAAGCAACGGACAAACAGTTAATCTCAAAAATATACAAGCAACTCCTGCAGCTCCATTCTAGGAAAATAAACAACCCAATCAAAAAGTGGGCCAAAGAACTTAACAGACATTTCTCCAAA
>ML664199.1:16149947-16197925 GCA_007570785.1 Antilocapra americana
GACTTTAGGCTATACTACAAATCCACAGTCATTAAGACAGTATGGTACTGGCACAAAGACAGAAACATAGATCAATGGAACAGAATAGAAAGCCCAGAGATAAATCCACGCATCTATGGACTTTCCATTTACTTTTATGGGAATCCTAATATATTCGGAAAGTTGAGAGAACTAGCTTTAGAGCAGATAAACCTGCATGACATCAGCTCTGCCACCTCCTTCATGAGGAGTTTGGATAAGTTTTTTAATATCCCAAAACTCTGACTTGTCTTATTTAAAATCAAGGTAAGAAGGCCAATTTCAGAGGTGTTTGAGGATTAAATGAAATAATACAGGTAAAGCTGATGTAGGGTAAACGTTCAAAAAATATTACCGGTATTTCTGAGGCTTTTTGTACATGAGGTACAGTTTTGATTTGCATTTAGTAGTCTTTGTATTTGATGAGGCACTTTATATATCTTTCATTTCTGGTTCCTTGCTTTGAGTTTTCAGTTTTTCTGAGTTTTTAGTTTCTTTTTTTCGCAGAGATGTTTAATGACACTAATTGCCAGATTTGACATTGCTTCATGAAACTATAGAATCAGATCCAGGAGTGGCTGATCTTGGAGGCTATCCATTAACAGTTCAAGGTCCCTCTTTAACAAGGTGTCTGAGGCCCTGACAGAGGAAATGACATACTCAAGGCTTCAGAGCTAGTTGTAGGCATAATGCTATCTGTCCCTTATTAGCTGGTAACTTGTTAGGTTGCAGGGATGAACGGATCTTTGTCCAAATCTTTCCAGCTTTGTCTTGACAATTTTCTGTTTCACACATCATGATTCTGCAATATATATCAGTAATATATATAATACTGAGGGTTTTGTTGATTCCAGTTCTGCTGATGTTATCTTCTTTGCCTGAAAACCCCTTTCTACTCTTTGCTATTTCCAACTCATTTCTAACTGTGATTCACAGAGTAAGAGTTCTTGAAGCTCCTACAGTCCTGTCCCCATCCCTCACCCCCTCCACCCCACACAAGACCTCCCAGGCTGTGAGAGACCACCCTGTGTTGTAATGATAAACTGATGTATCTGTCTCACTATATTACAAAACTCTCAAGTGCTGGGAATGTGTCTTATTTATTTCTCTATTTTCAATATCTAGTGTAGGGTCTGGCACATTTTATAAGTTCAGCTGATGCTTGTTCAACTGAGCTGTTGTTTGGCTTCTGCAAATTGTATTTTGAATTATCTTTATGTATCATTGTGATCTTCTCCAGTCTAATACTTTCAGATCTTAGTTTTCGTGACTTAAGTTTTATTTCTTAATTTTGTAGCCCATTAACTAGCTACAAAAATGGGCCCTGTGGTCCAGAGACCTGAGTTCTTCAGCTTTGCCACTTATAAGTTACGTGAAGACAGAAATCTTATAAGGTCTCAGTGCCTAGGTTCCTTTCTTTCAATTTTTTTTGTTCTGGTGGTAAAACACACACACACACACACACACACAGAAAAATACATAACACGTATATTTACCCTTAACAGATTGTTATAATACAAATACCCCTGTCTCTACCACAGAGGCTGGGAATCAGAACATCGCAAGACTGCCAGAAGCTACTCTCGGTCTTTTCCTGATCACAATCTCTCTCTACACTAAAGCTAACCTTGATTTTGACCTTACTGATAATTATTTCTGTAGTTTTCCTTCTTTCTTTCTTTTAAATATATTTTCTTAAATATTTTAGGCCAGTTTTGCCTCTCTTTGTACTTAATGTAAATGGAAACATACAGTGAATGTTACTTAGTGTATGACGTACTTAGAAATATAATTGACATTTTTTTTATTTTGGTGAAAGATGGAATTGACCATCTCAATTGTTTTTCGGTGTACAGTTGAGCAGTATTAAGTACACATGTTATTGTGAAACACATTTCTAGAACTTTTTCATCTTCCAAATCTGAAACTTGATGTCCACTAAACAGTTTCCCTTTGCCTCCTCCCTAAGCCCTTGACAACCACCATTTTTGTTTCTGTGAATCTGACTACTTTAGATGCCTCATGTAAGTGGAAGTTTATAGTATTTACCTTTTTGTGCCTGGCTTATTTCATTTAACATAATGTTCTCATACAGTTTGTAGCAAGTGACAAAATTTCCTTCCTATTAAAGACTGAATGATACTCCACTGTTTGTACATGCCATATTTTGTTTATCCATGCTTCTGTGGATGGAAATTTGTGTTGCTTCCACATCTTGCCTATTGTGAATGGTGCTGCTAAAAACATGAGTCAGCAACTAATTCTTTGAGATGCTGCTTTCAATTTTTTGGTTATACATCCAGAAGTGGAAACTTTAATCATTTTCTTGGTATGGTTTGCTTTTGTAGTTTCTGTAGAAGTAAATATTACTGATAAAAATAACATGGACTACAAATTTACTGATCAGTCTGATCTACTTGCTAGCAATTATGATGGGATGAAGTTAACTCTTAGATAAATTTCAGGCAGCAGAGAAGCTAGAATTGACTGCCATCACTTCCAACCTTGATAGGCTTTGTATATAGACAAGAGAGATAGGGGAAACCAAGGAGATTTGAAGTCAGAAATCGTTTGAAGAACAGAAGGGCTAGAACAGCTATTCCTAAATTGTAGTACAAAAAACCTGGTGTCTCTGAGACCCTTTGATAAAACGTATCTGTTATTTTTACTAAACTGATGTTTATACAATGGTGCAAAAGGAATGAAAAAACTGTTGATAACTTAATTGTAAATCAAAGCTGTAGCTTTAAATGGCATTCTCCACCACCATACATGCACTATTATAAAAAGAAAATGATTGTTTTCAGCAAAGCAGTAATAAATATTTTATTAAAATTTGGTTCCTGAGTACATGTCTTTTTAATATTTTATATTAAAAATAGAATACATGCATAAAGCACACAGAAAAATGTGAATTGTCTTTAGAAGAAGCATTTGTATGATTGAGTTGCCAGCTACAATAGCCACTTATGGAACACTATTTTTGAAATACAGACAGAAAACTATCAGACTTGTACATTTAGTCAGCTATTTTCATGAGACTAAATGAAATAAGACTGTTTCTTCCATACACAATACTCACCAGTGATGAAATTTGAGGCTTCAAGTGAAAAGTAGAATTTTGGAAAATTTGTATTTGTCATTGTAAGCTTGATAGCTTCCCAATAATTGAAGATTTTTTGATGAGTTTGGTGATGTATTAATGAATTTGATTTTTATATTATTTGATAGAAGATACCAGAAAGTGAAGAGGAACTAAAGAACCTCTTGGTGAAGGTGAAAAAGGAGAGTTAAAAATCTGACTTAAAACTCAGCATTTAAAAGACTAAGATCATGGCATCTGGTCCCATCACTTCATGGCAAATAGATGGGGAAAACATGGAAAATGTCAGATTTCATTTTCTTGGGCCATAAAATCAATGTGGATGATGACTGTAGTCATAAAGTTAAAAGAAGCTTGCTCCTTGGAAGAATGGCTATGACAAACCTAGACAGTGTATGAAAAAGCGGAGCCATCACTTCACTAACAAAGGTCTGTATAGTCAAAGCTATGGTTTTTCCAATAGTCATGTATGGATATGGGAGCTGGACCATAAAGAATGCTGAATGCTGAAGAATTGATGCTTATGAACTGTGGTGCTGGAGAAGACTCTTGAGAATCCCTTGGACAGCAAGGAGATCAGACCAGTCAAATCCTAAAGGAATTCAACCCTGGATATTCATTGTAAGGGCTGGTGCTGAAGCTGAAACTCCAATACTTTGGCCACCTGATGTGAAGAACTGACTCATTGGAAAAGACCCTGATGCTGGGAAAGACTGAAAGCAGGAGAAGGGGATGACAGAGGATGAGATGGTTGGATGGCATCACTGACTCAATGGACATGAGTTGGAGCAAACTCAGGGAGATAGTGATGGATGGTGAAGCCTGGTATGCTGCAATTCATGAAATTGCAAAGAGTAGTGATGGACAGCGAAGCCTGTTGTGCTGCAGTTCATGGGGTTGCAAAGAATTAGACATGACTTAGCGACTGAACAACAACAACAACCAACATTTGGAAGGTTTGCACAACTCATGAACCAATATTTTCCAAATGACCAAAGCTGACATTTGTAATCATGCATAAATAAAAGATCCATTCGAAATATAAGATAGATAAGTGATTTTAACATAAGTATGAATATACAAAATTCATTGACATAGTTCCAAATTTCACATTGCAGCTAAACTTTAAGAAACTACCATTTGTTCACTTTGGATTTAGTATGCATATGTAGTATCCAAAATTATCTGAAAATGCTATTAAAATACTCCTCCTTTAAACTAACCTTTTTTCATGTCTTTTAAACAAAAGAACATAGTGCAATAGAGAATTCAGTAGTCTTTTATTAAGCCTATTAAAAAATATTTGCAAAGCTGTAAGACAATACCTTTCTTCTCACTACTTTTATGTTTTAAAAATAAAGCCACTTTTTATTTAAAAAATGTATTTTAACCTGCCATTGGTTATTATGGCTATTTCCATTTAAAATATTAAATAAATATATTTAAAACTTCTAATATATTAATAATAAACATCAATACATATCACCTACAAAACCAAAGTTCGTTTTGGTTGTTAAAAATTGTTAATAATGTAAAGTGGTTCAGAGACATTAATTACTGGTCTGGGGAAAACAATACATTTCTGTTCCTTATTTCTTTCCAGATGTTTCCACTTGATTTTCTAAGTGACTTGATCTAATAACAGTAATTTTATACATTTATACAAACATACAATGTCTGTTTTCAAGTTTAAAAGCAATTTAAAAAATTATTTTTATTTTTTAAAAATTAATTTATTTTTATTGAAGGATAATTGCTTTACAGAATTTTGTTTTCTGTCGAACATCAACATGATTCAGCCATAGGTATACATATATCCCCTCCCTTTTGAAATTCCCTCCCATCTCCCTCCCCATCCCACCCCTCTAGGTTGATACACAGCCCTTGCTTGAGTTTCCTGAGCCATACAGAAAATTCCTGTTGGCTATCTGTTTTACACATGATAATGTAAGTTTCCATATTACTCTCTCTGTACATCTTCTCTCTTCCCTTCTCCCCATGTCCATAAGTCTATTCTCTATGTCTGTTTCTCCATTACTACCCTGTAAATAAATTCTCCAGTAACATTTTTCTAGATTCCTTATATATGAGTTAGAATATGATGTTTATCTTTCTCTTTGTGACTTACTTCATTCTGTATAGTAGGTTCTAGGTTCATCCACCTCATCAGAACTAACTCAAATGTGCTCCTTTTTATGGCTGAGTAATATTCCATTGCATATATGTACCACAGCTTCTTTATTCACTCATCTGTTGATGGACATTTAGGTAGCTTCCATGTTCTAGCTATTGTAAATACTGCTGCACTGAACAGTGGATACATGTGTTTCTTTCAGTTTTGGTTTCCTCAGGGTATATGCCTAGGAGTGGGATTGCTAGGTCATATGTTAGTTTTTTTCCTAGTTTTTAAAGGAATTTCTATACCGTCTTCCATATTGGCTGTATCAATTTACACTCCCACCAACACTGCAAGAGCGTTCTCTTTTCTCCACATCCTCTTCAGCATTTATTGTTTGTAGACTTTTTGATGATGGCCATTCTGACCAGTGTGAGGTGATACTGCATTGTAGTTTTGGTTTGCATTTCTCTAATAACGAGCGATGTTGAGCATCTTTTCATGTGTTTGTTAGCCACTGTATGTCTTCTTTGGAGAAATGTCTGTTTAGGTCTTTTTCCCACTTTTTGATTGGGTTGTTTGTTTTTCTAGTATTGAGTTGTATGATCTGCTTATATATTTTGGAAATTAATCTTTTGTCAGTAGTTTCATTTGCTATTATTTTCTCCCATTCTGAGTGTTGTTTTTTCACCTTGTTTATAGTATCCTTTGCTATGCAAAAACTTTTAAATTTAGTCAGGTCCCACTTGTTTACTTGTCTTTTTGTTTCTGTTATTCTAGGACGTGGGTCATAGAAGATCTTGTTTTGATTTATGTCATCGAGTGTTCTGCCTATGTTTTCCCTAAGAGTTTTATAGTTTCTGCTCTTACATGTAGGTCTTTAATCCATTTTGACTTTATCTTTGTGTATGGTGATAGAAGTGTTCTAATTTCATTCTTCTATATATAGCTGTCCAGTTTTCCAAGCACCGTTTATTGAAGAGGCTTTCTTTGCCCCATTGTATATTCTTGCCTCCTTTGTCAAAAATAAGGTATCCATAGGTGCATGGGTTTATTTATGGGATTTCTATCTTGTTCCACTGGTCTATATTTCTGTTTTTGTGCCAGTACCATACTGTCTTGATGACTGTAGCTTTGTAGTATAATCTGAAGTCAGGAAGGTTGATTCCTCCAGCTCCATTCTTCTTTCTCAAGACTGCTTTAGCTATCTGGGATCTTTTGTGCTTCCATATGAGGTGTGAAATTTTTTGTTCTAGTTCTCTGAAAAATGCCGTTGGTAGTTTGATAGGGATCACATTGAATATATAGATTGTGTTTGGTAGTATACTCATTTCACAATATTGATTCTCCTATCCAGGAACATGGAATATCTCTCCATCTGCTTATGTCTTCTTTGATTTCTTTCATTAGTGTCTTATAATTTTTTGTGTACAGTTCTTTTGTCTCCTTAGGTAAGTTTATTCCTAGATATTTAATTCTTTTTGTTGCAATGGTGAACGGGATTGATTCCTTAATTTCTCTCTCTGTTTTTTCATTATTAGTATATAGAAATGCAAGTAATTTCTGTGTATTGATTTTGTATCCTTCAACTTTGCTAAATTCACTGATTAGCTCTAGTAATTTTCTGATACTATCTTTAGGGTTTTCTATGTACAGTATCATGTCATCTGCAAACAGTGAGAGCTTTCCTTCTTCAAATTTGGATTCCTTTTATTTCTTTTCCTTCTCTGATTGCTGTAGCTAGGACTTCAAGAACTATGTTGAATAATCTTGATGAAAGTGGACACCTTTATCTTGCTCCTGATATTAGGGAAAATGCTTTCAGTTTTTCAGCATTGAGAATAATGTTTGCTGTAGGCTTATCATATATGGCCTTTACTATGTTGAGGTAAGTTCCTTCTATGTCCATTTTTGAAGAGTTTAAATTATAACTGGGTGCTGAATTTTGTCAAAGGCTTTTTCTGCATCTATTGAGATGATCATATGTTTTTTATTTTTCAGTTTTTTAAATGTTGATTGATTTGCATATATTGAAGAATCCTTGCATCCCTGGAATAAACCCAACTTGAGCATGGTGTATGAGCTTTTTGACGTGTTGCTGAATTCTGTTTGCTAAAATTCTTGTTGAGGATTTTTACATCTATGTTCATCAGTAATATTGGCCTGTAGTTTTCTTTTTTTGTGTTGTCTTTGTCTGATTTTGGTCTCAGGGTGATGGTGGCCTCATAGGATGAGTTTGGAAGTGTTCCTTCCTCTGCAATTTTTTGAAAGAGTTTTAGAAGGATAGACATTAGCTCTTCTTTAAATGTTTGATGGAATTCTCCTGTGAAGCCATCTGGTCCTGGGCTTTTGTTTTTTGGGAGATTTTTTATCACAGCTTCAATTTCAGTGCTTGTGGTTGGGTTGTTCATAATTTCTATTTCTTCCTGGTTCAGTCTCGGAAAGTTGAACTTTTCTAAGAACTCGTCCATTTCTTCCAGGTTATCCATTTTATTGCCATATAATTGTTCATAATAGTCTCTTATAATCCTTTGCATTTCTGCATTGTCTGCTGTAACCACTCCTTTTTCATTTCTAATTTGTTGGTTTGATTCTTCTCTTTTTTTTCTTGATGAGTCTGGCTAAAGGCTTCTCAATTTTGTTTATCTTCTCAAAGAATTGATTTTAGTTTTTATTAATCTTTACTATTTCTTTCATTTATTTCTGCTTGAATCTTTATGATTTCTTTCCTTCTGCTAATTTTGGGGTTTTTTGGTCCTTCTTTTTCCATTGTTTTAGGTGTAGTTAGGTTGTCTATTCGAGTTTTTTTTGTTGTTGTTGCTTTGTTTCTTGAGGTAAGACTGTATTGCTATAAACTTCCCTCTTAGAGCTGCTTTCACTGTATCCCAGAGGTTTTGAGTTGTTGTAATTTCATTTTCATTTGTTTCTAGAAATTTTTTGATTTCTTTCTTCAGTAACCTGTTGATTATTTAGCAATGTGTTGTTTAATCTCCATGTGTTTATGTTTCTTAACAGTTTTTTTCTTGTAATTGATATCTAGTCTCATAGAGTTGTGGAAGACTCTTGATATGATTTCAGTTTTCTTAAATTTACTGAGGTTTGATTTGTGACCCAAGATGTGGTTTATCCTGGAGAATGTTCCGTGTGCACTTGATAAGAAGGAAAGTGTATTCTGTATTTGGATGGGATGTCCTGAAGATATCAATGAGATCCATTTAATCTACTGTATCATTTAAAACTTGTGTTTCCTTGTTAATTCTCTGTTTTAATGATCTGTCCATTGGTGTTAATGGAGTGTTAAGGTCTCCTACTATTATTGTGTTACTGTCAATTTCTCCTTTTATGTCTGTTAGTGTTTGTCTTATATATTGAGGTGCTCCTGTGTTGGGTGAATAGATATTTACAATTGTTATGTCTTTCTCTTGGATTAATCCCTTGATCATTATGTAGTGTCCTTCTTTATCTCTTGTAATCTTCTTTAAGGTCTATTTTATCTGATATGAGGATTGCTACTCCAGCTATCTTTTGCTTCCCATGTGCATACAATATAGTTTTCCATCCTCTTACTTTTGGTCTATATGTGTCTTTAGGTCTGAAGTGGGTTTCTTGTAGACAGCCTATATATGGGTCTTGTTTTTGTATCCATTCAGCCAGTCTGTGTCTTTTGGTTGGAGCATTTAATCCACTTACATTTAAAGTAATTATTGATATATATGTTCCTATTGCCATTTTCTTAATTGTTTGGGGTTGATTTTGTAGACCTTTTTTCTTCTCTTGTAATTTTTTTTTACTATATAAGTCCCTTAACATTTGTTGTAAAGCTGGTTTGGTGGTACTGAATTCTCTTAACTTTTGCTTGTCTGAAAAGGTTTTTATTTTTCCATCAATTTTGAATGAGATACTGGGTACAATACTCTTGGTTGTAGATTTTTCCCTTCCAGTACTTTAAATATATCCTGCCATTCCCTTCTGGCCTGCAGAGTTTCTGCTGAAAGAACAGCTGTTAAGTGTGTGGGGTTTCCCTTGTATGTTACTTGTTGCTTTTCCCTTGCTGCTTTTAATATTCTTTCTTTGTGTTTAATCTTTGTTAGTTTGATTAATATGTGTCTTGGTGTATTTCTCCTTGGACTTATCTTTTATGGGACTCTTTGCACCTTTTGGACTTGATTGACCATCTCCTTTTCCATGTTGGGGAAACTTTCAACTATAATCTCTTCAAAAATTTTCTCATACCCTTTTTTTTTTCTTTTTCTTCTGGGACCCCTATCATTCAAATGTTGGTACATTTGACATTGTCCCAGAGGTCTCTGAGGATGTTCTCAGTTCTTTTCATTCTTTTTTACTTTATTCTGCTCTTCAGAAGTTACTCCCATCATTTTATCTTCCAACTCACTGATTTGTCCTTCTGCTTCAGACATTCTGCTATTGATTTCTTCTGGAGTATTTTTAATACTTAATTTTTTTGTAAAGTAATGCTAAAGTTTCTCCAAGCCATGCTTCAGCAATACATGAACCATGAACTTCCAGATGTTTCGAGCTGATTTTAGAAAAGGCAGAGGAACCAGAGGTCAAATTGCCAACATCCACTGGATCATCGAAAAACTAAGAGAGTTCCAGAAAAACACCTATTTCTGCTTCATTGCTTATGCCAAGCCTTTGACTGTGTGGATCACGATAAACTGTGAAAAACTGTGAAAGATGGGAATACCAGACCATCTGACCTGCCTCTTGAGAAACCTGTACGCAGGTCAGGAAGCAACAGTTAGATCTGGACATGGACCAACTGACTGGTTCCAAATAGGAAAAGGAGTATGTCAAGGCTATATATTGTCACCCTGCTTATTTAACTTCTATGCAGAGTACATCACAAGAAATGCTGGGCTGGAAGAAGCACAAGCTGGAAATCAAGACTGCTGGGAGAAATATCAGTAACCTCAGACAGGCAGATGACACCACCCATATGGCGGAAAGTGAAGGAGAACTAAAGAGCCTATTGATGAAAGTGAAAGAGGAGAGTGAAAAAGTCAGCTTAAAGCTCAACATTCAGAAAACTAACATCATGGCATCCAGTCCCATCACTTCATGGCAAATAGATGGGGAAACAGTGGAAACAGTGGTTGACTTTATTTTGGGGGGCTGCAAAATCACTGTAGATGGTGCCTGCAGCTATGAAATTAAAAGACACATACTCCTTGGAAGGAAAGCTGTGGTCAACCTAGATAGCATATTAAAAAGCAGAGACAACTTTGTCAACAAAGATCTGTCTAGTCAAGGCTATGGATTTTCTGGTGGTCATGTATGGATGTGAGAGTTGGACTATAAAGTAAACTAAGTGCCAAAGAATTAATGCTTCTGAACTGTGGTGTTGGAGAAGACTCTTGAGAGTCCCTTAGACTGCAAGGAGATCCAACCAGTCCGTCCTGAAGGAGATCGGTCCTGAATATTCATTGGAAGGACTGGTGATGAAGTTGAAACTCCAATACTTTGGCCACCTGATGTGAAGAGCTGACTCATTTGAAAAGTCCCTGATGCTGGGAGAGATTGAAGGCAGGAGGAGAAGGGGATGACAGAGGATGAGATGGCTGGTGACATCACTGACTCAATGGACATGAGTTTGGGTAAACTCCAGGAATTGGTGATGGACAGGGAGGCCTGGTGTGCTGTGGTTCACGGGGTCACAAAAAGTTGGATATGACTGAGTGACTGAACTGCAATGAGAGTATTTTTAATTTCAGTAATTGTGTTGTTTGTCTCTGTATGTTTAGTCTTAATTCTTCTAAGTCTTTGTTAACTGATTCATGCATTTTTCTCAACTTGGTTTTCAAGGTTTTTGATCATCTTTACTATCATTATTCTGAATTCTTTTTCAGGTAGTTTGCGTTTCCTTTTCATTTATTTGGACTTCTGTGTTTCTAGTTTTTTCCTTCATTTGTGTAGTATTTCTCTGCCTTTTCATTATTGATTTTTTTAACTTACTATGTTTGAGGTCTCCTTTTCCCAGGCTTCAAGGAAAGTTGAAATCTTTCCTTGAAGAAGGTTGAATTCTTTCTTTCTTTTGGTTTCTGCCCTGCTAAGGTTGGTCCAGTGATTTGTGTAAGCTTTGTATAGGGTGAGATTTGTGCTGAGTTTTTGTTTGTTTGCTTGTTTGCTTTTCCTCTGATGGGCAAGGCTGAGGGAGGTGGTTATCCTGTCTGCTGATGATTTGGCTTGTATTTTTGTTTTGTTCGTTGTTTAGATGAGGTGTTATGCAGAGGATGCTACTGATGGTTTGGTGATGCTGGATCTTATATTCAAGTGGTTTCATTTGTGTGAGTTCTCACTGTTTGTTACTCCCTATAATTAGTTCTCTGGTAGTCTAGGGTCGTGGAGTCCGTGTTCCCACTCCAAAGGCTCAGGGCTTGATCTCTGGTCAGGAACAAATTCCACAAGTGGTTTGTTATGGCATTAATTGAGATTAAAACAAATATCCCAAAATGAGAAACCAAAGATGAACCCCAGCCAAATGGCAGGTACAAAATCAGGCAAATAATAATTAAAATAATGGAATATACACATATACATATACACCCATGAGCAAAAGTAGAAACAGTCCAACAAAGTAAAGGACAGTAGATTGACCAAGTGAACAAAGGAAATAAAAAAATCTGTTAACCAGCTAACAACAAACTGACTAAAGCACAAACTGGAAAACAAAACTAAAGCAAGTTGCCAAGTGGGGAATAAAGCAATGAAAGCAAAACTAACAAATATGTTGAGAGGAAAGGAAAGAAGGAAAAGAAAGATAGAATAGATAGGCAAAGTTAAATAGAGGTAGATGAAGAAGATTTATCTACAGTGAAGATTAACTGCAAGGGGAAGAGAATAGTAAGAAAGGCAAACAAAGGAATAAATGTAGAAAAATAGGTTTAAAAAATTGAAGTTATAAAAGAGAGAAAAGAAAACAACAGAATAAAATTAAAAAAAAAGAAAGAAAACTCCATAGACTTTCAAAAGCCCAATGTAGAAGCAGAGGTTTATAACAACAACAAAAAGTGTGACTGAATATACACATATACAACCATAAGCAAAATCAAAACAGAACAACAAAAATAAAGTAAAATACATTGACCCAATGAACAAAGGAAACCAAAAATTATATCTACCAGACCAAAACTAACCAGATAATAAACTGGAAAACAAAACTAAAGCAAGGGGCCAATTGGGGAATAAAGCAATGAAAATAAAACGAACAAATATGTTGAGAAGAAAGGAGAGAAACAAAAGAAAGAAAAAATAGTTATGTAAAGTTAAATAGAGGTAGATAAAGAATATTTATATACATTAAAGATTAACTGCAAGGGGAAAAGAGCAGTAGGAGAAGCAAACAGGACTAAATGTAGAAAAAATAGTATTATGTTTAAAAAATTAAAAAAAGAGAAAAAAAAGGAAAACTACACAGGACTGCAAAAGTCCAATGTAGAGCCAGAGGTTTATAACAACAATAAAAAATGTGAATGAGGAGAAAAAAAAAGGCTCAAATCCTTAATTAGATTTCATAGTACCAATAAAATTGACAACTACAGTGGAGGCAGGGGTGAAGGAAAAAAAAAATAAAGAGAAAAACATCCAAAAGACAACCTCTTTAACAAGTGGTGCTGGGAAAACTGGACAGCCACTTGTAAAAGAATGAAACTAGATCACTTTCTAACACCATACACAAAGATAAACTCAAAATGGATTAAAGATCTAAGCATAAGACCAGAAACTATAAAACTCCTAGAGGATAACATAGGCAAAACACTCTCTGCTATAATCCAAAGTGGAATACTCCATGACCCACCTCCCAGAATATTGGAAATAAAAACACGAATAAACAAATGGGACCTAATTAAAATTAAAAGCTTTTGCACAACAAAGGAAACTATAAGCAAGGTGAAAAGACAGCCTTCAGAATGGGAGAAAATAATAGCCAATGAAGCAACAGACAAACAATTAATCTCAAAAATTTACAAACAACTCCTGCAGCTCCATTCTAGAAAAATAAACAACCCAATTAAAAAGTGGGCCAAAGAACTTAACAGACATTTCTCCAAGGAAGATATAAAAATGGCTAACAAACACATGAAAAGATGCTCAACATCACTCATTATCAGAGAAATGCAAATCAAAACCACAATGAGGTACCACTTTACACCAGTCAGAATGGCTGCCATCCAAAAGTCTACAAGCAATAAATGCTGGAGAGGATGTGGAGAAAAGGGAACCCTCTTACACTGTTGGTGGGAATGCAAACTAGTACAGCCACTATGGAAAACAGTGTGGAGGTTCCTTAAAAAGCTGCAAATAGACCTGCCATATGACCCGGCAATCCCACTGCTGGGCATATACACCGAGGAAACCAGAATTGAAAGAGCCACGTGCACCCCAATGTTCATCGCTGCATTGTTTACAATAGCCAGGACATGGAAGCAACCTAGATGCCCATCAACTGACGAATGGATAAGAAAGCTGTGGTATATATACACAATGGAATATTACTCAGCATTAAAAAAAAATTCATTTGAAGCAATTCTACTCAGATGGACGAAACTGGAGCCCATTATCCAGAGTGAAGTAAGCCAGAAGCAAAAACAACAATACAGTATATTAACACATATATATGGAATTTAGAAAGACAGTAATGAGAACCCAACATGGGAGACAACAAAAGGAACGCAGATGTATAGAATAGACTTGTGGACTTTGTGGATGAGGGTAAGGGTGGGATGAGATGGGAGAAGGGCATTGAAGCATGTTAATTGTCATGTGTCTAATCAATCGCCAGCCCAGGATTGATGCTCGGGACTGGTGCAGCGAGATTTCCCGGTGGGGAGGGAGGAGGGAGGGGGGACCCGGAGGGGAAGCATATGTAAACCCATGGTGATATCATGACAATGTATGGCAAAAACAATAATAAAAAAAATAAATAAATAAAGGCAGATGGGCAGAAAAGATATACTTTGGTATAGTTTGAAAAATTCATATTTCTATTTCAGATATTCAACTGTACTCATAGCCTGCATCAATGAATTTTGTGGTTAAAATGTTTTATCCTAGTAAGCTAGAAGGTATAAGACATTAACATCTACTTTTAATATCCTACCTTTTATTTCTTTATTCTCATCCTTTCTATAATTCTGAGTACCATATAGACACAGATTACATAATTATTTAATTGTGAGAAATTTTATTTTTTAAACTATCTGGCTGTAAAACATTCAAAAAAAAAAAAAGTAAATGGAAAGAACATGCTATTTCTCGAGAATCCATATACTCAATTTACATAAGCCCAATGTCACCACTCTCAATGCTATGTAATATTTATGCTTCACTTTGCATGCTTAGAAAATGTAAAAACATGACAATGATAACTTTTAGCAACTGAATTACTGTTTATCCAGAAATTACCTGTTAAAAACAAATGAAATTATATTTACAACTGCCCGGGCTGTACTGAAAATGCTTTTAAGCAGCCCAAAATGCTTTTAAGCAGTCACACTAAGTTTATTCATGTGTTGAAATAAGCACTGAAACACTAACACAAAAAGAAAAAATGGATTATACTAAGATTAAATTAAGAGTCTCCTTAAAATAACAATCCCCAAGACAGTCATAGTCACTAACAAATCCATTTCTCAGGAGTTATTTCCAAGGAAGGAAAGTAAAGATCCTGAGGCTTTGGCTGTTGCTATTGAACAGAAAAGCAGATAATCAAATGAAATAAGGCATTTCCAGTGACTGTTCACAGGAGAGGTGACCGCTTGGTTCAGAAATTAGCTATTCTCTATCTTTAGATAAAAAATGGTTTCCCCCTAAATCTAACATAAGCATTTACTTCTATGCAGGCCTTTGGGGGTTTTGATCAGCTATTGGTATATGATGAGCATGACAAAAGGAAGAACAGTGAATGCCACAGCAACAGCAATGAGACAGGAACAGCAGAGAGCAGTTCAACCTTCATCTAAATGCCATTCTTGAACTTGACTGTGTGTCAGAATCCCCTTCAGGGCTTGTGAAGCTCAGCTTGGTGAACCTCACCCCCCACCCTCAACTCTACCCCCACACACCCAAACTTCTGATTCAGCAGTCAGGAGAAAAACCCAAGAACTTGCATTTCAGTTACCTTCACTGGCAATGCACTCTGTGAACCACATCTATGCCTGGTTTTGGAAGTGAAGTTATAAATTTCCATGTGTTATAACCAATAACTGGATTCATTGTTGATAGAGGACTATCCTTCAAGTGTGTGGTGGATAGTTAACAGACAGATCTCTTTGGTTATTTGCTAAATGTAAAATTGTTGTTGCTGTTGTTTAGTTACTAAGCTTAGTCCAACTCTTTTGTGACCCCACGGACTGTAGCCCACCAGGCTCCTCTGTCCATGGGATTTCCCAGGCGTGAATACTGGAGTGGGTTGCCATTTCCTTTTCCCATTCTGACCCAGCGATTGAACCCATGTATCCTGTACTGGCAGGTGGATTTTTTACCACTGAGCCACCAGAGAAGCCCAAATGTAACTCTAATCAAACTTTAATCATTGGTAAGTTTAACAGTTAATCTTAATGTTAAGCTTAGTCAGAATTCTAAGTTTGCATTTTTGCTATAAATACATAATAAAAAATCAGAGCATCTACTGAGAAGCTATTGCGTGCCAGGAACTGTGCAACTTATCTTACTACCTAGAATTTGATTTAATCTTAATTAAAAATCTAATATACAAATTTCATTATTATTGTTATTCCCAGTTATAATAATAAATATTCTTAGAAAAGTGAAATCACTGCCAAAGTTTACACTGTTAGTAATTGATGGAAGCAAGCTTCAACCCAAGAAGTCCAATTCCAGAGTTGGAGTTTTATTTTGCCTCATAGTCTATAGCCTCCTGAGTAAATAGCACTGACTATCAGCAGTGAAAATTATCATCCCAAACTCTAAACTGAAATGTGACACTCTAAAACCAAAACATGAAATAATTTATGAGCATAGGCACAGAATTGCACAGGATCCCAGAGCCACTGTACCAAAGAATGTGTCGTGGTTAGGCCACTGTCAATTTTAAAAAGGAGAACTTGGTGTATAAAAAGTTGAAGGAGCTGAATTAGCCATTCTTGGGATAGGTTTCTTTCCAAGATTTTTTTCCATTTTCACTGAATGTTAAAATTCTATGGTAAATGAAACCTGACTATGAGAGCAAAATAATGCCTAGGCAGTGGGAGTAAGGAAATGTTCGAAGGACATAGGAAGCTCAGTCATGTTCAAGATTAAAGTCATGTTTAAGATTAAAGCCTGCAAGATTTCAAGGGAGTACTAGACTCCCAGAAGTTGGATACAGTGCAAAGATATGACATCAAGGCTAGACATAACCAGGAGTCCAAACAACAAACAGATAGGTATCAGAGAGATGCATCCATATATATCAGCCTGTGTTGTAGCTAGAGAAAAACTAGGAAGCAGTACTAAAAACAAACAAACAGCAATCTTATTTTAGGAATTAGAATACATAGTGATAAGCTATGTCTCAGGAAAAAGTGATGAAGTATCATTGATCATAACTGGAGGAGTAAATTCCAAGAAAAGTGGAAACAAGATTTCCAGGGAAAGTTAAATAAGATTCATGGTTATCTCCATCTGGGAACTTATTCCCCAGCACCACAGATCCTAACTTTGGTTGTGGGGAAAACAACAAGATATTAAGGTTGAATCTTGCCAGATTCGAAAGACAAAATGAGCCAAGAAATGCAGGTAGCTTCTAAAAGGTGGAAAAGTCAAGGAAACAGATTCTCCCCAGGAGCCTTCAGAAAAAAAATGCAGCCTTCTTGATACCTCAGCTTTCAATCCAGGGAAATTTATTTCAAAGTTCTGATTTCTAGAAATATAAGAAAATAAATTCATGTTGTTTTATTCCAGTATGTTTGTGGTGATTTATTCCAACAGCAAATGGAAACAAAAAATAAGGAATAAATAATTTGCTAAGCAGAAATATGGGTAAATACAATAGACTTTTATTCTTCTCTAAAGTTCTAAATAATGTTTGATGGTTGAAAAAAAATTATAACTATCTGATGTGGTTCTAAATGTATATAAAAGAATAAGCTAATTTTATTATAAACATACATGGCAAGTTAACAGATACCATACTTGTTTCTATATATTTATAAACAAGGGAGGAGAAACAAAATGTAAAGGGAAGTAAAGTTTCTATATGGCACTTGAACTGGTAAAGTGATTACACCAGTAGATTCTTATAACATCTATGTGTAATGTTATATCTAGAGCAACCACAAAAGAACTGTATAAAGAGATATACTCAAAAATACTATAGATATTGATATATTTTGAATATTAATCTCTTATTGGTTATATTATTCACATTCTGTAGGTTGTCTTTTTCTTTTGTTAATGGTTTCCTTTGTTGTGCAAAAGCTTTTAAGTTTCATTAGGTCCCATTTAATATTTCTATTTCCTTTCTCTTAGGGGACAGATCTAAAAAAATAATACGATGATTTATGGTCAGTGAGCATTCTGTCTATATTTTCATCTAGGACTTTACAATTTCTGATCTTATATTTTGGTCTGTAGTTCATTTTGAGTTTATTTTTATATATGGTGTGAGAGGATGTTGTATAATTTCATTTACATATAGCTCTACTGTTTTCCTGTGTCATTTATTGAAGGCTCTTTCTCCAATTTATCTCCTTGCCTCTTGTGATGTAGATTAATTGACCATGAATGCATGGGTTTATTTTGAAGCTTTCTATCCTGTTCTATGTGTTGATCTGTGTGTTTTTGTGCCACTATCATTCCACTTTGACTAGAGTAGCTTTGTAGTATTTTCTGAAATCAGGGAGTATGATTCTTTCAGCTCTGTTCTTCTTTCTTAAGATGGTCTTTTGTGTTTCCATACAAATTTTAAAATTATGTGTTAGTTTTGTGAAAAAAAAATGCCATTGGTATTTTCATAGAGACTGCACTGAATATAGTTCCAAAGAATAGCAAGGAGAGATAAGAAAGGCTTCTTAAGTGAACAATGCAAAGAAACACAGGAAACAATAGAATGAAAAATCTTCAAGAAAATTAGAGATACCAAGGGAATATTTCATGCAAAGATGGTCACAGTAAAGGACAGAAATGGTATGAACATAAAAGAAGCAGAAGAGATTATGAAGAAGTGGAAAGAATAAATAGAAGAACTATACAAAAAAAGTGTTAATCATCTGGATAACCATAATGGTGTGATCGCTCACCTAGAGCCAGACATTCAGGTGTGTGAAGTCAAGTGGGCTTTAGGAAGCATTACCATGAACAAGGCTAATGGAGGTGATGGAATTCCAGTTGAGCTATTTCAAATCCTAAATGATGATCCTGTTAAAGTGCTGCACTCAATATGTCAGCAAATTTGGAAAAATCATCAGTGGCCACAGGACTGGAAAAGGTCAGTTTTCATTCCAGTCCCAAAGAAGGGAATGTTCAATCCCAAAGAATGTTCAAACAACTGCACAATTGCATTCATTTCACATACTAGCAAGGTCATGCTCAAAATCCTTCAAGTTAGACTTCAAAACTATGTGACCCAAGAACTTCCAGATGCAAAAGCTGGATTTAGAAAAGGCAGAGGAACCAGAGATCAAATTGCCAACATCTGTTGGATGACAGAAAAAGTAAGAGAGTTCCAGAAAAACATCTACTTCTGCTTTATTGACTATGCCAAAGCCTTTGATTGTGTGGATCACAACAAACTGTGGAAAATTCTGAAAGAGATGGGAATTCCAGACCACCTTACCTGCCTCCTGAAAAACCTGTATGCAGGTCAAGAAGCAACAGTTAGAACTGGACATGGAACAAAGGACTGGTTCAAAATTGGTAAAGGAGTACATCAAGGCTGTATATTGTCACCCCACCTATTTAACTTATATGCAGAGTACATCATGCAAAATGCCAGGCTAGATGAATCACAAGCTGGAATCAAGATGGCCAGAAGAAATATCAACAACCTCAGTTATACAGATGATACCACTTTAATGGAAGAAAGTGAAGAAGAATTAAAGAGCCTCTTGATAAAGAGGAAAGAGAAGAGTGAAAAAAAATGGCTTAAAACTCAACACTTAAAAAACTAAGATCATGGCATCTGGTCCCATCATTTCATGGCAAATAGATGGGGAAAAGATGGAAATAGTGAGACTATCTTCATGGGCTCTAAAATCACTTTAATAATAATCATTCTTTCAATCCAAGAACATGGTATATATTTCCATCTGTCTATGCCATCTCCAGCTTCTTTATCAGTGTCTTATGGTTTTTGGAGTATTACTCTTTTACCTCCTTCAGTAGGTTTACTCCTAAGTATTTTGTTCTTTTTGATGCAATGGTCCACAAAATTACTTCCTTAATGTCTCTTTCTGATATACAAATAGCTCATACAACTCAACAAAAAACAAAAACAACAATTAAAAAAATGGGCAGAAGACCTGAATAGACATTTTCCCAAAGAGGACACACAGACAGATGGCCAACAGGCACATGGAAAGGTGCTCAGTATTGTAAATCATTATGAAAATGCAACTCAGAATCACAATATCACCTCACATCTGGATAGCTATCATCAACAAGAGCACAAATAACAAATACTGGCAAGGACATGGAAAAACGGGAACTCTTGTGTACTATTGGTGGCAGTGGAAAGTGGCAGAGCTGCTGTGGCAAACAGTATGGAGATTTCTCCAAAAATTAATTCAAATTCAATTCAATTCTAATTAAATTAAAAAATTAATCGATGAGTCATTAACTATCATACGACTCATAAATTCCACTTCCAGTATAAATTGAAAAGAAACAAAAACACTAATTCAAAAACATACATGTGCATCCCAATATTTATAGCAGTATTATTTACAACTGCCAAGGTATGGAAGCAACTTTAGTGTCCACCAACAGACGAAAGGATAAGAGGATGTGGTATGTATATATTTACATATAAATGTATATGTATACACAATGCAATACTACTCAACTATAAAAAGGGTGAAATTTGGCCATTTGTAATGAAATGAACCAACCTGGATGGTATTATGCTAAGTGAAATAAGTCAGATAAAGAAGGACAAATGGCATATAATAAATAGCATGTACATGTGAAATCTAAAAAAGACAACAAACTAGTGAATATAATAAAAAAGAAACAGACTCACAGAAACAGAAATGACTGGTTCTCAGTGTATAGGAGGAAGGAGGAATGGGCTATGCAGGGGTAGAGGTTAAGAGGTACAAGCAATTATGCATAAAATAAGCTACAAGGATATACTGTACAATGCAAGGAATATAGCCAATATTCTATAATAACCATAAATGGAGTATAACCTTTAAAAATTGTGAATCATCATATTGTATACCTATAACAAATAATATTATACATCAGCTATGCTGCTGCTAAGTCGCTTCAGTCGTGTCTGACTGTAGCGACTTTGTGCAACCCCATAGACGGAAGCCAACCAGGCTCCCCCATCCCTGGGATTCTCCAGGCAAGAATACTGGAGTGGGTTGCCATTTCCTTCTCTAGGGCATCTTCCTGACCCAGGGATCAAACTTGCATCTCCTGCATTGGCAGACAGATTCTACCACTGAGCCACGAGGGAAGCCCTGTTCACGAATCAGAAAACTCAAAATAATAAAGATGTCTATTTTCTCCAAACTAATATACAGGATTAATGCAATTCCTTTTAAAAAAAACTCAGCAAAAATTTTGTAGATCTAGACAAGGTTATTTTAAAATATATATAGAAAGACAAAAGAACTAGAATTACTAAAAGTATTTTGAAAAGAGAATAAAATGAAAGAAATCTCTCCAACAGATTTTAAGACATCACATAGCTACACAAAATCAGACAGTGTGGTATTGCCAGTAGGACAGACACAGATCGATGAAACAAAACAGAAAACCCAGAAGCAGACCCACTCAAATATATCCAACTGATTGTTGACAAAGATGCAAAAGTAATTCGATGTAGAAAATAGCTTTTTCATAACAAAAGGGGGATTCAAAGACAAAAACAAAAATAAAACTTGACCTAAGTCTCTTCCCCTGTACAAACATTAACTCAAGATGGATCACAGGATCAAGTATAAAAAATACAACTACATGGCATTTAGAAAAAAAAAAAAATATATATATATATATATATATAGGAGAAAAAGTTAGGAATCTAGAGCTGGGCAGATTTCTTTCAACTTAACGCCAAGAATACAATCCATACAGGGAAAAGTTAACAAGTTCAACTTCATCAAAATAAAAATATTTACTCTGTGAAAGAACTTGGAAAAAGAATGAAAAGACAAGGCACAGCCTGGGAGAAAATATGGGCAAACCACATATCAAAAAAAAAAAAAAAACTACTGTATAAAATAGAGAACTTTCAAATCTCAACAGGAAAAAAAATACTCCAAGGAAGCTCATTAAAGAAGACATACAGATGGCAAATAAGCATATGAAAACATGTTCTATATCATATGTCATCAAGGAAATGTAGATAAAAACAACATAGCATTACTCACATATTGGAATGGTCAAAATTCAGGATAAGGACGACATCAAATGCTGGTGAGGATGCGGAGCAACAGGAATTCTAATAGGTTATTGGTGAGACTGCAAAATGGTACAGCCACTCTGGCAGGCAATTTGGTGGTTTCTTACAAAACTAAGGGCTTCTCTGGTAGCTCAGGTGGTAAAGAATGCAGGAGACCCCATATCAATTGCTGAGGAACATGCCCTGGAGAAGGGTAAACACTCTGTCACTGGTATGATTCATCGATTGCACTCCTTGGTTATCACCCAGATGAGTCACTATGTCCCCACAAAAATCTGAACACAGATATTTACAGCAGCTTTATGCTTACTGCCAGCCCTTGGAAACAAACAAGATGCCCTTCTGTAGGTGAATGGACAAACTGTTGTGCATCTAGATGATGAAATATTATTCAGTGTTAACGAGAAATTAAGTCTTGAAAAGACATGGAGGAAACAATACACATGACTAAATAAAAGAAACCAATCTGAAAAGGCTACATACTATATGATCCAACTATGTAACATTCTAGAAAAGGCTAAAGCGTAGAAAGCAAAAAAAAAAACAAAATCAGCCGTTGCTAGAGGTTAGGGGTGAGAAGAAGGATAAACAGGTGAAGTACAGAAGGTTTTAGAGTATTGAAAATACTGTGTGATATAATGATGGATACATGTCACTGTACATTTATCCAAACCTACAGAATATCTCATACCAAGAATGAACCGTAACACAAAGCATGGACTTTGGGTGATGATTATGTATCAATGTAGGATCATCAGTTGTAACAAATGTTACACCCTTGTGTTGGGGGCGGGGGATGCTAATAATAGGGGAGGCTCTGCTTGTGTGGAGAACTTAAGGGAAGTTTCTGTACTTTCCCTTCAATTTTGCTATTAACATTGCCTTTCACTTTTTTTAAAAAGGTCTTAAAAACTCCAGTTAGAAAATAGGGGAAAGATATTAATGGATATTTCACCAAACAGAATATGCAGATGACAAACACATAAAAAAGAGTTTCAACATGGAGCTATTAGGGAATGCAAGTTAAAACCACAGTGAAATGCCATTACATGCCTATCAAAATGTCTAAAATAAAACATACTGACAATATCCTCATGCTGGTGAGGATACAAAGAAAATGGATCACTCATACACTGCTGGTGGCAATCTAAAATTAGTACAACTGCTACGGAAAAGATTGGCAAGTTTAAAAATAAATAAATAAAGTTGCAACTACCATACTACGCAGCAGTTGCATGACTGAGTATTCATTTCAGAGGAAAAAGACTTATTCACACAAAAAACCTTACACAAATGTTACAGCAGCTTTATTCATAATAGCTAAAAACTGGAAATGTGCTTCAGTGGTCAATGATTAAAACTAACTCCATCATTAAAACTAATGATTAAGACTGTGATAATCTCCATACCACAGAATACTTCTCAGTAACAAAAAGGAAGAAATCACTGCAAGCAATAAGCAGGTTGAATCTACAGAGAATTATCCTGAATTAAAAAGCCAACCCCAAAAGGATACATAGTGTACAATTCCTTTTATATAAAATGCTTGAATTGATAAAATTATAGAATGGAAGGTAAATTAGTGGATCCAAGAGGTAAAGAAAGGTTGGAGATGGAAGGGAAGTGGGTGTGAATATAAAAAGGTCAGTTTGAAGGATTTTCAACTTCTCTGTCTTAACTGTATCAGTATTAATATCCTGGTTAGCATAATATACTAAAGTCTTGCAAGATGTTAGTTACCACTGGAAAAGTAGGAAAGGATACATAGGGCAAGTTCAGATTCCCTATCCCACTTCCAAAGAGACTCATTCACACAGTCTGGAATGGGATTTTGAAATCTGCATGTTTAATCACGCCTGGTGATTCTGATAGCATGGTCCATAGACCGCAGTGAAATGAACACTCAAATTTGATGCAATATGCACCCAATTGAATTGCTTCCTATAAATCAGCTCTGCTCAGACTAGTATAATATTTGGAAGAAAGCCAAACCTCTAGGAAGCAGAATTGCCACATCCAAGATCTCTTCTGTCACCAACCAGCTGTTTTCTGACATCCAAACTACATGGCGAAGGGCCTCCTCCACAGAGAACAGTTCTTAGTGTGAGGATCTGACTATAAGAATTGGATCTTGCAGGCATTCCTTTAACAATGCATTGAGGAACAGGCATGGCATATCATATCCTAAAAATGTGAAAAGTGAGCTGTGGTCTTCTTTGTGAATAAAATTTATCCAAAATATAATTTGTTGCAAATACTGTGCAGATAACAAAACAGAAAGTGATGCTGCCATTCCTCACATTTCAGTGAATCTTCATTTGCTCCTCAAAAGGAAAACTAAAATTACATCTTCACAAAATGAATTTCTCTTTTAGATGGGTAATAAGGAGAGAGAATGTATTCTAATCTTGTCAAGCATTTAAGGTGTAATTAGAGAAAGGCTACTTTATGAAAAGGAATGTCAGTCTAGTCTAAAAGAATGAGATCTATATAAAGCAATACAGTAGCTAGAAAACAAAGAAACAAACAAAAAAGACTCAAAGGAGAATAACTGAGATTATTTTTTAATTTGAAAACATTTACTAAATTGTTTGCAGATCTACTGCCTTGGTTTCTCTTTTGATTGGAATTATCAAGTTCATAACACAATTTTAAATCAGAAATGATACACCAGACTTATGAACATTACCAGGAACTAGATTTCTCCCTCCCCAGGCCTAAAGATAGCCTGATTGGCAATAGCCAAAGGGAAATATTCTGATCAAGGAAAGCGGCAATGTATTGGATTAAATAGTGAATGCATAAAATGTATCTGATTAAGGAGTCTTTAAAAGAAAAGGGAAGGCTTCTGTTGTAGCACAGTGGTAACCAACCCATCTGCCAATGCAGCAGACACAGGTTCGCTCCCTGATATAGGAAGATCCCACATGACTAGGAGTAACTAACCCATGCACCGCAACTACTGAACCTGTGCCCTAGAGCCTGGGAGCCGCAACTACTGACCCTAGACACTGCAGCTACTGAAGCCTGGTTGCCCTAGAGACTGTGGTCTGCAACAAGAGAAGCCACCACAATGAGAAGCCCACACACCCCAACTACAGAGTAGCCCCCTCTCTCCACAACTAGAGAAAGACCACACAGCAATGAAGACCCAGCACAGCCAAAAAATAAATAAATACATAAAGTTATTTTAAAAATTAAAGGCATATTTATTATGCACATATGTGTGCATGTTTCTTTTAACAAAATTTTGCTGTTTTCTATCAGTAGAATTAGATAAGCACGATTCGAACCTACAGAAGAACAAGTGTCTTGGTCAATAGATTCTTAAGGAGAATTAGACATGAAAAAAGGAAGTAAGCATTCAGTTCTGACATCCTTGTAATCACAAGTGAAAAAATAAGTATGGAGGATACACTAATACAGAGGACACCTACCAGGATCATATAAGGAAAGAGTTGCATTTTCAATCAGAAGACTTAAAAGGATGGGTTGTGCCAGTGAATTTTGAGACTTTGGGGCAGGGTGCATGCCTCCCATTAGCAGCCTGTTAGTAGTATGAATAATCCAAGTTTATGAGTTTCAGTGGCTTTGTCTGTCCTGCCTAGCTGCATCTCTGACCCAGAAATGGCAGGGCCAACTCTCCAGGTGGTTTTCACAGGCTGAGTTGTATTGCTCCTTGTTGAAGTCAGAAGTCTACCTGATCAAGAAAAGAAGGAACAGACAGCATAGGGTAGTGAAAGGTTATTGCTGAACCACGAAAGATGCCAGGATTCTTGGCTTCCAGAGGAGAAGAATTCAATCCGGGGCCAGAGACGAGGCTTGATCGCTCAGACCTGTTGTGTAATAGTTTTATTAAAGTATAAAAGAGATAGAGAAAGCTTCTGACACAGACATCAAAAGGGGGCAAAAAGAATACCCCCTGCGAGTCTTTAGCTGGATGTTATAAAGCTACTAGCTGTCTTCTAATTAAAGAAAGGAAATGTCTCAAAACTCAGAGAATGGCCCCAGTCCCCTCACTCACAAGATGCATTTTGAGATAATCTTGGCACCAGGTGAGTCATTCCGGGCCATAAAATGATTGACATGAATCTTGAAGAAAGGCAGATTCCCATACAAATATATAGTTTCATTAACACAGATTAGGAGAACAATGTATGAGTATAACATACTGGTTTGTCAAGTCGGTTCTGAGCCTTTAGGGGAACCAACTTGAAGACAGAGTCTGGGGTAAATGCGTACTACATTAACATAGCTTAAGACAAACATTTCCATTAAAAAATGCATTCGTTAGCTCAAGGTTTAAAAAAAGTTAAGTTCAGGTGGAACTAGGTATCATTATGGCAACACAGAATTTTAAGAGAAACTTCTTTTTAAATTTGTATAGAGAAGGGGAAAAAAATATAACACATTTGCTTCCTCCTTATCTTATCTCTTATCTCTTATCTTAAAAGAGAGATAAAAGATGTCTGACACTTACAGCCTATAGTTCCTCTTTGGAGACCCCTGGCCTTCCTGCCTATTACCCTCTCAGTAGTACCTCCCCCCCAGCTTTTTTCATGCCAATGACCATCAGAAAATGGTAATATTTGTTCAACACACTGAAGTAAATTGAAGAAGACTGACAGACCCTACATGAGTCCTGGTTAAAAAGTCATTACCTTTTCCTCATATTATTGGGTAAGAAAAATAAAATGTAAAAAGGTAGGGAGGGTATTAAGCATAGAATTTTTATGGAACTTCCAATTAAAATCTTTCAGCATTTTTAATGAAGCTCTTTTAACCACTGGCAGGGAAAACCTGAATTAACAATTATGTGCTTGGCTATAGTTCGAACGGTTTTATTCAATTCCTGTTCAAGACATTTTAATGATGGTCTCTATAAATTTTTGATGGGCAGCACAGAGAGCAACTTTATTCTTACTAGCAGATAATTTTTTAAAATATAAATCTTATGCAACCATTCAAAATTTTACAACAGCTGAAATTATATTTAAAGAATTTAAGAGCTCTTCCCTTGACAAATATAACTGTACAATTTCTTATAATTACATGAAGAGATTTTAAATGCAACTGAACTTTTCATATCAAGTATTTCAAAATAATTATGGAGCCCTGATTTGCAGAACACATATATTAGTGAAACAGAGCCCTGCAGCTAGTTTGGACACACTAATAGGACCCATCTATGGAGAATGGACAGAAATGTCTAGTATTTGACAAGGAGGAGTTTTTGGATTCCTGTCTAAAAGTGCAGCCACGAGAAACCCCAGTGAGCCTCCTCACCCCCAACAGGCATCACCTTAAACTGCACCCTCGGCCAGTATACCTAGAGTAGAAGACCACCCAGTAGTGCATGGATGTCTTTCTATGAGAGGCAGTAGAACACTCTGCAGAAGTTTGATGGAAGAGATGTTGAAGCAACAGGCTGCCCCAGTACAGAAGCCAGGCCAGATGAGTATCTGAGGTCCTTTACCATCCCCAGCACATTTGGGGACTACACTCCAGATTCTCTGCTCTTGGCCCCCACTCTGAGAAGCCCCAGACAAGAGAGAGCTGCTTGAGAGTTCTAGTCACCCAGGCTTCCTAGGGGATGAAGGGATCAGTATCTGCATGCCTGGCAAGCTCAGGAAGAAGCTCCAGGATAAGGGAGTAAACATAATTATTTTAAATAGGTGTGTCATATAAGTTTATTTTGTCAGTGTATATTTAGACATACTGATGCTCACTGCTTACACACCAGCCTTTCAGTGTCACATCTTTCTTTTGTCTAAAATGGAACAGGGCAGTAGACCTAATTGGTTCTTAGTTGTATATTGTGAATGTCAAATGAGCTTTCACACCTGAGTGAGAAACACAGAAATATTTCCAAATAAAGCTGTCATCAACACAGTATTCACGCACTCATTCACTTATTAAGCACCTACTGTGTGCCAGGAAATGTTTCAGGAACTAGAAACAAAGTAATGAACACAGCAGACAAAATGTCTTCCCTCATGGAAGTTACTTTCCAAGGGAGTAGAGGAGAGGTATATCTTTAAAATAATAATAAAGAAAGAAGTTACATAGTATAAAGTATGCTATGGAGCAAACAAAACAGAAACAGTGTAGAGTTCTAGAGTGAAGAAAATTTGGGGGAGTTTGCAATTTTAAAGACAGTGGTCAGAGAAGGCCCCACTGAGAAGATGATATTTCAACAAAGACTTGATGGGCATGAGGAAGCCAGGCACATGAGTATCAAGGTTGGAGGAGATAATTACAGACAGAGGAACCATAAAGCCCCTGTGATGAGAGTATGCCTGGCATTTCTGACAATCACCAGGGAAGCTGTGATGAGACTGAAGCAGTAGAGAATGAAGTTACATCCACAAGCAGAGTATGGAAAGTAGATCATGTAAAACCCAATAGACCACTGACCTCTACTCTACATGAGCTAGAGATCCACTGGAGGATATTAAGGAGAGAGAGAAGTTTTGACAGAACCATTCTACTTGATGCATTAAGAATAAACCATAAGTAGGCAGGGTAGGATTAAAGAGCCTATTTAATTCAGAGGCAGCTGCAGTAACATAGCTGAGAAGTAACAACGGCTTGGACCATGACAGTAATAGAGTAGATGGCAAGAAGTGGTCAGATTCTGGGTCTCTTTTCTATCTAAACTCTCCTATTGGACTGTATATATATGAGAAAAGTAGAGGAGATAAAGGCAACTTCAAGGTGTTTGACTTGACCAATTGCAAAAGCAGTTGCCTATTGAACAAAATTGGAAGGCTGATGCACAACTTCAAGACTAACTATAAAGCTACGGTAATCACAACAGTGTAATATTTATGAACGAATAGACAACCAGACCAATGGAACAGAGTAGAGAACCCCAAAGATATAGTCAACTGATCTTTGACAAAGGCAATATGATAGGACTGTACTATCTCTTCAACAAATGGTGCTGGAAAAACTGGACAACCAAATACCAAAAAAAAAAAAAAATCTATAAACAGACATTTTTCACAAAAATAACTCAGAATGTATCATAGATCTAATGTAAAACACAAAACTATAAAGACCTAGCAGATAATAAGAAAATCTAGATGACCTGCAGTATGTTGATGACTTTTTACATATAACACTAAAGACATAATCTATGAAAGAAATAATTCCAATATATAATTAGGTATCACTTCACACCAGTAAAAACAGCTGCCACCAAAATCCACAGACAATAAATGCTGGAGAGGATGTGGAGAGAAGGGAACCCTACAATGTTGGTGGGAATGTAAATTGGGACAGCCATTGCAGAGAACAGTATGAAGGTTCCTTAAAAACCTAAAAACATAGCTACTATAGGACCCTGCAATCCCACTCCTGTGCATATGTCTGGAGAAAAACATGTCCAAAAGGATATATGCACCCCAATATTCATTGTAGCACTGTTTACAATAGCCAAGCAATGGGAGCAATCTAAATGTCCACTGACAGAAGAATGGATAAGGAAGATGTGGGTACATATACAATGGAATATTACTCAGCCATTGAAAAGAATGAGTAATGCCATTTGCAGCAACATGAATGGACCTAGAGAGTGTCATACTGAGTGATGTAAGTCAGACAGAGAAAAATCACATGATATCCCTTACATGCAGAATCTAAAAAGAAATGATACAAATGAACTTATTTACAAAGCAGAAATAGACTCACAGACTTAGAGATGAACTAATGATTACCAGGTGAGAAGGAAAGAAGGAAGGGATAGCTTGGGAGTTTGAGATCAACATGTACACACTGTTATATTTTAAATGGAAAACCAACAAGGACCTACTGTGTAGCACAAGGAACTCTGCTGACTGTTATATGGCAGTTTGGACGGGTCGGGAGTTTGGAGTGAGTGCATACATGTATTTATGAATGGCTAGGTCATTCTGCTGTGCACGTGAAGCTGTCACAACATGGTTAATCAACTACACTCCAATATAAAATTTAAAATTTAAAAGAAATAATTCATGAACTATACTTCATCAAAATTAAAAAATTCTGTTCTATAAAAGTCAAAATCAAGAGAATTAGAGCACAAGCCACAGAGTGGGGGGAAATATTTTCAAAAGACATATGATAAAGAACTGTTATTCAAAATAACAAAGAATTCTTAAAACCCAACAATAATAAAATTCAAACAACCTGATCTAAAAAATGAGTCAAACACTTTATCTGACACCTCATTAAAGACTATGCACAGAGAGCAAATAAACTCATGAAAAGATGTTCAATATCATATGTCATCAAGGAATTTCAAATTAAAGTAATAATTAAGGTATTACTCATACCTATTACAAGGGCTAAAATCTGGAACACTGACAACATTAGAGGCTGGTGAGGATATGGAGCAACAAGAACTCTCATACATTGCTGGTGGGAATGCACAATGCTACAGCCACTTTGGAAGGCAATTCAATGGTTTTATACAAAACTAAATATACTATTACCATATAATCCAGCAAATGCCTTCTTGGGTATTTATTCAAATGAGTTAAAAACTCATGTTCACATAAAAACCTGCACATGGATATTTATGTCCGCTTTATTCGGCAATTTGACACAGCTTGGTCAGCACGGCTCTTAGTTTCACTGAGTTACCCAGGCCCCTTTGCCATGACAGGGCTGGAAACAAAGGTGTCCTGCCATAGGTGAATGGATAAACGGTGGCAATGGAATATTATTTAGTCCTAAAAAGAAATGAGCCATCAAACCGTGAAAAGACATGGAGAAAACTTATATGCATATTACTAAGTGAAAGAAGCCAGTATGAAAAGTCTGCTTACTGTATGATTCCAAATATATGACACTCTGAGAAAGGCAAAACTACAGAGACAGAAAAAGACCAGAGATTACTGGAGAGCGGGCAGGGATGTGAAGAGTTTTTGAATGGTAAATTTGAGAAATAGACTACTAACTACTATCAATTCTAATCCCCTATGAGAAAAAGAACGTCTTTTCTGGTATTAATTCTATAATGTGCTCTAGGTTTTCATAGAACTGTTCAACTTCAGCTTCTTCACCATCAGTGGTTGGGGCATAGACTTGGATTACTGTGATGTTGAAGGGCTTATCTTGGAAACAAACCAAGATCATTCTGTCATTTTTGAGATTGCACCCTAGTAATGCATTTTGGGCTCTTTTGTTAAGTACGTGAGCTATTACAATTTTTCTAAGGGGTTCTTGTACACAGTAGTAGGTATAACGGTCATCTGAATTAAATTCACCCATTCCTGTCCATTTTATTCACTGATTCCTAAGATGCTGATGCTCACTCTTGCCATCTTCTACTTAATCACATCCAATTTACTTTGATTCATGGACCTAACAATTCAGGTTTCTATACAATATTGGTATTTACAGTATTGGACTTTACTTTCACTACCAGACACATCTACAACTGAGCATTGTTTCCGCATTAGCCAGGTACTTCATTCTTTCTAGAGCTATTAGTAATTGCCTTCTGCTCTTTCCCAGGGACATAGTGGACACCTTCCAACCTGCAGGGGATGGGGGGAGGTGCTCATTTTCTGGCATCATTCCTTTTTGCCTTTTCATACTTTCCATGGGAGGTTCTCCAGATAAGAATACTGGAGTGGGTTGCCATTTCCTCCTCCAACGGACCACATTTTGTCAGAACTCTTCACTATGACTCACCCATCTTGGGTAGCCCTGCAGGGCATGGCTCACAGCTTCACTGAGTTACCCAAGCCCCTCTGCCATGGGAGGGTTGCAAGTTTGACCTTGGAGTACAAAATGAAGCAGGGCAAAGGCTAACAGAGTTTTGTCAAGAGAACACACTGGTCATAACAATCACTCATTATCAAAAACACAAGAGACAACTGTACACATGACCATCACCAGACAGTCAATATCTAAAATTAGATTATGTTCTTTGCAGCCAAAGATGGAGAAGCTCTATACAGTCAGTAAAAACACAACTTGGAGCTGACTGTGGTTCTGATCATGAGTTGTTTATTGCAAAATTCAAGCTTAAATTGAAGAAAGTAGAGAAAATCTGTAGGCCATTCAGGTATGACCTAAATCAAATCTCTTATGATTATACAGTGGAGGTAACAAATAGATTCAAGGGATTAGATCTGGTAGACATAGTGCCTGAGTAACTATGGATGGAGATTTGTAACACCCCAAAAGGGAAAGAAATTCAAGAAGGCAAAGCGGTTTTCTAAGGAGGCTTTACAAATAGCTGAGGGAAGAAGAGAAGTGAAAAGCAAGAGAGAAACAAAAAGATATACCCAACTGAATGCAGAGTTGCAGAGAAGAGCAAGGAGAGATAACAAAGCCTTCTTAAATGAACAATGCAAAGAAATAGAGGAAAGCAATAGAATGGGAAAGACTAGAGATTTCTTCAAGAAAACTAGAGATATCAAGGAAATGATAGATGTCAAAGATGGACACGATAAAAGACAGAAACAGTAAGGACCTAACAGAAGCAGAAATGATTAAGAAGAGGTAGCAAGAATACATAGAAGAACTGTATAAAAAGGTCTTACTGACCTGGATAACCACGATGGTATGACCACTCACCTAAGAGCTGGACATACTGGAATGTGAAGTCCAGTGGACTATAGGAAGCATTACTACCAACAAAGCTAGTGGAAATGACAGAATTACAGTTGAGCTATTGAAATTCTTCAAAGATGATGCTGTTAAAGTGTTACACTCAACATGTCAACAAGTGTGAAAAGTTAGCAGTGGCCACAAGACTGGAAAAGGTCAGTCTTCATTCCAATACCAAAAAAGGGCAATGCCAAAGAATGTTCAGACTACTGTACAACCACATTCATTTCACATGTTGGCAAGGTTACACTCGAAATCCTTCAAGCTAGACTTCTGCAGCATGTGAACCAAGAACTTCCAGATGATACAAGCTGGGTTTCAAAGAGGAACAAGAGGTCAAATTGTCAGCATTCACTGGATGGTGGAGAAAGCAAGGGCATTCCAGGAAAAAACAATCTACGCCTGCTTCACTAACTACCGGAAAGCTTTTGACTGTGTGGATCCCAGCAAAACTGTGGAGAATTCTTGAGGTGAGAATACCAGACCACCTTACCTGCCTCCTGAGAAGCCTGTATGTTGGTCGGTCAAGAGGCAACAGCTAGAGCCTGACACAGGACAACAGACTGGTTCAAAGTTGGGAAAGGAGTACAACACAGCTGTATATTGTCAGTCTGCTTATTTAACTTATATGCATAGTACATCATGCGGAATGCCGTGCTGGATGAAGCATAAGCTGGAATCAAGACTGCCAGGAGAAATATCAACAACCTCAGATATGCAGATGACATCACCCTAATGGTAGAAAAGGAAGAGAAACTAAAGAGCCTCTTGCTGAGGGTGAAAAAAGAGGGTGAAAAAGCAGGATTGAAATTCAACATTCAAAAACTTAAGATCACAGCATTTGGTCCCATCACTTCATGGCAAAAAGAAAGGGGAAAAGTGGAAGCAGTGACAGATTTTTATTTCTTGGGCTCCAAAATCACTGTGGATGATGACTGCAGCCATGAAATTCAAAGATGCTTGCTCCTTTGAAGGAAAGCTATGACAAACCCAGACAGCATATTAAAAAGCAGAGACATCACTTTGCTGACAAAGGTCCATCTCGTCAAAGCTATGGTTTTTCCAGTAGTCATGTATGGATGTGAGAGTTGGACTATAAATAAAGCCGAGCACCAAAGAATTGTTGCTTTCAAATTGTGCTGGAGAAGACTCTTGAGAGTTTCTGGGACAGCAAGGAAATAAAACTAGTCAATCTTAAGGGAAATAAACCCTGAATATTCATTGGAAGGATTGTCACTGAAGCTCCAACACTTTGGCCACCTGATGTGAAGAGCTGACTCATTGGAAAAGACCCTGATGCTGGGAAAGAGTGAGGGAAGGAGGGAAAGGGGACAGCAGAGGATGAGATGGTTATATAGCATCACCAACTCAATGGACATGAATCTGAGCAAACTCTGAGTTGGCAGAGGACAGAGGGGCCTTGCATGCTACAGTTCTTGAGATCACAAAGAATTGTACACCATTTAGTGACTTACAACAGCAATATTGCTAAGTAGCAATGTTGAATAAACATAGATATATGTCTTGAGTTCAGGAGAAGAGGAAGCAAGCAAGATATTGTAGAAGGGTAAATATATAAAACCAAGAGATTTGCAATTGAATTTTAGAGACAAAAATATAAATTGTCTGATGTATATGAACCTCAGTGGTTCAAGAATCGGTTCTGCAAATAATAATATGGAATTAGGAACTCTCAAGTATATAGCTATACTTGATACCTATACTTCAACCCTATAGCTAAGAAGTTGTTTGGATTTTTGGTTTCTTTTGGGTTTTTGTTGTTGTTTTGCAGTTTTTTTTTTAATGCAGGCCTAATTATGCCATAACTGTGCTCAGAACTCTTTAATGTCTCCCCAAGTCTAAGAAGGAAGCAGAAACTCTTTAGTATGACTTGTGTATTCATCATGTAGCATCTGTTTAATGGTTCATTTAGCCTCATTTCTTGCCACTATCTATCACTTTCATAAAGTATTCTTCACTTCAAAGAGACTGAATGATTTTTAGAAACACAGAGCTTCCATCTCTTTCTGATTTTGCCTCTTCTCTGGTGGCTCAGACAGTGAAGAATCCACCTGCAATTCAGGAGACCCTGGTTCCATCCCTGGGTTGGGAAGATCCCCTGGAAACGGGAATGGCTACCCACTCCAGTATTCTTGCCTGCGAAATCCCATGGACAGAGGAACCTGGTGGACTACAGTCCATGGGGTCACAAGAGTCAGCCATGACTGAGTGACTAAACTACCACCTCTGTCCTTCCCAGGCTAACTCATATTGCTTTCATAAGGTTATGATTAAGAATTATTTCACAGTTCATTTTAATTGCCTTTTAACCAACTAAATTATCAACTCTCTTAAAGGCAGTGTACTTGTTTCCTGTGGCCATTATAAATGACCACAAGCATAGTGGTTTACAACAACAGAAGGCTGGAGGCTGGAGGGGAGAATGCTTCTCATTCCTTTTCCACACCTCCAAAGGTTGCTCCCTCCTAGGTTCATGAATCTGCATCAGGTTGCCTTTCCTATCCCAGCTTCCATCGGCACACTACCTTCTTCTTCTCTCACATCTCCCTCTACCTTCCTCTTATAAAGGACCCTTGTAATTGCATTTAGAGACCACTCAAATAATCCAGAATCATCTCCTATCTCAAGATCCTTAACTTCATCACATTTCCAAAATCTCTTCTGCCATGTACAGTAACATTGTCACAGGCTCCCTGGATTAGGACTTGAATCCCCTCTGTGGGCCACTATTCAGCCTACCCTAGTCAAGACAGGGTCTGCTCTGTTTATCACTCTAGCCCCAACAGCTAGCACTGATCCATAGGTAAGCTATCAGTTTGCATTTTCAAATGAAGTTGGTGAGCTTCTATCACCTAAATACCTCATTAATCTTCCTCTTAGATTTAATGAGAGAAAAGTCATTATCTCCCATCAACTTATTGTTGATAAACAAAAAGAAGCTTTCACTGGAGCAAATAGAATTTGTTCTTCTAGTGTCAGATTCGACAAAATTTATTAAACTGTGGGGGCAGCAGGGGAGCAACCTGGGTCAGGTTATTTAGCTGATATGTAGAAAAGGCCACGGGGGTTCCTATCAAATTTAAATCTTACTATAAACTTCTAATTGCCTTTACAAAACTTAAATAATAAATCCTTCTGGGAGGACCAGTGCTTTCTCTGAAAATGGCTAATGAGGGTCAGTTTAGGGGATTTAGTTAAGAGAGGTGAGGGAAGTCCTGGGAGTCTGGATCCCAAGGACACAGGCAAGGCTTGATTTTCTTAGCTTAATCAGAAAGGAAGCATTTGGGAATGACAAATTCCCAGTAATGTTTTCCTTTCATAGCACAGTTCATTTAAAAGTTTAAATGCATCAGAAAACTAGTAGAGGAAGTACAAAACAGAGTTAAGTGATTTTAAACAGAAGAGCTACCCTGGGTATGTAGTAGAAGTAGTAATAGTACTGTTAGTCGCTCAGTTGTGTCTCTTTGAGACCCCATGGACTGTAGCCCACCAGGATCCTCTGCTGGAGGATCTCCAGGCAAGGGATTCTCCAGGCAAGGATACTGGAGTGGATTGCCATTCCCTTCTCCAGAGGATCTTACCGACTCAGGGATTGAACCCGGGTCTCCTGCATTGCAGGCAGATTCTTTACCATCTGAACTACAGGGAAGTCCCACAATAAAGACATTTCTCATCTTCCTTCCCAGTTAAGTATCATCGGGTGACTAACTGCTAACAAATGGAATATAAGTGGTTGCTTTGTGTGCAGCTTCTAGTAACAAACATCAAAGGAAAAGGCATACCCTTCTTTGCTCCCTTTTTCCTTACCATGGGCTAGAAAGTGGGTGTGATGATTAGAGCTCCAGCAGCTATTCTGGATGATGAGGCAGCAGGTTAAGAATGTCCAAGTATCAAGCTAGAAGGAGGTCAATCTTGATAGTCAGGGAGCTACCACACAAATCCTGCATTGCCTATTATGCAGAAAAAGAATTCTGTCTTGTGTAGGACACTTTTGATTTATCAATTACTCATAACTGTATCTAATCCAAAATGATTGAGAAGGTAGGTTCTTAGAAGCAGGTGCTGAACTTAAAAAAAAAGTTATTGATTTAATGGATGTGGTAGACATCTAGCGCAACAAGGATATAGTTACTGCAGAGTAAAAACTGAGTGACCCCTGTTTTATGACAGCACGGCTTTTAGAGCAGTCTAAATTCTTAGTCAAACTGAAACTTGTTCACCTTGCAAGGCAGATAACATGCCCAACAAGGCTGCAGCGATAGGAAAGATTCAGAATGCTGGTTGCTGACTGTTGGCTACTGCTTTCCACTTTTAACAAAGACCTACAAGAAAAAGTTAAACTCAGGCTAGAGCTAGCCAGCATGCAAGGAGAGATGGAAGGTAATTCATCACTTTGCTAAGGGAGGCATCCTCTACCTATCTCCTGAAATGTAGGTTTATGGAGAGTTCAGTGATTTAGAACATTGCTAGGTTGAAAAATTTTACATCTTCAGTGTCTTGAATTTTACAGTTTCACTATTTTGAAGCAGTAGTGGGAGATTGGGAGGTGGGGTAACTGAGAAGTTGAAGACTTCAGAAAATTACATTTAAGCCCATCCTACAAAGATGGAACATACTGGCAAAGATGGTATTATAGGTGTTTCCTTCACCCCTGATGGAGAGGGTCACCAATAACATGAGGGGTAGGGGAGAGGAGTATTAAAAGTCTTAAAATTCAGTCTTAAAAACTAGATTTATTCAAAAACTTTGACTGTGGTCATTTATACATGAAATTGACCAAAACTGAACATATTGAAAGACTGTTTTTCTGTTTTATTTTGTTTCAGAGAATTGTATTGACAAAGTGTTCATGTCTAGTCTGCATATGTCTTGTATTAATCATCTGCTAATAAACAACCCCTAAGTTAGTGGTAGAGAGTTGGACTATAAAGAAAGCTGAGCACTGAAGAATTAATGCTTTTGAACTGTGGTGTTGGAGAAGACTCTTGAGAGTCCCTTGGACAGCAAGGAGATCAAACCAGTCCATCCTAAAGGAAATCAGTCCTGAATGAATATTCACTGGAAGGACTGATGCTGAAGCTGAAGCTCCAATACTTCGGCCACCTGATGTGAAAAATTGACTCTTTGGAAAAGACCCTGATACTGAGAAAGATTGAAGGCTGGAGGAGAAGGGGACAACAGAGGATGAGATGGTTGGATGGCATCACCAACTCAATGGACATGAGTTTGAGCAAGCTCTGGGAGTTGGTGATGGACAGGAAAGCCTAGCATGCTACAGTGCATGGGGTCACAAATAGATGGACACAACTGAGCAACTGAACTGAACCTAGTGGTATGAAACTACAATACTTAATTGCTATTACAGTCACCCCTCACAGGTTTGAGACATGACTGTGCTCAGTTAGGTAGTTTACACTTAGAGTTGTTCATGTATTTGCAACCAGACAGTGGCTGATGCTGGAGTCATCATAACAATTTCCTCATTCATGTGTCTGGTGGTGTTTGATGCTGGCTGCTGCCTAATAAATGTCAGCTAAGTCCCCAAGCCCAAATACTATGTGTGACCTCTCCATGTGACCTGGCCTTCCTTTTAACATGGTGACTGGTTTCCAGGGAGCAAGTTTATCAGTGAATCAGGTAGAAGTTGTATCCTCAATGATCTAGCTTTGGAAGTCATATGGTACCATTCTTCCCTACTCTGTTGTTTGAGGCAGTCCAAAAGTTCCAAGTTTCATAGAGAAGAGGACACAGACTCTACTTCTTGATGGGGAATTAATAGGAAGGTTTTAAGAAGAATTGGTGTACTGAGAGGTATTATTACAGCCATCTTTGGGAAATACAAGTCTATAACGGTCTAGCCTCCAAAATACAATTCCTGAGTTCCTCATCCCGAAAGACAGCAAAAACAGTACATAATCTGAAAAAGTTCAGTAAGCCCTCAATAAGGGCTTACTACCCATGATTGTCCTCAGAGATGTCCTTGAAGGTAAAGGGATACAAAAAACTTCCCAGGAACAAAGCCATAACCACAGAGCATAATGGACAAGGGAATTCCTCCCCAAGAACTAGGGGTCCAGGTACTCAAGGAACTTATCCCGTACTGTTCCAGCCCATAGGGAATTTGGAATGTCTAAGGACTGGTGACTGATGGGTGTTTCCAATACTCCTCATTTCTGAATGGGAGATTTTATTGAAATTAGCCTGCAACTTCTCCATTATTAAATACTGGATGTGCTTATGGAAGACAACCTGAGTTTTAGTTTTTGGGTCACCAGAATATAAGGATTCATATCCAGACCTGATGGTTGGTTTGCCTATGTTCCACAGATCCTGGACTTAGAAGCTTAATAGGATTTGTGCCTACTTCCCTAAGAAGAAAGTGTGGCCAAAAATATGGACTCCAAATTTGTCCCAAACACTCATGTTCCCCTTCTTCCATAGGTATATAATAATTCACTTTTAGTTAGCTACATGGCACCATAGAAAATTTGCTGTATACCCCAGCATTCCTTAGAACTGGGTGCTGGTATGTAATTAAGTTCTAGAAGATGGAAATATTGTGTATAATTTCCAATAAATGTCCTTAAAGGGATAAGACTTGCCTTTCATCAATTCTTTCTCTTTTTTGCTAAACCACTGTGATGTCTGGAATTCAAATGGCTCTCTTGGGCCATGAGGCAGTATACACTGAGATGGCTGAGCAGTAAAATGGTGTCACTGTTACTTGATGATTCTTAAGCTTTCATACCCATCCTGGAATGCCTACTTCCAGGTTCCTTTATATGAGAGAAAAACTCTTGTGTATTTAAACTGCTATTTGTTTAAGCTTCTGTTACTAACAGCAAATCAAATCCTACTTACTGTAACATACAGTTGAGTGAGGGATAATTCTATAATGAGATGTAAATTAAAATAAATGTTAATTGTATAATTATACAGTAACATCCTTTCACACAAAATCAAGTGACAAAATGTGATTCAGGGAAGTCCTCCACTCCCACATAGTAGCCAAAGTTTCTCTTTCAAAATGCAAACCTGATCCCATAACTCCCCAGCTTAAAACTATCCTATGGGGACTTCCCTGGCAGTGCAGTGGTTAAGACTCTGTGCTCCTAACGCAGGGAGAACAAGTTGGATTCCTGGTTTGGGAACTAAGAGCCCACATGCTGCAGCCAAAAGAAAAAAAGCTTAAGGAAAAAACTGTTCTATGATTTCCCTCTGGACACATCTCCTTAACCTGGTATATAATTTCCTGTGTGATCTGGTCCCTGCTAGCCCTCCAAGCCCATTTATTCCCAAGGTCCCACCTACTCTCTGACATCTTCCTACACTGGTCTTTCAGTTCCTGTTGCTCAAAACTGGACTCGGAGGCAGCAGATTGTGTGATTGCAGAATACATTCTCCAAAATAGGTAGTAGCTTCTCAACTGCTTCGATATTTTAGAATAAACAACCATTAAGATTACAATGAGAGAAAGCATAATAAGCCAGGATCATGATCTGTGTAATGGAGGTGATCAAAAAGTGGCTCTTCCACGTCACCTCACCTACTGCCCTTGATCACCATGTTCCCTCCTACATCATGCTCTTCCATTGGCTCTTCATCCAGATGAATTTATTCATTCTTCAGGTATCAACTATCCCTATCAAATATCCCTGTTAGAGTAACTCATCAAGCCATGCAACTTTGTATGATTATTTGATAATAGGTCAGTTTTCTCATGGAGCCATGTGTATCTGTCTGTGAATATTTGATTAATGTCAGTTTTCTCCCAACTAGATTGCATGTTCCATAAGTCAGACAAGATGCTGGTTTTAGCTCCTCGGTACATCCCCTCAGAGCAGAGCACTGTGGCTAGCATATAATAAGCTCTCAATAAATATCTGTTGAATGAATAATTGAGATGCTCAAGGCTGAGCAAAAAAAAAAAATTGATAGGGTGAGAATGAAAAGAAGAGCTGATGAAAAAGTACATAGTCACAGCAGCATAAACATGGATGACATATTTAGGAGAAGGTAATCAATGTGCCACAAATCACTGTTCTAGATGATAAGAGAATATAAAGGGATATAAAGCATGGTCATTGGCATTTAGAAATGCACGATTTAGGGTACAATAAAACTTGTACCAAAGAAAAATAGTCAACTAACCATGAGAGGCATTTAAAAAATGTGTTAAATGAGTAAGAGCAACCAACAACATGCCATAAATTACATTAAGAAAAATTAAAACAGATCAGAAGAAATCAGGGACAATAATAATTTCCATGTCCCTTGTTATGTACTAGGGACTGCATTAAGCACCTGATATGTTATCTTGCCTAATCTTTATAATAACTAATGAGCAAGGTATTAATAGTCTTATTTTACAGATGAGACTCAAAGTGTTTAAATATGCCTAAGTAACAAAGCTTTTATGTAAAATGCCAGAATTTGAACCCTAGTCTTTCTAAATTCAAAACCAGTATACTAATATCTATGTTATAAAGATGAGAGTTCAGCTGGACTCCAAAGAATAGGTAGGAAATACACAAGCAGAGGGAAAGTATGAAGGATAATCAGGCAAGGAGTATAATGTGGGAAAAAAAGAGAAGAAAATTAAGGTGTGATGAGTGGATGGCTTAGTCAAGCCGTAGGTAGAAAGCCCATGAAGGAGTAGGATACAAGGTAAAGTTGGGGATATAATTTCAGTTAGAATGAAGACAGCCTTTAATAGTAGACCAAGTTGGCCTTTATCCTATAAGCAAGTTACTATAAAGTCCTGGGTTGGCAAATGGCAAAATGGAATGATAGTCTGGTTGGAGTGAAATGGAAAAAGAAACAGATTCATATAGGAAAACTCAAGATACCTGAGATCAAAGAATGTTATAGCTGATAAGAATTGTAACTTAGTACTAGACCTCATTTTACAGATGAGTAAACTATAGCCAGGACAGTTTAAGAGACTTCCCAGAGATGCCTATAATTGTTAGGACTGTAACTTGATTTTCTATTATTTCCACAATGGCACAAGTCCAGAAACAGATGAAAGACATAAGACAAAGAGAGAGAAAAACCAAAATCATAAAGAACTCTCAAGTTTTAGGCCAGAACAACTTTGAAAATAATGACATCAGTGTCAGATAAAAAATATCCCCCACCAAAAAAAAAAAAAAAAAATCCCTGTGGCAGACAGGCTCTAAGATGGACCCCAGTGACGTCCATCTCCTGCTGTTTATGCCCTTGTGTAATCTCCTTCCCTTGAGAGTCACCTGGCCTAGCAACTAGCTTCCAATCAACTGAATACTGCAAAGATGATGGAGTAGCTCCTGCCAATAACTATGCAAACTCAGAAGTAGCTCTTTTCCCAGTTGAACCTTCAGATGAGATCTAAACTTTGGCTAATGACTTCATTGCAGCCTTCTGGGACACACTAAAGCAAAGACCATGGCTAGGCAGTGCTCAAAAGTCCTGGCCCACAGAAATGTTGATGTAATAAACTGTATATAGTTTAAGCCACTAAATATGTGATAACTTTTTAGGCGATAATAATTAATAGAATTCTATTGAAAGAAAAGGCTAAGTTTATTTTCTGAGGCAATAGAGTAATCAATCGTAGTTTCTGTAAAGCATCAAGGATCAAGTCCATAATTTTTAGGACAGTAAACTGGTGAACAGTGAAAAGCTAAGAGATTATTAAACTTTCAACTAAGACACTTGGCAGTGAAAAAGAAAAGTGAAACTATGCATAATGGAAACTAAAACAAAAGGTTTTAAGAGAAGTTCGGAGAAATAATGATATTGTTTAGAAATTTTTCTTGAGATACAAAAATTTGTACAAAAACAAAGTAGACATTGGCAGTAATGTGGGAAGAAAAAAGAATAAGCAACTAAAATCATTATGTATACACACACTTGGAAACCTCAGGGAAAATTCAGCAACTCATCAATTTCTCTGTCAGCGCCTCTTTTTCACTTTCCCAACACTATCTAACCAACAAAGAGCATAACTCCAATGACTAGGTATCCCTGCAGAATAATAAACCATGCAGGTATTATTTTTTTTAGAATATTAACATCATCAATTTGGAATGTTGTAACTAGAAACTTCCAGAATATTTTTTAAGATACCCTTTCATTTTACCTTCAATTTTTCTAATTTGGCTTTTTAAAAAAGTAAGTTGAATTTTTATTCAAATACTCCTTCCTTAACAGGAGCACATTTTAATAGTCTAGTGGCTGCACATGGGCTTTATTTTCCTTTAAAAGAATTTCAATTAACTACCCTATCATTCTTCCACCTGGTAATCTGGACTCAAGCACAGAGGAGAAAGTCAAAATATAGTTGACAACCTAGGACATAGTATGTTGACTCTTGAGCAACACAAGTTTGAAATGCATAGGCTCACTTCACAGATTTTTTTAACAGCAAATAATACACAATGGGCAGTTGAATCAGCAGATGCAGAACCATAATACATAGTATTATGTACATACATAATATAGGAATACATAATACAGAAAGAACCACAGAGGATATATAGAAAGTGACTATAAATTATCTGTGGATTTTCAACTGCATGGAGGGTGGGCACTCCTAACACCCACATTGATCAAGGGTCAACTGCTTCTCAAAAAGTCATCTTCCTTTCAATATGAGGATTTATAAGGTTTTAAGAGTCCACTTATTTAAGAGTGTTTTAGTTCAGAGATGAAAAAGGAATTTTACTCTGTACAGGCACATAAGAAATATTTAAACTATAAACAACCACCTATTCCAAACCAACCAAAAGAATCTCATTAATGTCCCAAACAAACTATCTTAAAAAAGGAGGACTTTTTCCCCATCCCAAGCCCTACAAAAGCAGAGAAGAGATGCCTATGCATAGAGAGACCCTTTCTGAAGTGATTCCCAGGCATTTGAAGGTGGCATACTGAAGAAGACTGACATGACTTCTGTTTCAGCAGGGCCTTTATTTATGGAGGAGTTGTGAAAGTGACAATTGCAAGAAACTTGAGAAACAGGTCTTGATAAATTACCATTCGAGAATAGCAAGAGAGTAAGAGAAAGAATACAGCTGATGTAAACTCTTTACTTCCTTAAGAAACTATAGACTTATATTGAGAATTATCTACATCTAATATAAGAACCTTAATGATAAGGGGGTAACTCTGCCAATACAGAGACTGAATACCATAGAAGGTCATTAAGAATCAAGAGCCAATCAGTCTACATACAGAACCAAGACAATGAAAGTGATAGCGTGGACAGGACCCGAAGTGAAAGAATTCCCACCTAGTGGGGCTTTATTAATTCATTGCATTACAGAGTTGGAAGATAGGTATTAAAACCACAAAACAGTAGTTTATTATATATGTGATCATGCTAATTTTACATGTGAATAATATATATGTATTTTATATGTAACCATATACTGGAGTATGGAGTATCACTCTCAATGTATTCTTTTGTTATCATTATAAAGCCCTAAATTTTTTTAAAAAAAAAAAGCTTAACTATTAAGAAACTCTCCAGTACTGCTGAAGAGAAGACAGCTGAGCTGAAAGCACAGAACTGAAATGGCCTTCAAGATTCTGGTGCTGCTTGCAAAAGGGCGTTCAAATAAAGTTGTTCCTACCTGGGGCTGAGCGCCCTACCCCACAGTGGATGTGGGGATCAGAGTACCTGCTGTCACACTGGCAGCCGTTACCACAAGTAGACGCTCAGTAGCAGTCTAAAGCAACTGCACTGGTCAGGATTCTTCAGAGAAACACAAACAACAGGAAACATTTGGCAAGTCTAAAATGTTTAGGCCAGGCCAATAGGTGAGAAACACAGGCAGAAATCCTATGCTACAGTCTTGAGACAGAATTCTTTCTCCTCTGGGAAACCTCCAGTTTTGCTCTTAAGATTTTCATCTGATTAAATAAGGCCCACTCTCGTTCTGGACTGCAACCTCCTTTACTTGTGACTGAGCACAACACAGCAACTCCTTTATGTAGTCAGATAGAGATGTCAGTCACATCCACAAAGTACGGTCACAACAACATCTAGACTAATGATTGACCACACAAATAGGCACATCGACTAGTCATGTTGACACATAAAATTTAACCATCACACCACCCATAAGGGGGTGGAGCTGTCAAGCTAAACCAACCCATGGAATCCTTAAATTTCTAACAACTCATACTAACACATTTTTAACTTCATTTCAGAGCCCATTACTCTCTGAATACAGAGTGCATGTAGATGATGCTTTATAAAAGCCCTCCCATCATGCATATATGATATTCTAAAACACCATCTTCAGCTAGACCAGCACTTTAAGTGGTAAAATTACAACAGCTCTATAATTTAAATGGAAGCTCTGAAATAACCTCCCTTGCATTTACTGGAAATACTTTATTGTTAATTAGGATGGAAGCCGAAACTGCCTACTAAACTAGCTAAAAATCTTATGAACATTATAAAAAGGTTTCTGCATTTTTCACCACGTTAAGTCAAACCACGACAGAATTTCATTCTATTGTGGCTACTATCTGAAATGGATCAATTTCCTTATAGCAGTGGGTCTAAATGCAAACCTGTCAATTTAGATAGCTTACATGGTAACAACATTATTTATTTATAGTATTTTTTCTTACTGGACCATCTCTGTCCTAATCAATTTCTTCTTTTAAAAGGAGGGATACTGCAGCCTGATAATTCAAAGGTTTTTATATAGTAATCCCACTGCTAATTAGCATGCTGTATGACCATTTGATATGTTTCCTCTCAATGGGTTATTGACCCTAGACTTACTGTTTTGCATTTATTTGTAAGTTGAATTTTCAGTTATTATCTGGAAACAATAAAGAGACTATGACTACTCACGATCAGTTTGCCTTATTCTTCCAAACCTGATCAGCAGCATCTTTCACTGTTTGGAAAATATTTAGAAATGTAACACTTCTACTACACCATTTATAAGGAGTGAGCAGCTTCAGGGTATTGCTGATCTGTTGGTAACATCTTGTCAACTGAGGAGATTGTCATCTTATCACTTCACTCTGATATACATCTGTAGTGGGCTGAATTACATCTTCCAAAAAGATATGTTTAAATTCTAATCCCTATGAATATGAGCTTATTTGAACAGAAGGTCTTCCAAATGTGATCAAGTTAAAATGAGGTCTGACTGGATTAGAGTATTATTTGGACATTATTTAGGAATTAACTTGATGTCATTTGTGCTCAAATATTTAGGCTGATATCTATATATATTGCTTATTAACTTTGTATTTAAAATAAATTGATTTTATTTGGAGTGTCTGCACTTCAATTCTTGGAGATATAAAAGAATAAAATGTTATTCATAAAAACATACGTATGTTATTCTGTAAAAAAAAAAAATTAAGCAGTGCCTCAGACTTAGAGAACAAACTTATGGCTGCTGGGGGAAGGATAGAGGAAAGGGATGGTTAGGGAGTTTGGGATGGACATGTGCATGGATATATTTAAAATGGATAGCCAACAAGGACCTACTTCATAACACATAGAACTCTACTCAGTGTTATGTGGCAGCTGGTATGGGATGGGTGTTTGGGAGAGAATGGATACATATATAGCTTAGTCCCTTTGCTGTTCACCTGAAACTGTCACAACATTGTTAATTGGCTATACCCAAATACAAAATGAGAAGTTAAAAAAAAAATTGAACACTGCCTATCCAGCCATGTGGTCACTACAATCAAGGTCTTCATAAAGGTAATCAAAACTTTCATTGCAAATGACTGAATGAGCTACCCTGAAAACAAATCCTGAATTTGAAAGATATTGGAGAATATGCTGTCATGTGGACACTGTTTTGTGTCAAAGATTTTTGCAACCTTTTCTAAATCAAATAATTTACAATATAAGCTTATGTATAAATCGTACAAGGTAAATGATTGGTCCTGAAGCAAATTTTTAATTCCTTTTCACAGAGTGTGATTAAAATCTGACCAGCTTGGCCAAAAGAATAGCCTCTGTTTTCTTTGAGTCTGATCTGGACTGGTCTTTTCTTCACTTCATGCTGCTCAGGTCCTTTGCCATCTACAAAATGTCTGTTTTTGATTGCTGAGTACGCGATCCCTGCCTAGACACTTGTTTAGTGTACTTAAATACAAAATTTTTGAATGATTGATTCCTAAAGTTTTTCTTCCTTCCCATACCACAGCTAATGCTGTCTGTGTGGTACTACAGCTTTCTATTCTCTTTATAATCAGGACATGCAGTCAGCTGTCTTCTGCAGCAATCCCTGTGCAGCTGCATGAAGACAACAGGGCATTTTTAAATCCTATGAAGGACTGTATGATTTGTTTACAATTTGTTCTTTGCTCTCAACCTCTACTGTTGTTTTTCTGACACTCAGATTGGTCACCTGACTTGCTTTGGCCAATGGAACATGGGCAGAACTGATACATGTCACTTTCCACCTGAGAGCTTAAGAGTCCTAGCAAGTTTCACCAGCCCCTTGCATTCTTGTATCCACTATGAGAAGAGGATACTCTGTGTAACCTCTGGTTTCAAAGGACAATTTTAGACCAGATTTAAAACCAAAGTGCAGCCTGGAGCCAAACTCAGCCTGTTTCAGCTAATCCCAACCAAGCATAGCAGAGCCCATCAGAGTCCCTGGGTCTTCAAACCAAGGAGTAAGAAATAGATTTTGTTGCTAGCCACTGCAATTTGGGGAGTTACACAGCATTATTCTGGAGAAGGGAATGGCTACCCACTCCAGTACTCTTGCCTGGAGAATTCCATGCACCAAGGAGCCTGGTGGGTGGCAGTCCATGGAGTTGCAAAGAGTCAGACTTGACTAACACACACACACAGAGTTCTTACGCAAAACTAACAACAACAAAAACTCTTAGAATAGGAAGTCTCTTCCTAAATATGGACCAAGCTGAAAGCAGATATCCCACTATGAAGTACCATGATGAAAATATGCCAATAAAGCTACAACATTAAAACCACTGGAAGCGGTAATTCTACAACACTGTTTAATAACTTCTTTTTTTTCTTTTATTGTTTTTGCCATACATTGTCATGATATCACCATGGGTTTACATATGCTTCCCTTCCGGAACCCCTCTCCCTCCTCCCTCCCCCCTGGGAAATCTCGCTGCACCAGTCCCGAGCATCAATCCTGGGCTGGCGATTGATTAGACACATGACAATTAACATGCTTCAATGCCCTTCTCCCATATCATCCCACACTTACCCTCATCCACAAAGTCCACGAGTCTATTCTATACATCTGCGTTCCTTTTGTTGTCTCGCATGTTGGGTTCTCGTTACCATCTTTCTAAATTCCATATATATGCGTTAATATACTGTATTGTTGTTTTTGCTTCTGGCTTACTTCACTCTGGATAATGGGCTCCAGTTTCGTCCATCTGAGTAGAATTGCTTCAAATGAATTTTTTTTTAATGCTGAGTAATATTCCATTGTGTATATGTACCACAGCTTTCTTATCCATTCGTCAGTTGATGGGCATCTAGGTTGCTTCCATGC
>ML664199.1:16212925-16362625 GCA_007570785.1 Antilocapra americana
ATATATATATATATATATATATATAAGCAGTCATCATTGTACTCACAAGAGCTAAGGTTGCCAAGCCAGTGGATGGAGTTCTCATTTACAGACCCAAAGGGAAGACACACATGAGAAAAAAATGACTGAGAGCTCAAATTAAAGGATTCAGTTAATCACAGACCCAAAAGACCACTGACAAAAGGAAGGCCAAGCGAGAACACAGCAGACTAGAATCAAGACAACTGGGATGTGGTCCTAACTCCGCAACCAGAAGTGCAATTTGGGCCAAGCCCAATGATTTAGAATTCATGCCTCATTAATCCTCATCTTTCAGTGTGTTTTGAGCTCTTTCCGTGATAAGCCTGTTACATGCAAAATTACATTCAGAAAATTGAATAGTCCACAATATTCAATTTAGAATGTGGATTTGTACCACACAATCAAAAGCACTCATGTGAGATTTAGTAAAGACTTAAATAAAACTAGCGACCAATGAAATAAATTGTTCACTGTTAAACTGGGGCATTGAGTAAATAATTTCAGATTCTGAAAAGATTCATCTGCCAATAATTAATTGGGTTTTTAAACTCAAAACTTCTATCTTTATTATCCTATTTGCTATAATTCTGTTACTGACCGACTATATGTGTTTGCATTTGTTTTAAAGAATGCAGGGGCTGATTCTGCCACCCTTAAAGTGAATAAAAGAATATAGGTGAGTCCCTAGCATTTTGAAAGTCCTCAAAGTCCATCAGAAATCAGATACAAAGGAAACAGAATTACAATACAGAAGCTCTTTGTGTGTAATCTGGACAGGCATGAGATATTTTTACCATACCAACAAATGATGTGGAGCAATTGTGTCAGTAGGGATTAAATGAAAGACATAGAGAACACTCTTTAAGTGTTTCAATAAGAAGAGGATTTAATAGGGAATTTGGTATTTTCAAAATTGTTGGAAGGACTGGAAAAGCAGAAAAATCAGGATGCTGTCCCAGGCTGGATTTTCTTTTCTTTTTTTTTTGCTTCAAAATCATGCCCCCTCAGCTGTGACCCAGAGGTTACTGAACTACTGCTGGGCCAATCCGTGTGCTCCACACTTGCAAGCTGATGACCAGAAAGGAGAACATGGCATCTGGATGCTGAAAACGTCCCCATCCTTAGGAGTCTGCATGTCAGCTGACACCTCTGAAGAAAGACATCCCCATCTCCCTTACAATCCCATGCACTGACATCTCATTGCATGAATGTAAATCACATCCATCCAAAAGCTAAAAAAAGGAGTCTAAAAAATGTCATTTTTAGTCTCCTAGCCCCTTTTACATGAATTGGTTGGAGAATAAGAAGGAAGTGGAAGTGAATGCTAAGTATAATAAAGTATATTTAGCCCAGCAAGTTATACACAAAGCAGAATTCTAAGCTTCTTGAAAGATTAAAAAATATACAAGGCAAGAACCTTTCCCTCAGTGAGCACTTATTCTAACTAAGGAGATAAGAGACATGTGAGGAGTTAAACATCAATAAAAGAGAGTCATTGGTATTCAGTGCAACAGACAAGTGGTTATGGGACTGAGTATAAAGTTTCATGAGAATGATTAGCAGTAAGAAAATTGGCTTTGTGTTAAAACACAAACTACTTGCTTCTCTTTATTAGCTCAAACAATTCCAGTAATGAAGAGAGCATCACTAGCATAAAGGGATGAATGGGGATTTAAGACTCTCCAGGGTTAAAGCAGACCAGCAACTTCAACAAGATCTACCTAGCTCTGAAAACAAGTGAAATCTTCAAGAGGAATTGACTGTGTGGCTGGCTGCAGTCCATCATTAGAGTCGGTTCTTCTCTTGTTCTTGGGTTATAGGGGCACTATAATGAGGAAAACCACAACAATCTAGATTAGTAAGTAAAACAGTAGCAAAATTGGGACAGTAAATAAATGAGGAATAAGAGTGTCCTCACAGGGAGGAAGCAAGATAAAACACCTTCCATGAGAGAGAAACAATACAGATATTAAAGGATTAACTCCCAGACCACTGACCATGGTAGGTAGCTCCTGGAAAGCTCATAAATTAAGGCCCTATGAACCATAACTGGATGGCATCATAAACTCACTGGACATGAGCTTGATTAAACTCCAGAAGATTGTGAAGGACAGGGAAGCCTGGTGCACTGCAGTTCATGGGGTGGCAAAGGGTCAGACACAACTGAGAGACTGAAAAACAATGAGCCTATGAAATCCATATCTTCACTTCGGCTTTACTTCTATGTGGGAAACCACAGGGACGTTTTCTGTTGGGGAGTATTTACGGTCTAGTTTGAGTTAGTCCTTTATTCAAGGCCAGAGTCTCTGAATACAGGTACCACCTACCCATGTTTAACTCTCAATAGGTGGCACAAACAAGGCAGACAGTGGAGAGTCAGCAAAATGGATTGGTACCATGAGCTGGAGGGATCTGAGAAGATGCCTCAAAGAAGAGCATTAACTCATAGGTGCGAATTCCATCATCTGTAAAAATAGTTACATTATGTGGAGCACAGTATGATTTCCTTCAGTTTAAAGTAGACCTTTCTTGGTTGGAAGGAAACATCATAAATTCTGAATAAATATTCTGTGGTATATACATCTCTGTTTCAGAATCACAAAAAAATATTATCTCTAGGCATATCTGTTTTCAGGCTTTCTTTCTGGATTTCTTTCTTCTGGATGTCAATAATCTCAATTCTTTGCCCATTTTTTAAAGAATTAACTTGCATTGAAAAGTAAGAAATAAAGTTTCCAGGATTTATCCCATCAATGCTTGTGGTTATGTGACAAATTATTTAAAGGAGTTTGACTAGTTTGGCATAATTAAGTACAATGCAATTACAATTTGGTGACAAAAAAGTTCTACTGGGGCAGGTACTTAACTAAAATTGAAGGACCTGCTAAGAGGGCACTAACCTAGTCACAGGGGGTGTCCTGGAAAGAGTGATGTCCATATTTTTAAGAGAGCATTTTAAATACTGGATTCTTCCCATAACGAGAGAGGACAGTGACATATTGAGATAGTGGCATAGATTGTTCTCCCCAGGTAGCTCTGAGATTTGCATATGGATCTCAAGGCTCCCTTGGATAAATACCTGTACGAGAGCAAAAGTAGTAGTCCTGAGCAAAGGGCGAGGTTGGAAGTGTGAGTTAACTGAAAGAGAGGCTTCAGCCAGTCCCAAAGGGAGTTCTGATGCTGGGGAGGCCCTTCAAAGACGCTTCATACTGAGGCAAGGGGATTGGGTCTTTGTGACCCAACATCTATCTGTATTAGAAGCAGGTAGCCCAAAAGAGGGACAAACTTGGGTACGGCAGCTCCCTTCATCAGACGGCGGTTCCTGGGGAGGCACTCACCTGTGAGCTGGCAGCTGGAAGAGTGGAGCACCTGGGCAGTGCCCCACAGGTATGAAAACCCACTGCCAGCAGGTCATTCTTTGGCCTCATCAGCAGAGCCCTCTATTTCTCCATGGTAACCTGAATAAGCCATAACGTTGGCAACAGCCCCAAATCTTCCATTAACAAAGAAGCATTTATTTGGCCTACATTTCCTAGAGCCAACCTCATTTTTTCACATGTTGGGCCTTTCTACCAAACGGATGCTTTGGCTTGATGACAAGTTCAGAGAGAGGCTTGGTAAGAGATCCACTGTCCCTGAAGTGAAAGCTCAATTCCCTCAAATGAAAAAGATCTGCTGCCCTCATGGACACCATCAGAAAAGTAACAACTTTAATTATAAAACAATGACTAGTTTTGAAGAATATACATACCAGAAATTTTTTATCTACTGTTACCCTGTTCAAGGTGATTAGTTGTGGGGGATCTGTACTTGACATTGTTTTAGAAACTGCTCTTGGAAATTAATTTCAAAGCCTATGACACATTTTTTAAAGAAAAAATATGGTTATGTGATGGAGAGAAGTAAGACTTAGGTAAAATGGGCTTGAATTCTCAAGTATACCACATATTACAGCTATTTGTCCTCAGCCAAATCATTTAACCTTTTTAAGCATCCTTCTTCTTTTCATATAAGATTGTAATAATAAGTATTGTCACTGGATTATCATGAGAAGTAAATGAGAACATATACATAAGATTCTGGAACATAAGAGAAAGGTCAGTTTCTTTACTCTTATTCTTCATTTCCTCTTTTCTCAATGAGGAAAGTCAATATCAGGAAAAGGCAACATTTCTCAGGTATTAGAGCTGTCCCTTTAAAACAATATTTTATTTGGGAATAGTTTCACACTTACAGAACAATGACAAAGTTACTTTAGAGAATTTTCAGATACCCTACACCCAATTTCCGTTATCAACATTCTAAACTAGTATAATATTTATTTTCATTACAATTAATGAACTAATACATTATTTTATTATTATTATTATTTTATTAGTTTTGCCATATAATGACATGATATCACCATGGGTTTACATATGCTCCCCCTCCTGAACCCCCCTCCCTCTAATACATTATTTTTTAAAAAACATATTTAAATATTTTTGGCTTATTTTGAATAGCCAAACATTATTTGAAATAAAATCTGGTAAATAATAGAATTTTCAAAAATTAATATAAATAAATAACTGAAGAAGGCTTGTGGGGCTTATAAACTGACATTTACAGACATTTCCAAAGGAGAGTTCCAGAAACACATTAACTCTGACAGTATCACACATTAACTCCGAACAGTATCACAGTTCTGACAATGTGAATTAGGTAGACAATCACTTTTGTAAACAGCTTACGGTGTTAATTTCTAAACTCCCTTTTTAAGCATTCTCACCTCTGTGTGCGTGTGTGTGTGTGTTTGTGTGCATGAACACTTGCCCACTAAATCGATTCAGTCGTGTCCAACTCTTTGCGACCCTATGGACTTAAGCCTGCCAGGTCTCTCTGTCCATGGAATTCTCCAAGCAAAAATACTGGAGTAGGTTGCCATGCCATCCACCAGGGGACATTCCCCACCCAGGGACTGAACCCACATCTCTTATGTCTCATGCACTGGCAAGTGGGTTCTTTACCACTAGCGTCAACTGGGAAGCCACATCCACACCCCATCTCCTACTAATATGAATCATCTTTCAAATCCAAGCAAAAATGATGGTGGGGGTAGAAAAGGGGTCACCAAAACATTTCAGGAGATTTGAATTCCAAGATAATGTCTTTAATTGGATTCAAGATGCAAATTTTGATATTCACAGATAAAAGACCCCAGTGAATGACACTTCTATAGTAAATTTATGTCAGTCTCTTTCTGAAACTTTTAATAAAATAAACTTAATAAAAAAGATGCCTCAAAACTTATTAGTAGTGATGCTTCCATCCTGAGAGACTTAGCCCTGAATATTTGGTCTGAGAGTATAGGAGGCTGTGGATTTCACTGAGAGTTTGTGGTGGAGTTTTATCAACATAGATCCCTTTTGCTGAGAGCATGTTTTGAACACCATTCTCACAGGTCCTCATTTGGCTTCTTGCATAGTTAATGCGGCCTCCATATAGAATATGCATGGTACTGACCAATGGCTGAAGTATTCAAATCACTCAAGCATCTCACAGCTAAGGATTAACAAAAATCTCCCTCTATGCTCCAAAGTAATTAAAACATGCAGTTTATGGGCCAATCTGAGAATTGGGAATACACCTGAAACTTCATAAAGACTCATTAAACCATCAAAGATAATCCTAAGCAAAACATACTTCTCTGTTTACTCCCTTGGTTGTTGCATGAAAACAGAACTGTTTGCTTGCCTCCTGCAATAGTGAATGCTCCATTTTGCCTTTTACTTAGATAGTGAAGAATGTATAGCTTCTTTTGGACAGACACTGACTACAGATGACAAGTTCTGTGCTCCTGGTTTCCCAGAAAGACAGTAACCCTCAGCGTACAGAGCTGTTAAACCCTGGGAGCAGACCTCAGAGAAGTGGAAAACTGGAAGCCCCTCCTATTTTATTTCATGCAGAGTTCGGATTATAACTCTGGGTGCTTTTGTAGGAAGAAGAATCCTGTAAATCTATGGCAGGCCTCTTACGCTGCCCCCATGGCTTGCTGCCAATGAGGCTAATGCCACCTCTACAGTACTCAAGTCACATTGTGTTCTGACCACAACTCTATGTGTAACCCCAGTCACAGACCAGATGTGCTAAGACAGCAAACACTTATCTGGAGGAGGGACAGGTCTTCCACTGTTCTGTTACTCCTCCTACCCTTGAAACTCTTGAGAACTTTCTTCTCCCTAATTTTCTATCTAACAAAGAAAGAGACAGCAGTTAGAGAAAATTCAGGGAACAGAAAAGGAGATGCAAATGGAGAGATGCTATTAGTATGGAAAACTACTTAGAGAATACTCTGCAGAAGTGTTATCAGTTCTTGAATTTCAAGTGACTTTAGTAACAAAGAGGTGTGTCCCTTTGACAAGATAGAATAGGAATCAGGCTCCAACTTACTAATTCTTTGTGGCTGTGCGCAGTCATGGATGTATCTCTATGGCCACATGCAAGAGGATACAGTAGGCTTGTAGACCCTACTCATCATGGGCCTATAACTCTTTTTAAAAGAGGGACTCTGTGAATCTACTGTTTCTCTAGCCATTGAGAGGACTCAGTGAAAATTGAGAAATTTAGTACAAGTATGGACAAAGCCCATGTAAATTCTGCAGGCTCCATCACATTTTTACGTCTTATTTAAACAATTTGCAAGACTCATCCAGTTGTCTCCAATGCCTGCGACTCAACACTAAGCATCTAGAATAAAAGCAGTATTTAGAGGAGGTATCACCCTGGGGAGTAAAAGTCATTAGAATACAGAAAACTAAAATAAAAAAAGAGCTTCACCCTATAAGGGTAGTAGAGTTCTTTCAAAGGTCAGCCTGGGTGGCACACACAGAACATGTTTGCCATATCCCATATTATGTGCATCAGGGGAATGTGGCTTTGGCCATACATGTATGATTAAAGAGCTAATGAATCACCTTGCAGTGGTGACCTCTGAATTAGAACTGCTTGAAAGCGCCTGTCAGAGTTAGTGCTTTGCAAAATATCAGCTGCTTATAGGCGGTCAATGCAATCAACTATGTTCATTAGGAGCTTGGGCTAGAATGAGTTAAAAAACTTACTGTCTAGCTATGAAACTTACACACTTGTAATTTATGTATAAATGAAAAAAATTTAATTTGTAGAGTATTTGTTCTCAGCATATTGTCTCACAGATATAGGGCTCTATGCTTAATAACAGTGTCAATTATTTTTCAATTGCTTTATCTTAACATACTTCTCTCCAGCATTAGAAATTTTGACAGTGTATTCATATTATAAGAGACCTTTAAAATATGATATGATAAACACCTTTGCACCATAGTTGCTTATTGACTTCAATGAAATGAACTAGTAATATTTACAAATCTAATATTCTTCTCTCAGTTCTAAATTTAATTGGAAACTGGAAAGAACAGGTTTCCAGTCAAAACTTTCCCCTCAGTTTTTCATATATGCAAAAGTGAAATATTCCATATAACTGCTGTAGTAGGATGCAGTTTTGAAACTGAACCCATATCTTAAATACTAGCCATATAATTTATACAGCATCACACAGCTCCAGGCACCTCATCAGGAAAACAAGGTTAACTTTCTCATAGAGTTATTTCAAGCAGTGGATAGGAAATTACATGTAAAGGAACCTAAAAATAATGAATATTCATTCAACAAAATTTTATTTTTATTTTGCTTTAATTGGAGGATAATTGCTCTACAACAGTGTGCTGGCTTCCGCCATCCACTGACGTGAATCGGCCACAGACGAACCTAGAGCCTATTGCACAGAGGGAGGGAAGTTAGCAAGAGGAAGACAAATACTGTATGTTAGCACCTGTGCATGGAATCCACATACATGGAAGCCTGTGTATGGGCTTCCCTTATAGTGCAGTTAGTAAAGAATCTGCTTGCAATGCAGCAGACCCTGGTTCAATCCCTGGGTTGGGAAGATCCCCTACAGAAGGGAACGGTTACCCATTCTAGTATTCTGGCCTAAAGAATTCCATGGACTGTGTAGTCCATGGGGTCACAAAGAGTCAGATATGACTGAGCAACTTTCATTCACTCATTGGTATCCAGAAAGATGGTACTGCTTATTCTCTTTGCAGGGCAGCTGTGCAGATGCAGACATAGAGAACAGACTTTTCAATAAAGATTTTTAAATCTACATCTTTCTGCTCTAAGCTTTCGACCTGTAAGGACAGACAGAACCCAAGGAATTTCCTTTGACCTAGAGAGTTCAGCCTCCTGAACTCAGTATCCTTCACATCTTGAATCTACTCTTCATCTCTTCCTAATCCCACATAATTTATACCATGGTAGATCACTTTACAAAATATTTCTGCTTTACATGGAGCTGAGACATCCATTTAATATCAGAGAAGACCAAACAGGTAATAGGAGTTAATAGAGAAGTTTCCTAAGAGCAAAGGATGTGACTTACTCATCTTTACAACACGGAAGCACATAGACACACACACACAGGAGACGCCTCGATACATTTGCTGTGTAAAGGATTTTGAACATCTGATCATATAACTTCTCTGAGCATCATCTCTCAAATTAATAAATTAACAATACTGACTTAACAGTATCACTAGAAATATCAATGAGAGAATGTGAAAATGTCTGCAACAGTAGCTGGCTGGGCTGTATGTGATACATTATTTAAATCATTGGCTTGAACCTCCAGCTTTCTCCACATGACTGACAAGCTAATAAAGACCTCTTTCCTCAAATTTGTGTCAAAATCAAAATCATGTCTTATATTAAGGGTATAAATATGAGTGCTTTACACTATATTCAAGCTCTCATAGGTAGATATCTAATACCATCTTAGGTAATCTCTATACCTGAAATATGACAATTCTCTTTGAAAACTTCCAACCTGCCATGAATTTGACCTGCTATTTTTTTGTAGCTAAGGCAAGGCCACATTCTGAATCATCAGCTACCTACACATCAGTAAGAATCACTTTATTAAGACATAAACTGCTAATGCTTGATCATGGTCTATATTCAGGACAGAACTTTGCACATTTTCATACAGTTTGAGAGAATAATAAACAGCTGATAATTGAGAAGAGTGTGTTTTGGCCAGCCTGGTTTAGTTGCTAAGTCATGTTCAACTCTTGCGACCCCATGGACTAGAGCCCACCAGGCTCCATTGTTCATGGGATTTTCCAGGCAAAAATACTGGAGTGGTTTGCCATTTCTTTCTCCTGGAGATCTTGCTGACCCAGGGATTGAACCTGGGTCTCCTACACTGCAGGCAGATTCTTTACCAACTGAGGTACTAAGGAAGCCCATTCTTTCTCTTTGGAGCAGCCTATTCTTTTTCAAATAAATGTCTCATGATTAAATCGTCTCTCCAGAAAGGAGACTGCTGTGAAGTTTGTTGTTACTCTCACAATGCTTCTCAGAATATTTCTAAGTCATATAACTTTCACTGTGGTTTGATCCTCAAATTTGTGTCTATCTGCACTGATTACTGATTGGCTCCCTCAAAGCCAGTTCCACCAGAAGTTAGCTTTCTATCGGCAGGGTCAAAATTCAAGACTTAACAGCCACTGTTGGTTCCCTGGTGGCTCAGAGGTAACGAATCAACCTGCCAATGTAGGAGATGTTGGTTTAATCCCTGGATTGGGAAGATAACCCTGGAGAAGGAAATGGCAACCCACTTCAGTATTCTTGCCTGGGAAATCCCACAGAGGAGCCTGGTGGGCTGCAGTCCATGGGATCTCAAAGAGTCACACGTGACTAAACAACTAAACAAAACATAGCTCAGCAAATAGTCAGAGAGAATGTTGAACAAACGACCCAAGCAGGGTACTAGGGACCACCCTGATCAGTCTTCAGCTCTTTACTTCTGAAGAAGTGGTCAGGTAGAAGGTCAGGATGATCGCTAGATGATGGACATCACTCAGGAAGCTCAAGACAATAGCTGTCCTGATGAAAAATCAGAGAAATGAAGAACCCAATATGTAAGAAATTAAAGTTTGCAACATTAAAAGACAGTTTTAAGACATATACATGGCCAAAAACTACATGAAAAGATGCCAAGCTTAACTAATTGTTACAGATTGTAAATCAAAACTATAATGAGGTAGCACCTCACACCAATCAGAATGGCCATCATCAAAAAGTCTACAAATAACAAATGCTTGAGAGGGTGTGGTGTGGAGAAAAGGGTTCCCATCCTACACTGTGGGTGGGAATATAAGTTGGTACAATCATTATGGAGAAGAGTATGTGGGTCCCTTAAAAAAAAATTAAAGTAGAACTACTATATGATCCAACAATCCCATTCCTGGGCACACATCCAGAGAACACTACAAGACATGGGAACAACCTAAAGGTCTGTTGACAGAAGAATGGATAAAGAAGATATGGTATATATGAGGGAATACTACTCAGCCATAAAAAGAATGAAATAATGCCATTTGCAGAGAAGTAGATTTAAGGGACTAGATCTGATTGACAGAGTGCCTGACGAACTATGGACGGAGGTTCATGATGTTGTAGAGGAGACAGGGATTAAGACCATCCTCATGGAAAAGAAATGAAAAAAAGCAAAATGGCTGTCTGAGGAGGCCTTACAAATAGCTGTTGAAAGAAGAGAAGTGAAAAGCAAAGGAGAAAAGGAAAGATATTTCCATTTGAATGCAGAGTTCCAAAGAATAGCAAGGAGAGATAAGACAGCCTTCCTCAGAGATCAATGCAAAGAAATAGAGGAAAACAACAGAATGGGAATGATTAGGGATCTCTTCAAGAACATTAGCGATACCAAGGGAACATTTTATGCAAAGATGGGCTCGATAAAGGACAGAAATGGTATGGACCTAACAGAAGCAGAAGATATTAAGAGGTGGCAAGAATACACAGAACTGTACAAAACAGATCTTCATGACCCAGATGATCATGATGGCGTGATCACTCACCTAGAGCCAGACTTCCTGGAATGTGAAGTCAAGTGGGCCTTAGAAAGCATCACTAAGAACAAAGCTAGTGGAGGTGATGGAATTCCAGTTAAGCTATTTCAAATCCTGAAAGATGATGCTGTGAAAGTGCTGCACTCAATAGGCCAGCAAATTTGGAAAAGTCATCAGTGGCCACAGGACTGGAAAGGTCAGTTTTCATTCCAATCCCAAAGAAAGGCAATGGCAAAGAATGTTTGAACTACCGCACAATTGTACTCATCTCACATGCTAGCAAAGTAATGCTCAAAATGCTCCAAACCAGGCTTCAGCAATACGTGAACCATGAACTTCCAGATGTTCAAGCTGGTTTTAGAAAAGGCAGAGGAACCAGAGATCAAATTGCCAGCATCTGCTGGATTATCAAAAAAGCAAGAGAGTTCCAGAAAAACATCTACTTCTGCTTTATTGACTATGCCAAAGCCCTTGACTGTATGGATCACAATACACTGTAGAAAATTCTGAAAGAGATGGGAATACCAGACCATCTGACCTGGTCTTAGGAAACCTGTATGCAGGTCAGGAAGCAACAGTTAGAACTGGACATGGAACAACAGACTGATTCCAAATAGGAAAAGGAGTACGTCAAGGCTGTATATTGTCACCCTGCTTATTTAACTTATATGCAGAGTACATCATGAGAAACACTGGGCTGGAAGAAGCACAAGCTGAAATCAACATTGCCAGGAGAAGGAGAAATATCAATAACCTCAGATATGCAGATGATACCACCCTTACGACAGAAAGTGAAGAGGAACTAAAAAGCTTCTTGCTGAAAGTGAAAGAGGAGAGTGAAAAAGTTGGCTTAAAGCTCAACATTCAGAAAACTAAGATCATAGCATCTGGTCCCATCACTTCATGGGAAATAGATGAGGCAACAATGGAAACAGTGGCTGACTTTATTTTTTTTGTGCTCCAAAATCACTGCAGATGGTGATTGCAGCCTGAAATTAAAAGACGCTTACTCCTTGGAAGGAAAGTTATGACCAACCTAGATAGCATATTGTAAAGCAGAGGCATTACTTTGCCAACAAAGGTCCATCTACTCAAGGCTATGGTTTTTCCAGTAGTCATGTATGGATGTGAGAGTTGGACAATGAAGAAAGCTGAGCTCCGAAGAATTAATGCTTTTGAACTGTGGTGTTGGAGAAGACTCTTGAGAGTCCCTTGGACTGTAAGGAGATCAGTCCTGGATGTTCCTTTGAAGGACTGATGTTGAAGCTGAAACTCCAATACTTTGGCCACCTCATGCAAAGAGTTGACTCATTGGAAAAGACCCTAATGCTGGGAAGGGTTGGGAGCAGGAGGAGAAGGGGACGACAGAGGATGAGATGTTTGGATGGCATCACCGACTCGATGGACGTGGGTTTGGGTAGACTCTGGGAGTTGGTGATGGACAGGGAGGCCTGGAGTGCTGCAATTCATGGGGTTGCAAGGAGTCGGACACGACTTTGCAACTGAACTGAGATGGACGTAGAGATTGTCATACGAGTGAAGTGAGTCAAACAGAAAAAAATATATATTACATCACTTATATGTGAAATCTTAAAAATAGATACAAAGGAACTTATTTACCAAATAGAAACAGACTCAGAGACTTCAAAAACAAACTATGGTTACCAAAGAGGAAAGTTGGGCTTAACATATATTTACTACTATATATAAAATAGTTAACAAGGACCTATTGTATAATACAGTGAACTCTACTCAGTATTTTGTAATAACCTATATGGGAAAAGGATGAGAAAGAATGGATATAGGCAAATGTATATCTAAAAAAGTTTGCTGTACACCTGAAACTAACACAACATTGTAAATCAACTATAATATAAAATTAAAAAAAAAACTTTAAGACAGTTGTAAGGGCAGAGTCTTGAAATCTCTATTTAAATACAAATTACCTGATAGAGAAACTCCTCCAAACACTTGTACCTATTATCACAGTAGTACCTACAGTTGAAGACACAGCCAGTGGACACTGTTGAGCCCTGGGAGGCAGGAGAAACTCTGGCCCAAGAGACTGCAAAGCTGAGGGAACAGGGAAGGTGGGAGGGTCCTAGGGTGGTCTGGCGTCCTGGGGAGCAGAGAGAAGCCACCTAGCTGACCCATACACCCCTCATAGCACACCACTTTGTGCAAGGTTTTGCTGACAAAATTCAACCACAGTATACAGACTGATACCATTTCTGGTTTGGGTTCTCCCCCATTATTTTAAGTAAATATAAGTGAGTAAATTAATTCAATGCTGCCAAACCTTCTCCAACCTTTTTTTAAAAGACATATTGATCAACAGTTATTTAAAGGTAGGGCTTTTCATAGCCAAAATCTCTTGCAGAAATTTAGATTCTTTATAAGCAACTCATCACACTGTTTTAAAGATGTCTAAGGAAGTGGCTCAACTTGAATTCCTATGAAACAACCACAGATGGTTAAGAAAAAAGATGATGAATGGCCTAGACTTGCAGAGCCATGTAAATGAATCGCTCCCTACAGAAGGTGTTTTTCAGAAAAATCCAACAAACTATCTTAAAAAAAATAGATTCTATGGTTTAATGACCTTCACTCTGATTTAAACTAACTTCACATTTACTGGGAACAGAAGGGAATAACAGTGCAGAGGAATCGCTGTAATTCGATAAATCTTGTGAGCATTCTGATCTTTGTCAATGTATATCTGACACCCCAAATTATTTTATTTTAGTATCACTCTGTGAACAAGGCTCCATGTGCCAGTAGGACAGTTTATAAGCTAATTAAATTCATATTGAAAAACTTTCTCCCTGGCTTTTCACTGCATTTGATTTGAGCATTGTATTACACATTCTTTAATATTGATTATTTTTCTAATAGAAGTATTGATCCCACCATGAAAGTGTCATTATTTTTCAATTGCAAAAAATGTAAAATCTCAAAGCTACCTACCACCTAACATTTAATATATATGTAGACAAGAATATGGTTCAGTTCAGTTGCTCAGCCATGTCCAACTCTTTGCGAACCCATAGACTGCAGCACACTAGGCTTCCCTGTCCATTACCAACTCCCAGAGCCTACTCAAACTCATTTCCATCACATTGGTGATGTCATCCAACCATCTCATCCTCTGTTGTCCTCTCCACCTCAAGGATATGGCATCTCTTGCTAGAAAGCTATTTACGTGTGTGGGGATTTAAAAAAAATAATCCTCTAATATGGTATTATTATGCTTTCCTTTTCTGTATTTCACTTCTGCTTTCATTCTCGTACCTGAATGACTTGTGAAAGGGCACAGTTATACCATTCCAGAAGAAGTGACTGCTGGAGAGTGGGAAAGAAAGGGCAGAGAAGTCCAAGAGTTAATACTTAAGAAGCAGGAAAAAAAAAAAAATTTTTTTTTAAAGCCAAGAAAGTGAGACAATTCTGGAAAAAATATACAGGAAAACTGAATGTTGCACACAATCTAGAAATCAGCACATGGGCAGCCATGGGTTGAGTTGGGAAAAGTTACACTTGAGGAATTAATTTTGAAGGCAGGATGCGGGGGTAACAGCAGTGCATAAGCAAAGACATGAAGCAGCAGCTGGTTCCTGCCAGTAGGCACTCTTTGATGAAAGAAATAGTGCCGACCAACCCAGATTCTGGAGACTGGTTTTTCAGGTTCAAATCCAGCTGAAGTGATCAAGAAAATTATTTAAGTCCCCACACATAAAAGGAGAACAGCAAAAGGCTCTACCTCATAGACTGTTATAAGATTTAAAGGAGGAACTATTTAAGCGCCTAAAGCAGTCCTTGCAAATATATGATGACATAAACTTTTGTTAAACAATAAAGTGAAATTGAAGAAATTAAAAAGATTTATGAGATGAATATGTAAATAGGGATCAATTAATTTCATGTGACCCAGTCATATGAATATTTCTTAGAATATTCCATTAGCCATATGTCTTCCTCTGACCCTGATTTTAATTTAGTGTGAGAGACCAACAGACCAAAGGTCACAACCTCTGAATCCCACAGACTGCTTGTCCATTTCCCCAACAATGGGGGCAGAACTAAGCCTAACCTTCAACCCTTCAAGGAAGCAACAGGAACATTTGAGCGGGAAATGTGATTAAATTAAGGTCCTGCCAGTACTTCCACATGCTTATTTTCAGTATGGTTTAATTAAAATTTCTGACATGAAGAGAGCTATTTCTGTTCATCTATTCAGAGCTGGTTATGGAGGGGGAAAAAAATTGAAACAGGCTGTTTCAGTCAATTTGCAACAATACAGTTGTATAATTAAGCTGGAAGCATATAAAGAAAGTTAGTCTATATAATTTCTCCTCTTATAGAGGTATTCATTAGAGAACAAATAGAGGTCTCAGATAGTATAATGTTCAGGCAAGCCAGTCAGAAAAGAACATAGTTGTTTCAAAATGTTCAATGTGGGCTCAATACCCAAAATTCTAATTGTATCCTATTTTATCATTAATTCATTTTGAAAAGCAACAGAATGGTCAGAATGAACTAACTGATGCACTACTTCTTAGCTACTTATTGCTGATTTATGCTTAATATTCCTTTAGGTTATAGGTATATATGCATTATTTTTAGTAACTAAAATAACAGAAACTAAATAATTATCTGCAAAGGATTTGGATACTCTAGCCATTGTTATATCCAGACGGGGAAATGGGTACCATATATCAGAAAAATATCTAGGAGCCATTCAAGTTTTCTGAAAGGAAAAGAGCATGGATATAAATTCTAAACAGTTTTTCTCTCCAGACTGAAAGAACTCCATCAGATCATAGATCTTGTTCATCTCTCCCCTCAGCCTGAAACCAGAGATTGCTACAGGACTATTTATTCAGGCTTCAATGCACAGCTCCGTTTGTCAGCTGGCCTGGGTGGGTGAGCGATGGCAGGACTCGCCCGTCACCTAGAGAGCAGCAGCCGCTCTGAGTTCTGAAGACACCGAGGAGGGGAGCGGCAGCCTTACGTCATGCGCCAGAAAGCTGCATCCTCCCACCCACATGGATGTGTGTGCTGCCTCCACACACCTGGGCCAGGGCTTTGGGTACCATCCATTATGCCAGTGATCACACAAGTCTCTAGCTTCCTGGGGAGCTAAGGTGAGGAACGCTTAATTGCACTGCAAAACAGCTTTTGCAGAAACAGATGTAGCCTTTCACATTCTGGTGACTTTGGGGGGTGGTGGTTGGGAAGAAAAAAGTAGAGGGAGGAGAAGGGATTGAAAAAAGAGAGAAGGAATAGAGGGGTGGGGAGCAAAGACACAAAACCTACTAGATTTCTGTCTCACTTTTCATCTGTCTCTATCACACAAGTGCCACCTAGAGAATAAAGGAGTGGCCTGGGGTGGGGGTGTGATTGTCATTTGAACAAATGTGCTTCACTAGATTTAGTCACAGAGTGAAGATAGCAAATACTTATCAGAGCTTTATTAATATAACTGAGATTCTGTGAGATGCACACCTTCATGTTCTGACATACGTACAAATCATGAAACCATCACCACAATCAAGAAAATGAACATAGCCGTCTCTGCCCAAAGTGGCCTCAGGTCTTCTGGCGCTTTCTCCTTACCTCTCTGCCCACTTTCAAGCAAACACTATCTGCTTTCAGTCTAATTAGTCTAATTAGAGACTAATATGCATTTTCTAGGATTTTTTTATATAAGTAGAATTGTATGGACTCTTTTTTGTCTGACTTTGAGGGTAGCATATGTTTTTGCATTTTCAATTTATTTAATTTTTTAAAATTTCACTGTGGTAAGAACACTGAAAAACCAACAAAGCAAGGTCCCTATCAAATTACCCATGACATTTTCACAGAACTAGAACAAATAATTCTAAAATTTATGTGGAACTAAAAGATCTAGAATCACCAAGGCAAATGAGAAAAAGAACAAAGTAGGAGGCATAACCCTCCCAGACTTCAAATGATACTGTAAAGCTACAGTAATCTAAACAGCATGAAATTGGTGCAAAAACAAATGTATGGACCAACAGAACAAAATAGAGAGTTCAGAAATAAATCCACACACTTATGGACAATTAACCTTTGACAAAGGAGGCAAGAATATACAATGGGCAAAAGACAGTCTCTTCAGCAAGTGGTGATGGGAAAAGTTGGGCGGCTGCATGTTAATCAATGAAGCTAGAACACACCTCGTGCACACACACACACACACACACACACACACACACACACACACAAAACTTAAAGTGGCTTAAAGCCTAAATGTAAGGCAAGAAACAACAAAAGTCCCAGAAGAAAATATAGGCAAAACATTCTCTCACATAAATCATACCAATCTTTTAGGTCAGTCTCCCAAGGTAATAGAAATAAAAGCAAAAATAAACATATGGGACCTAACCTAAATTATAAGCATTTTTATAGCAAAGAAAAGCATCAACAAAATGAAAAGACAATCTGAGAGAAAATATTTGCAAGTAACCCACAAAGTGTTAATTTCCAAAATATACAAACAGCGCATATAATAATTTTTTTAAAAAGCCAACTAAAAAATGAGCAGAAGATATAAATAGGCATTTCTCCCAAAAAAACAGAGATGGTCAATGGGTACATGTAAAGATGCTTATCATCACTAATTATTACAGAAATACAAGTCAAAACTACAATGAGGTACCACTTTACACAGGTCAGAATGGCTATCATTAAAAAACCTACAAATAATAAATGATGAAGAGGGTGTAGAGAAAAAGAAACCTTCCTACACTGTTGGTAGGAATATATATATATTGGTTAAGCCATTATTAAAGACAGTATGGCGGTTCCTCAAAAAACTAGAACAAAATTGCCATATGATCCTGCAATCCCATTCCTGGGCACATACCCAGATAAAACTTTAATTGGAAATGATACATGCACTTCTATGTTCACAGCAGCACTATTTACAATAGCCAAGACATGAAACAGCCTAAACATCCATGGACAGATGAATGGATAATGAAGGTGTCGTGTGTATGTAAGTGCATGTGTGTGTATACACAAACATATATATATATATACATACACACCAAAATATTAAACAGCCATTTAAAAATGAAATAATGCAATTTGCAGCAACATAGATGGACCTAAAGATTATCATACTAAGCAAAGTAAGTCAGAAAGAGAAAGACAAATACCATATGATATCACTTATATGTGGAATGAAAAATATGAAACAAATGAACCTATCTACAAAATAGAAACAGACTCACAGGCATAGAGAACAGATTCGTGGTTGCCAAGGGGGAGGGAAGGGAAATTGGGATTAGCAGATGCTAATACATATACATATGTATTATATATATGTGTGTATATAACTGAGTCACTCTGTTGTACAGCAGAAATTAAAACATTGTAAATCAACTATAGTTCAATAAATTTTAAAATTCATTAAGAGGGTAGATCTCATATGTAATGCACAATACAGTATTGTTGATTATAGGTACAATGTTGTACAGCAGATTTCTAGAAAGTATTCATCTTGCTTAACTGAAACTTAATGCTCATTGCCTAGTATTAATAATTCCCCATTTCCCCTTCCCCTCCTTGGCAATCAACATTCCACTATTTATTTCTATGAATTTGACTATTTCAGAGACCTCATATAAATGGAATAATATAGTACTTGTCCTTCTGTGACAAGTTTATTGCAGTTAACATACCACCTCAAGATTCATCCATGTTGTTACATATTGCAAAATCTCCTTTTTTAAGGCCAAATATTTTTCTATTATTTTCCTTATGCATTCACCTGACAATGGACATTTAGGTTGTTTCATAACTTGGCCCTTGTGAATATTACTTTAATGAATTTGGGAGGGCCAATTGTCTCTTTCTGTCTTTTTGGATAAACACCCAGAAGTGAGATTGATGCATCATATGTTAGTTCTATTTTGGATTTTTTTGATGCACCTCTATCCTCTATAACAGCTGTACCATTTTGCATTCCCATCAAAGTGGCCAAGGGTTCTAATTTCTCCATATGCTTGCCAACACTTGTGTTTTATTTCTTTGGTAATAGCTGACAAGCAGAAGATGGTATCTCATTGTGGTTTTGATTTGTAGGTCCCTGATGACTAGCTACCTTGAGCATTGTTTCATATACATATTGACCATTTGTATGTCTTCTTTGGAGAAATTTCTGTTCAAGTTCTTAGCCCAATTTTTAATTTGGTTGTCAGGGATTTTTTGCCATTGAGTTGTAGGGCTTTCTCACACACTCTTTTGCCCCATCTCACTCCATCTTTCTCTTCGTTGTCTTTAATCAGTTTTTAATTCTAACACTTGGCAGCCAATGCAAAAGCATTTATAACCCATTCACACAAACCAGAACTTCACACAGACCATGGATTATAATTGGGTTGATGTCCTGATGAGACAAATACAAATGTGTTACCCATCCCAGACTATTTGAAACTCTCCTCGTCACACAGGAATCACAGTGGTCCCTGGTGCCAAAGGCAGAGTATATTATCACAGGGGATAATAACAGGAGATGTGCTTTAGATGCTGGAGATCAACTACTTAGCACACACTCTTGAGTTCATCTTGGAAAAATTTTAAACATGATGTCTGTCATTTTACCTCTACAGCTTCAATCCTTTGAACCTTCAAGAGCCCATTCACTAAGAATGAACATAGATTTTGAAATCAATCTGCCTTACTGTATTTGGGCTGCTTTAACAAAATACTACAGACTGGGTGGGTGGCTTGTAAATAACAGAAATGTATTTCTCACAGTTTTGGAAGCTGGAAAGTCTAGAGATCAAGGTACTGGCAGATCTGCCATCTGGTGAGCACCCACTTCCTAGTTTATGGATGGCTGTCTTCTCACTGTATCCTCAGATGACTAGGTCTCTCTCCTGTCTCTTTTGTAAGGGCATGAAGCTCATCCATAAGGATTCTACCCTGTGACCTCATCACCTCCCAACACCCCACCTTCTATTATCATCACATTAGGAGCTAGGTTTCAACATACGAATTTTAGGGAGACACAAAGAGTCTGTGAGAACTCTTTCTTGAACTTTGGAGTTGATCAGTTAAACTGGGATGAAGTAATCATTAAAATAAATGGGAAAAGAGCACAAGTGAAAGATAGAGAGATTCACTTAAAGGAAGTTAGAGATCCACCACCTGCCCTGATTCCAGAGCAGCTCTAACAGACATCTTTGAAACTCCAGTGCTAGTGTTCAGACCTACTCAGTGGGAACACTGCCCGCCTGGACAGCCGAGAAGACCAGGCTTGCAACCCGTGGGCCACACTGAAAGTCTCTGAATGTCAGAAAATCCACTGGAGCAGCCAGCTCTCCCCTAGCAATGAAGTTGCCTCTCTGGAACCAATCATAACTTCACAGAAGGAAAGTAACCCAACTCTAAAGAAAAAAGTGTTTCTTGAAACCTGAACATTTGAGTCACAACAAGTATCTGACCCAGTTCTGCAGACATGAATTCTTTCCACCAGTAAAACCAGTAGACTGAAACAGTCATTTTGACTCCTGTATAAAAAAAAAAAATCATTACTCAACAACACTGTCACATTCCCAAGGGGAATATTCATGCCAAAATAAGGTGCATGAAGAAATCAACTAAGAAAAGATGGAGAGAGGAGATATGAAAGGACAGCTTATAATCCTGGAAGTGAGAACTACTGTGTGGCCTTGGGGGGAGTCATTTCACATTTCAGGACACATTTCACCTTTTGTGGAGTAAGAAAGTCAGGCTAGTAGGCCCTGCCTCCTTTCCAAGCTCCAGTACTCAGCAAGGCACAAGGAGAGGAAAGAAACAGGACAACAGGACCAGTAAGATTCAGATTGACTAGTGTGTATTTGTGGCTTTAAAAAAAAATTACATCTCAAGACCTAATCTAGCCAAAAGGCAGAAGACAGCCAGACAGAAAGCACAAATGGGACATCGATCCAAAAAGGTCACAGACAAGCCATTCTAGATCTCGGCCCCAGACTCTGAGCCATCCACCAAGAAATTTAAGAGGATGTCTCCAAGAGTCCAGCTGCTTTTAAACCAGCGTCTCCACTTCAAATGGCAAAATAATTCCATCTGACCATTCTCTTTGTAGTGAGAGGTTATAGCTATAAACCTGCCAGCACCCTGCCATTGCTGGCACTTACACTGCAGGGTCACTGGCCTGTGAAATACATTCCGTAGTGTTGGTGAAAACAAGGCGATCTACACAGGTCAATGTGTGGTCCAAGACCCAGGGTCTCATTCTCTCCCTTACACTCTGCCACTCCCTGCTCTCAGTTGAAAGCAGTAATGTTTTAATGGTCTGGAGGATTTTCTCTGCTCCTATTGTTAACAGCCTAAGGAATTAAATGGACTCTCCTCAGAAGAATTGTTCTCAAATGAAAATAAAAGACAGTGCCAAAACCTGTAAAACAATGGTTCTCAAACTCCAGTGAGCATCAAAACTACCTGGAGGGCTTGTTAAATCACAGATTGCTGGGCCCCAGCTCCAGTTTCTTTCAGAAGGACTGGGGTAGAGCCCAAGAATTTTGGTACTGATGCTGCTCATCTGGGGACCACACTTTGAGAACAACTGCTTGAAATAATTTTCTTTTTCTTGGCTTAGAGAAATTTAATGCTTGACCCATCAATAGCAATAATACTTGACATTTATCAAGGATTTACTATGTGCTAGACAGAAAGTGCTAAGTGATTTACTCACAGAAATCATGTTATTTATTCCTGATACTACCTCTTTGAGGTATTGGTTATTATTTCTTTTTCACAAGTAAGGAAACCAAAGTTTAAGGAGATTATGAAGAGAATAGCAGAAAAGAAGGCCAAGTCCCATGGTGATCTCTGAGGAAACTGAGGCAAGTAGAATACCAAATGGGTTTGCATTTGGGATCTGAAAAATCACAACTAAGCAAGCGAGAAATCAAAGAAACATGGAAAAATAGAAGTCCCAGTGAAAAATGTCTGGGTCTTCACAAGAAATGAGCCAATAGATTCAAAATCAAAAGCCATCACTATCTCCAACTGCATTCCCAGTACCAAGGACAGAGTTGTCACATCCTACAGCCTTTGAGATCATATAGATGATGGGGGGACTGTCACTGCTGCTGTTATTGTTAGAGTCAGGAATGTTATAATTATGCATCTGGTTGTCTCCAGATGATACCACCTTCCTTAAAACCCTCTTAAGGTCTAGTTGTTATAATTTTTTAAAATTTTTTTCTCACACTTCATGTACTTCAGAAGCAAAAGTTAGGGTATGTGTGAGAAAGTAATGCTAGGGACTTAACACAATATAAGTTTTTTTCTTACTCCTGTAAAGTCCAAACTAGCGACCAAAAGCAGCAGATATTCAGGACCCCAGGATCCTTCCATTCAGTAACTGGTCATCCCCCAGAGCCTGAGAGTCCTCCAGGATCCTCTGTATCCCTCAAGCAGACAGGAGGAGAGAGAGAACGGAGCATTGCACATAGAAGGTTTCTATGGGACAGGATCGGAAGTACTGAGCACAGTTCCATCCTCATTCTGTGGACCAGAACTACATCACGACCACTCTTAATGGCAGAGAAGGCTAAGAAATACTGTTTGTATGCCCAGGAAGAAGCACTACCAGGATCAGTGCGCATCTAGGTCGTGTTTGTCACAGAAATTGCTTCCAGATCATTTGTCATCTTTCTTCTTTCAGTCCAAAACACTTCAAGTCATTAGCTGCGGACTTTCTCACACCCCTATAAGCCTCTCAGGAACTCGCCTTCATTGACCAGTGGATTTAGCACCTAGTTTATTGTCTCTTTACTTCTCTATCAATCTTGACATCTTCAGCATCTCCAAGGATGAGCCATTCACCATCACAGCCTCTCTGTTTCTTGACCTCCTCACCTCTAGCAAATTTGCTCTTTTTTTCATCCTATCTCACCTCACTTCTACCCCTCCACCAATCTTAGTGGAATCACTTGCAGGAATTTCCAGTTCCTGCCCACCGACCACCATCATTTATCTTCCCAGTGTACTCATATTACTCCCACTGCCAGATTGCTTGACTTCATGAAAAACACCAACCCACTGATCCCAACAATGCTTACCACTCTCATCCTCTGACCTCTTCATTCTGTAGGTAACCTTAGCATTTAAATAATCACTCCTCTAAAAACACAGTATTTCCCTAATCCTCATCTGTTATACTCCATTAATGATCACCACCTCCAAAAATTCCAGACTGGCTACCCTGTACCTGCTGCCTCTCCCAGGCTTGCTCCCAATCAGCCGAACATCTTCTTCACAAGTATTTCAGTGCTTCTCCCAAACCATTTCTGCAGCCACTTAAAGTTAGACTAGGCCAAGAGGTAGCTAACTATAGCCCACATGAGCCGAATTCAGCTCAATGCCTGTTTGTGTAAATAATTTTTTGAAGCACAGCCCTGCTCCCTGGGTCACAAAGCTTCTATGGCTACTTAGTGCTGCAACAACAGAGGTGAGTAGTTTTGACAGAAACTGTATGGCCCGCAAAGCATAAATTATTTACTGTCTGGCCTTTTATAGAAAAATACTTACCAACTCCTTGTTTACTCTCATGTTCAGTGTCATCTGAGTTTTAACGGCCATAAAAAGTGCCATATATTTTGAAAGGTTTTTCTTTTTTTTATTAAAGGATAGTAATTTTTAATTGCTTGAATTATTTATACTCCTCAGTTATCTACAAAAATAATTGATTGAGCCCTGATGCCACAATATGACTATACATATTTATGTGTGCTAATTCGCCTTATATTTTTTGAGTACCTTAAATCACCATCCTATTGGAACTTAAAATAGTCCTGTAATGAGGGAGGGGCAGCTATTACTGACTCAATATTAACAATGAGAAGAGAAGCGAACTGAGGCAAGCAGATTAAATGACAGCCCATCAGATAACTGCACCTGGGCTGAGATGCCAACTCCAGAGTCTGGCTCCTTGCCAGCCAGTGCTGTCTCACTCAGAGCTGCTGCCTCTCACAGGCAAACGCACCTGTCCTTGTGGAAACACTGGGTCCTCTGTCCCCATCAGCGCTCCTACCACAGGGCCCTGTATCAGAGCACGCTGGCCCCCAGCCACAGGCCAGCATGCCAACTCCTGGCACACTGCCAAGGGCCTGGGAGAAATGCCTACACAAAACGCCAGAGTGTGGACAGCACCACACCCGGGCTTGGCATAATTTTTCTTCATAGGAAGGTAAAATGTAATTGCCAAGGGGGGAAAAAAAAAAAATCACCGCTTTCTCTGAATAGTAACCCTGCCAACTACACAAGTGAAGGGTAAACCGTTTTGTCAGTTTCCCTAGCTTCCTGAGTTTCTCATATATATCTTCCTCCAAAGTGGGATGAAAGCTGACCTTCAGGTGTATTTATGGCTCACCTAGAACAACATCAGTTGAAGACTTCTAATTGCTTTGAAAGTGAGCAATAGAACTGGGATTATGTGATTATGTTTAACACATAAATCTTAAATTGGGAGATAAAAAAAAAATGACCATGCATGACTTCCATGGAGGTCATTTAGCAACAGCAAAATCTGGCTTCAGAGCCATCCAGCCATCCTCAGACACCCACTATGTCTCCTACCTTCTTCAACAAAGGGTGCTCACAGTTCCTCCCTGTCCATAATCCCCAGAGACTCGTTCAGCCAAGTGTGCTGGTCTGCCATCATTCAGCTCACTGACCCCAGTCCAGAGTTCATGCACACTAAGAGCAGCTGAGCCACTCTGGGGAGAGCCTCTGCCTGCATACATCAATAGACAGGAGATTCTTAACCCGATGTCACTCTCCTATTTGACAAACGTACAACCCGAGCAGAACTCCCCCCAAACCAGCCTGTCGCAGCCTTCATCTCAATACCTCTTCTCCCTCAAACCCAATCCTTCATCACTAATACCAACCTGCCCTTCAGGATGTCACAGGGCAAGGGACTGAACTAGATCAACTCTCCAACATGTTTCTAAAAAACCTGGGAGAGGAACTAAATACTCACTTTCTAGGAGGACTTCTACTGCAAACTGCAAATTGGAATAGATGTGCAGTAAACACTAAAACTGCAAACCAAAGTCAAAAAACCTAGCTATATGAACACTGTACCTCAATTACTTCTCTTATGTGTGTCCTTTTGTCCATCCTATCAAGGAGTCTAATATCTTGAAAGCAGGAACAATATCTTACCTTTTAGTAGCATCTCCAGACCTAACACACGCCCTGACATTTAAGAGACACTCAATACTAGTTTAATTAATATTGTTAGATGGCAAAGGGTTCAGAATCTAGATCCTAGATGGATCATTCTAGCCAAAAGTCCAATTTGTAATAATACCTTTATCCTATCTCAAAGGCTACCAGAAGCAGCAATCATAGTTAAAATGTTCCACGAAGAAATGTGTTGACAGCTTTTTAGTGCTTTTTTCAATGTGTGATTTTTTTAATATAGGACATGGCTGAAAATACAGCACTTTTTATACTACAGAGCCCAACCAAGTAGACTGGCTGTCTAGTAATCCTATCAGGCAATTCCAGTTGTTCTCATATGGAATCTAAAGGGACAGAGTTACCACAAGCTTGAGAGTGACCAGCCCAGGTCACACAGAAGCTAATAAGCCAGTCCGCAAATAGAAACAAGAATTCCTGCTCGTGGTGTCTGAGGCTTCCGTACTGAAACTTTTAGTCGCTCAGTCATATCCGGCTCTTTGGGACCCAATGGACTGTAGCTCACCAAGCTCCTTTGTCCATAACATTCTCCAGGCAAGAATACTGGAGTGGGTTGCTATTCCCTTCTCCCGGGGACCCAGGGATTGATTCTTTACCATCTGAGCCACCAGGGAAGCCCCTCCACACTGAAAGACCCTGTTTCTGAAATAGTCTTTATAGACCACTTTGCTGGGATACTGCCTTTGTCCTTGAAGAAGTGGCTTCTTACAAAAGCACCACTAACAGTGCTGAGCTTCATGAAAAAATCTAAGGTCAGCTTCAGGAATGTAGATCTTATAAACGGGCACATCTTATAAATGAACATTACAACTCAAGCCACAGATTAAACATTAATAGCAATGCATAAAAAAGGCCCAGAGTACGACAGACTAGTTAGATTTGCCCCCAATAAGAGACAGATGCACATTTATATTTTCCATGTATTCATTTTTAGTAAGATTCCAAACCCCCCTAAGAACAGACACTTTATAGTAAATCAAAAAGAAAAGAATTACTGCATTTTCACATCCTTCATAAGATACAGGAGAGTGTTTTTGTCTGACTTGTTTTTGCTATGTTATTCCTGGTCTACTTTAATAAGAAAGTTTCAGTCTGATCTAATTCAAAATCTCCATGGCATCCTCTCCATAACTTCACTCGTCCCTTTAATGACTAGGAGTTAGAAAAGGGCTCTTTATGGAAGCAACCTAGATGCCCATCAACTGACGAATGGATAAGAAAGCTGTGGTATATATACACAATGGAATATTACTCAGCATTAAAAAAAAAATTCATCTGAAGCAATTCTACTCAGATGGACAAAACTGGAGCCCATTATCCAGAGTGAAGTAAGCCAGAAGCAAAAACAACAATACAGTATATTAACACATATATATGGAATTTAGAAAGACAGTAATGAGAACCCAACATGGGAGACAACAAAAGGAACGCAGATGTATAGAATAGACTTGTGGACTTTGTGGATGAGGGTAAGGGTGGGATGAGATGGGAGAAGGGCATTGAAGCATGTTAATTGTCATGTGTCTAATCAATCGCCAGCCCAGGATTGATGCTCGGGACTGGTGCAGCGAGATTTCCCGGGGGGGAGGGAGGAGGGAGGGGGGACCCGGAGGGGAAGCATATGTAAACCCATGGTGATATCATGACAATGTATGGCAAAAACAATAATAAAAAAAAAAATAATTAAAAAAAAAAGCACAAAATTAGCAAAGAGGTATATATTTAAAAAAAAAAAAAAAGAAAAGGGCTCTTTAAATCAGGGTTATTTGTTACTTCAAGTAGTTAACAGCTTTTTAAAATGAATCTGGGTATATTCTCCTGACACTCCCAGAAAATTATTTTTCAAGGCAAAAAGTTACCTGTTTTATCATGAACACTAAACATTTCTGTGATCCTATAGGGAAAGAAAAAGCTGGAATTGATTATGTTTCTAGAAATGTTCTGAATCCTTGCAAGCATATGTTACATCCATTATAGATAAAACTCCTTCTAGGTCATGTCTCTGGCGATAAATGAGTGGTTTCTTGTGTATAAGCATGGGCACTCTAGGCCAGCTGGTACAATGCCCTCTGTGGAATTTTTTAATCAAATTTTGCACACAACCAGGGCTCCAGAGGTGATCTCATTTCTTCTCGGAGAAGCAGCTCTGTTTCAATTAGTATCTCGATATCAGAAAACACTGCCAGAAACTCACATAATCAAAAGGGAAAAAATTTCTAAGGACTTAACCATTTCAAAAAAAAAATGGAAGTAGGTAATTAAAGATTAAAAATACTCTGAAATCTTAATGTGGCAGTATAAACATGCCTCATGATACCATGGCAACATGATCTCTTTTTTTAATGAAATTGATTAATTAGCCTGTGAGCTTGAAAAATATCAGAGCAAAAGGATTGAAAATGCCTTGCTCCACAGCTAACAGCTCACCTTACCTCTTCCTTCCTGAGCCTGTCAGTCAGAAACACTAGAGGTTGATCTGTGGAAGAAATCTCCAACTACAGCTCTGTTTTAAATGCATGAAGAATGTGAAGGCTTCAATAGCATGCATTCCAAATCAGCTCTGAAGATCCATAGATGAGAGAGTCTCAGACACATAAAGGTCGAACGAAGCACCGCGCCATTGAACTGGGGCACCAGTGCACAGGGAGAAATAGGAAAACAGCTTTGCAAATAGAACCCACCAGAAACAAATTTATGTATGTGTCTGTGTGTATGATACAGCAATGAAGTAAAGAGATCATTTCCACAACTCATACATGGAAATTTCATGTTATAGTCATATTTCATGTGTATCTATAAAGATAAATAGATGCAAATATATTGGCATATTTTACATATATTATAAATCTCTGGGAGTTACTAAGGAGAGGAGCAAAATTAAATGCTAGACTTTCCTGCTTCTTCAGGGTAAGGGAGGTCATATTCTTTTTTGGAAGCAAAAATGAGGACTATCTATGTTACAAGGCCAAGCCTAGTCAAAATAAATACACAGATTGCTGGCATCCTCTGTCTTATTTTAGTGTCACTGTCTCACTCACACAAAAAGACACCTTCACACAACACCTCTCTACTGCAAAAGGACTAAAAGCTTCTGTCATCAGATCAGAACTATTTACAATTTGGTCCAGAGAACTCTTGGTTGGAGACATTCCTGTACATAGTCAATGCTTAGCAGATTTCCTGTAATGGCGTCTACCCTCTAGATGCCAGTAGCATCCCCTGACTGTGACAACCCAAATTGCCTGCAGACATAGCCAAATGTCCCTTGTTCGGGGAGGTGGGTGAGGGACAAAACTCCTTTCCGCTGAAAATTCCTGCATTAGAATAATCAGCGAGTTAAAAAAAAATGGAGGGGGACAGAACAGAGCACTGTCTCTCATGGAAATCAGTGCAGACCACCCAAATGAGAACAAACAGAGGCTGTATTTATTCAGAGCTTGCTATAGCAAGGGAGTCAGCCACCAGCCCCTGTAATTGGCAGAGACTCGGAGGCAGGCAGGGTAGTGGAAAGGCTTTATAGAGAAAAACAAGAGAAGGAAAAAAATGAAGGTTTCAGTAGTGCTCTGGTGGGCAGTTGTTGGCATGAGGAAGCTGGGAGTAGGGCACCTTATGTGATTGTTTTGGAAGCATATTTGGCTTTTTCTGTTGGCCCTGAGTTGGACGTGAGGGCAAAAACCAGGGAAGCTAGCAGTCATTGACCTAGTCGGGTTTTTACCAATGGGCTCCCAGTACCCACCCGTCTTTGGAGACATTTGTATTAGTTTCCAGTTGATGTTGTAATGAATTACCACAAACTTTGAAGCTTAAAACAGTGCAACTTGTCTATACAACAGTTCCATAGATTAAAAGTCTGACGGCTGCAATCAAGTGTCAGCAAGCCATGTTTCTTCTGGAGACTCTGAGAATTTACCTTTTAACCTTTTTCAACTTCTAGAGGCTCCTCCCATTTCTTGACTCACAGCCACCTTCCTCCATCTTCAAAGGAGCAAAGTCACATCTCCCTCTGACTCTCCTCTTCTGTCTTACAATTTTAAGCACCCTTGTGATTACATTGGACCACCTGAATCACCCAGGCAACTCTCCCAATTTTCAGGTCAGCTCTCTTGCAATCTTACTTTATTGATTAAGAGTTTAATTATAAATTAATTCTATCCAAAACTCTAACTCCCCTTTTCTAGCCAGCATAATATAGTGATGGCTCCAAGGATCAGGATAATCTTTGGGGGTCACTGTTTTTCCTAAATCATCATTCAATGAACAAAGTGTGATCCCTGGACCAGCAGCATCAGCATCACCTGGGAACTTGTAAGAAAAGCAAATTCTGAGGACCCACCCTGGATCTATTGAAGAAAAAGCTCAGTGGGTGGGTTCTAGCAACCTGGTTTAATAAGCCATCCAGGTGATGCATATTCAGGGTTGAGAAACACTAATCTATACTCCTCTTTTCTACTCTAAGATTATGTGGTCTTTATATGAGGCCTTTGGGAACAATTGAATGCCTTAGAAATATGTTGTTTACCAGAGTAATCTTCCCAAAATGTAAATTCTACTTACATCACTCCTCTACTAATAATCTTTAAATGCATCTCTCCCCAGGTCTCATTGGCTAAACTCCACATATGTTGGCATGGCATGAAAGCTGCTTCCTCATCTCACCTCTGCATGTCTCTCCCCCTCCTCTCCACCACCCTCACCAAGCTTCTTGCAGCTCTGGGCTCTTTCATGTATTTGATGCCTCCTCAAACATTCTCTTCCCTCCCCCTGGAAAGTTCAGCCTCTTTCCAGGCACACTCCACCTTCTCCCTCATACTGTTACTTCCTCCAAAACATTGCCCTAATCTTCATGGGAAGTTGAGGGTTGCATCTCCTGTGGCCCATGGTCTCCTGCATAAACTTCTACACAGAGCTTTCATGTGATTGAGTTTACATGTCTGTCTCTCACCCCAGACTCTGCAGCTTTCATGTGCCAGGATAACCTGGCACAATGGTAACCCAGAATAAACAGAGGGCTGGGAACATAAGATTCTTTGTGAATGTTTAAGTGTATAAATAGATGATAACATTTAATGAAGCATTCTTCCATTCAAATACTTGGTGATATCCTAAAAGCAACTATCATTATATAAATTTGTCCAGAAAAAAGGTTTCCTGAAGACAGATTAATATTCAACTGCCTCTAGAAATAATCACCTTAATCTTCAATGAGAAGGAATCCCTCAAGGGCAAGAAAATATTGTTAAAACCCTCCTCCCACATCCCAAACTTATTTCTTCACACATCCTACTACTCCCCCCTGAAAACCATCTGGAAACTGATCAAAAAAGCATGAAGAAATAACTGGATGTGGGTCAGCTTGGCAAAGGGGTCCCACAGTTCTCCTTAATTGTGTACTCCACACAAGCGGCCCCACTCTGACCTGGTGGGGTGGGGAGGAAAGGAGGAGTTCTCAAACTGCTGTAGAGGGACCTCCTATCCTACACAGACACCAAGAATTACTGCCAGCTAGTCCACTGCAGAGACACTGGTGATTTTGTAAGCTTCATATCACAAAAGGGTATAAAGAGGAGAGGAGGGCAAATGGCACAGTAGGAAGCAGTTGGGCTTCTGCTCGTGGGCCTACAAACAGACCTGCACTTGCCCAGCTTTAGGACCGAAGTAAAAACCCAGAGTCAGCAACACAGACTCAGTGGTTTAATGACAGGGGAGCTTACCAGTCTGAAGCAGGTCCTGGAGCAATACTCCACTGTGTGTAGCAGACAGTGGGCACTTCCAGGCCGCAGTTTTTCACTCCCACTCTGCACTCCACCCAACCAGGAGGTTAAGTATAGGGGAATTGACATCAGGTGGGCCCGTTAGTTACCAAGGAAACCAGCACAGGGCCACGCCCCTCACTGCCTTTTTGAAGAGCACAGTCACCAGCTGGGGCCTGCCTGCAGCAAGTATTGGGTTGGCCAAAACGTTTGTTTGGATTTTTCCATAAGATGTTAGGGACAAACCCCAACAAGCACGTTGGTCAAGCCAATATGTAGGAAGGTCAGTCAGGTGCAGGTGAAGGAGGCACTGGTGGAAATGGGGCATATGAGAGCAAGAGAACAGCCATCTTGAATGGCCTGACCACACAGAAGCAAAAAGGTTTTAAGTCAGGTCTCTAAAGCAGTGTCTTTCAGGTTGTGGATGATAGCTAATTAGTGGGGCATTTAAAAGTTTATTGAGAGGAAAACCTGCGTTATTTTCCATAAGGGAGAATATTTTTTATAGAACAGAGTATTAAAAAAATAGAATAGGTGAAAGTATACAACACATAGAAAGGGTTAAGTATTGTCAGTGAAATTTCAGTTCAGTGATTCACCCCCATAACTTTGATTCTGAGATCAAAGACTTCACTTAACTGTCAAGGTCACTTCACTTCACTTACGACTCAAGGTCAGTAAAGTTGGAAAACCACTGCTCAAAGGGATGTTAGAGTGACGCTGGACACTCCTCATGGACAACCCTATCTCCTCAGCTGGAAGGGATTTCACCCTGAAAAGACTGCCTATTTTGCACAATATAATTGGCACTTGACACACAGGACTCCTGATTCACTGTTTGCACATGTGTCCTAACTTCTCAATTGCACCCTCAGGTCTCTGTGGGACAGAACAGCCTTCACTCCGCAGTTTCCTCCCAGCCTGGCCCAGGGCCTCACACACAAAGTACATTTTTAATGAATATCGGTGGGTTGGCTGAATTATACAATCCATCATTTATTAAGAGACTCAGGTAAAACGTTTAGAGAGGAAAAAGAAGAATTTCAGAGAAAGAGTATGAATTTATTAAATGTTCAGCATCCATGGCTAACTGTCCAGTTATGCTGCTGGGGGTATATCTGACATGAAGCATTATAATAAAACCAGACACAGGGCATGTGCCAAGAAGACCCTAAACTCACTTCCTCCCACTGGCACACCCAAATTACAACTACTTAGAAAGCAACTATCTATGAGAATGACCTGAATACCAGTGGAAAAGATTTTCCACAACAGAAGGTATAAAGAAGGGACCAAACAAGATGGGTAGGAGGGGCAGAGATATGGGGTACAGTTAAGACCCACGCTCCCAGGTAGGCGACTCACAAACAGGAGAATCAGCACAATTGCAGAGGTTTTCCCAAGGGGCATAGGCTTCCCCAGTGGACCAGTGGAGCAGCAACCACTACATCAGGCAGAGCCTAGCAGTCAGCTGGGCTGGGGCCAGCCCCACCTACAAGCACACTCGCGGCAGGTGGCTCTGCCACAACGAAAGAGCCCATGCGGCTCACATAGGGAGCACTCTTGGAGCACATAAGCTGCTGGGCCCCCTAGGACTTCTCTGACATAAGGCCACTTCTCCGAGATCAGGAAAGGCAACCAGCCTACTGAATACACAGAAATAAACACAGAGAATTAGGCAAAGTGAGGAATATGTTCCAAATGAAGGAACAAGACAAAATTTCAGAAAAAAATATAAATGAAGTGGAGATAAGCAATCTAATAAACAGTTCAAGATAATGATCATAAAGATACTCAATGAACTCAAGAATAGATGAACACACTGAAAATTTTATCAAAAATTTAGAAAATATAAAGAAGAACCAAACAGAGCTAAATACAATAAGTGAAATAAAAATAGACTAGAAGTAGTCAACAGTAGATCAAATGATACAGAGGAATAGATCCATGAACTGGAAGAGAGAGTAGTGAAAAACACCCAAGCACAACAACAGCAACAACAAAACCAAAAGGCAGGATCAAGGTGGCAGAGTAGGAAGACCCTGGACTCCCCTTCTTCCATGAACACACCAAAACTACAACAATATATAGGGCAACATATAGAATGTTATATAGAATGTTATATAGAAAATATAGAACTTATAACTTACCTGTTACATAGAACATATAGGACAATATAGAGAGCAATACATAGAATGAGTTGAAGACTATCAGAAGAGTCCTACAACCAAAGATATAAGGAAAACACCACATTGAGACAGGTAGAAGGAAAAGAAAAGTGATCTAGTCAGAACCTACAAGACTGGTGTGTGTGTGCATGCTAAGTGGCTTCAGTCATGTCCAAGACCGTGCAACCCTATGGACTGCAGACTGCCAGGTTTCTCTGTCCATGGGATTCTCCAGGCAAGAATACTGGAGTGGGCTGCTATGCCCTCCTCCAGGGGATCTTCCCGACCTAGGGATTGAACCCGCCTCTGTTACATCTCCTGCACTGGCAGGAAAGTTCTTTACCACTAGCACCACTTGCGAAGTCCCAAGCCTGGTGGGTCACCCCAAAGAGGCAGGGGATATCACAAACTTAGGAATCCTCCCTAACGAGCAAGGGGTTCAAACCTCATATTGGACATCCCAGCACAGGAGATGAACACTGAGAAAATGAGGTCCCCAGGCTGGTTTAGAAAACCAGTGGGCTTACTATAGGGCTGTGGAAAACTGAGACTCCACTCTTAAAGGGTGTGTATATAGAACTGCATACTTTCAGTCCCAACACAGAGGCAGCAGATTAAAAAGTGCCTTTTTCTCTGGCCAATCTGTCCAGACCACCCCAGCTTGTCCCCAACATACACTGGGCTCTGGTTGCCAATAAACTCCAGGAGAAACCACAGCTCACAGGCCCCCATCCAGCTCCTGCCCCACCCTCACCAAAGCAGTGACCATCATCACGTGGCTCCAGCCCAATGCCCCATGAGAAAGGCAACTATCATCATACCCCAGAAGAAGCCATGGCTTGCACCAGGCTGTTCCTCCAGCTTCTGTAGCTCCATCCTATCCTTTGCCAAAGCAGCAACTGCCAGAATGCCCTGGGAGAAGCTGTGGCTCACACTGAGCTCTGATTCTAGCCCTTCTGGCTCCAGTCTACCCCTGGCCAGGGTGCAGCCACCTGTATATCCCAGGAGAATCCTAGCCCATGCCAAACTCCAGCTCTAGCCTTTTCCCTCTGTCTCAATCCCACTCTAATAAGGCAATGCCCCAGTGCATGGTGGAAAAAGTCCCAGCCTACACTCAATTCAGATTCAACTCTCCCATCAAAGCCACTGGGCACACACAGAGTACATAGGGACATGCCCACACAAGGACACACCTGCAAGACCAGGATAAGTAACCATTTCACCTAATCTCATAGAGATAAACAGAGAAGGTAAAAGAGAGAGAGAGAAGACAGAGGAATACATTCCAAATGAAAGAACAAGATGAAACCTCAGGGAAAAACCACGAATGAAATGAAAACTAAATAACTGACCTAATAAAGCATGCAAAGCAATGGTCATAAAAATGCTCACTGAGCAATGAAGGAACACTGTAAGAACTTCAACAAAGACCTGGAAAATATAGAAAAGAACTACTCAGAACTGAAGAATAAAATAACTGAAATGAAAAATATACTAAAAAAATTAACAGCAGATTAGAAACATACCATCTCCCAAGTCTGAATCAGGAAGAAATAGAAAATATCAATAGACCAATTACCAGTAATAAAATTGAATCAGTAATTTTAAAACTCCCAATAAATAAAAGTCTAGGACCAGATGACTTCATAGGGAAATTCTACCAAACATTTAAGAGTTAATACTTATCCTTCTCAACAATATTTCAAAGTATTGAAGAGGAAGAACACTTTCAAACTCATTTTATGAAGCCACCATTACCCTGATACTAAAACCAAACAAATACACTACAAAAAAAAGAAAATTACAGACCAGTATCCCTAATTAGCAAAGTGAAAAAAATCCTCAAAATATTAGCAAACAATTAAACAAAACAATAAAAGGCTAAGATACAATGATGACCAAATGGGATTTATCCCATGGATGCAAGGATGGTTCAACATCTGCAAGCCAATTAACACATTAACAAAAAGAAAGATAATCACATGATCATCTCAATAGATGCAGGAAAACTTCTGACAAAATTCAAAATTTTGTCGAAAAAGTTTTATGATTAAAACTCTCAATACAGTGTATATAGAGGAAATATAACTCAACATAAGGGGACCAAAGCCAACATCATACTCAATAGTATGATGGTAAAAGCATTTTTCTCTAAGATTGGGACTAAGATGATACCCACTCTCACCATTATTATTCAACACAGCATTGCAAGTGCTAGTCATAGCAATCAGACAAGAAAATAGAAGTAATGCAAATTGGAAAAAAAGTAAAATTATCACTGTGCAGATGAATGATACTTTAAGAAAATTCTAAAAATGTGACCCAAAAAGCTATCAGAATTAATAAATTCAGTAAATTCAAAGGATACAAAATTAATATACAGAAATTTGACCCATTTCTATACACTAGCAACAAAGTATCAGAAAGAGAAATTAAGAAAAAAAATTTATAATTGCATCAAAAAATAAGATATGTAGGAGTTACTAGGATTTACTCCTATCTAACCAAGGAGGTAAAAAAAAAACTATACTCAGAAAACTATTAGACATTGGTAGAAGAAATTGACTATGACACAAATAAATACAAAGATATACCATGCTTTTGGATTAGAAGAGTTGATGTTAAAATGACCATACTACCCAAGGCAATAGATTCAATGTCATCTTGTGGAAATTCGACGTAATTTTGTGGAAAATGCCATTGGCATTTTAATAAAACTAGAACAAATAATTCTAAAATTTTCATGGAAACACAAAAGATTCCAAATAGCCAAAACAATTTTTGGGAAAGAACAGAGCTATAGGTATTGTGCTCCTTGGTTTCAAACTATGCTGCAAAGCTCAATCACAAAAACAGTATGGTAGTACACAAAAACAGACACCTGGATCCATGGAACAGAATAGAGAGCCCAGAAACAGGTCCACTCTTATACGGCAAATCTACAACAAAGGAGACAAGACTATACAATGGTGAAAAGATCACCTGTTTAATAAACGGTATTGAAAAAAACACGACAGCTATATGCAAAATAATCCACCATAAAACTTCTAGAAGAAAGTATTTGCTTTAGTGATATTTTTTAGATCTGTCTCTTCAGACAAGGTAAATAAAAGCAAAAATAATTAAATGAGACTACATCAAACTAATAAGCTTTGCACAGTGAAGGAAACTATCAACAAAATGAAAAGGCCACCTACTGAATAGAAAAAGTTACTTGTAAGCAATAATCCAGTATGGAGTTAATATTCAAAGCACACAATGAATTAATACAAGTCAACACCAAAAAAAAAAAAAAAACAGACAACATGATTAAAAAATGAGCAGAGGACCTGAATAAATATTCTCCCAAAGGTGACAGATAGCCAACAGACACATGCAAAGATGCTTAACATCACTAGTCAACAGAGAAACACAAATCAAACCACTGTGAGATGTCACCTCATATCTGTCAGAATGGCTGCTATCAAAAAAAGAAGAAATAACAATTGTTGCCAAGGATATGGAGAAAAGGGAACACTGATGCATTGTTAGTAGGATCATAAATTGGTGCAGCCACTATAGAAAATAGTATGGAGGGTCTCAAAAAATTAAAAATAGAACTGTCACACGATCCAGCAATTTCACTTCTGAGTACTTACCCAAAGAAAACAAAAACACTGACTTAAACAGATATATGCGTTCCAATGTTCATTGTAGCATTCTTTACAACAGCCAAGATATGAAAGTGTCCATCAATACACGAATGGATACAGAAGATGTGGTACACACATACACAAAATGGAATTTACTCAGCCATAAAAAAATCTTGCCAGTTGCAATAGTGTGGATGTATCTAAAGTGTATTTTGCTAAGTGAAGTAAGTCAGAAAGAGAATACCAGTACTGCATAATCTCACTTACTGATGGAGCCTAAAAAGCATAACAAACAAGACAGGAAAAACAGATTCACAGATAGAAGAAATGCTGTTGTCAGAAGGGAGCAGGGCTGAAGTAGTAGAAATAGGTGAAGGAGATTAAGAGATATAAAACTCCAGCCATATAATAAACAAGCCACAATGATGCAATATATCATCTAAGGAAGATGGTCAATTATATTATAACAACTTTATATAGGGACAGATGGTTACTAGACTTAGTGAGATGATCATTTCATAAGGTATGCAAATGTCAAATCATGTAGTACACCAGAAGCTAACATAATATTGTATTGTACATCAACTCTGCTTCAATTTAAAATGTCAGAAACAAATGCCACACAGAAAGCCATAGAACAAAAAGAACCATCAAAATAAGGCCCTGGTATAGACAGAGCTTCTTGACTCAATGAATAATTTATACAGTCTGTAAAGCCAGCACCTGGGAACTGCTAATTTAATTAGTTTGTATTGAACACTTGATTGTAGTAGGCCAAGATTTCAGACTAGTTTGACAGCTGTTTTCATTACTTATAATTAATCTGTGGCATTCGGCTCTCTTTGACACCTTGCTTGGACTTTAAGGTCCACTTAGTTTTGTTTGGTCTGAAAAATCAGTTCCATCAGGTGACATCATGTCATTGTTATATCCCCTTTATTTTCCCTAATTCTAACAATTTATGTGATAATAGCAGAGAGTCTCGCCTGCTTAAGGACACTCCATCTACCTGCTGTGGTCTCATTGGTCCTGCTCGAGGAACAAGCACCATGTGGGCCCAGCATCTCCCCAGAAAGCTTTTCTCAACAGCCTCAATTTTCACAAACGCATTCATTTATTTATTCACCATTTGGCACACATTCACCAAGTCACTTATGCCAGGCACAGCAGGAAGCAATGGAGTTAGGGTCAAATAAAACTGAGTCCTTATCCCTGAGGAGTTTCAGTCCAGTGAAAGACACAAAAAGGAAACTAATATTAAAACTTTACATCAAACTCCACCTTAATATTTGCAGGCCCAGGCAGAGAGTACAAATAGAGGCCTTCATACCGTGTATCTAAATATCAAGATGGTATATATCAAGCTTGTTTTGTTGTTAAATCATGTCTGACTCTTTTGTGACCCCATGGACTGTAGCCTTCTAGGCTCCTCTGTCCATGAGGCAAGAATACTGGAGGGTTGCCATTTCCTTCTCCAGGGGATCTTCCCAACCCAGGGGTCAAACTTGTGTCGCTTGCATTGGTAAGCGGATTCTTTACCACTGAGCCACAGGGGAAGCCCATATATCAAGCTAGCAAAAAGTTAAGTAAAATATGTTCTCTACTGCTATCTTAATAAATTTAACTTCAGAACAACCCAGAAAGTAGGCTCAAATTTAGAACTAGAAGAACAGAAAATCCAGCCCCTAGCCTCTGTCTCACTGCCTTTCCTTTCTCTTCCTGCCTTCAACTCCATGCTGTGCATCAAGGGTCTTGGCATACATGTGTGTGGACACCTTGCACATGTCCATGTTCATCCAGATTCTCCCCCAAAAACTGCCCCTCAATGGACCTGGGGGAGAAACCCATATAAGCTCTAGAAACAGACTCAGGACAGAGAGTTTTAAAGCCTGAGGATGGAGGTACCCCATCAAGAGGACAGAGCAGAACATTTAAACACAGTATTTTTCAAACATTTTTGTACATGAAGATCACCTGGAAAGCAAATTAGACCATAATTTCCTGGGCCCCACTTTCAGAGATGAGGCTTTAGTAGGTATGGGATGGGGCCCAAGAATTTTAATTTCTAACAATATCTATAAGATGCTAATGAAACGGAGGAGAACCCTGCATCCCTACTCCAAGTACAGGGGCTCTTCCATGTCCCCGTGCCTTTTTATTTGTAGAAAAACTGAAGTCTCTCAGCCCTCCCTGAGTCACAAAGGAGGAGGCTCAAGCAGCTAATGACTAGGATGACAGAGTCACAGATCAGTGTCTGATACACATTCCTGAGTTGTCTTACAGATACTGTAATTGCTACAAGAAGGAAAAAGCTACCCACATGTTGCCCAGACTATAGCCATGACATAAGCTGCTATCTCTACGGCTAGCACAATTCCAAGAATCTGCCTCAAGAGAATGGGATTAATTTTACTGCTCATAATCATCTATATGTTGTGGACATCAAAATAATTATAACTTGCTCTGCCTGTATGTAGTAAGCAGGCAACTAAAATGGCCAGCAAAGAGATGCCACAGTCTCACGTTGTCACCCTATGTCAGCATGAAGTTATGGAAGATGGACTTTTGCCTGTAATTCCATAGAAATGGAACGATGTCTGACAAGTAGGGATTTGTGAGCAGCTCTTTTGCCCCCTTCTGTTTGCCTATTTCTGTTCTGTTTAAACCTTATAGAAATGAGATCACTATTTAATATTCAACCTAACTCCTGACTTAGCTTTACTAAATTCACACAATACCTTGCCTAACTTGTAGATTCTTCTTCTAGATTAAAAGAAATGGAAATGAAGATTTAAGTAGTTAAAGAATGATCAGCTTTTTACCTGCAACAGCCCACTTAGCAATCCTATAGATGAGATAACACCTGAAGAAAGATCATGAGGAATCAGTCAGCCTGCAGGCAATGGAAAATGACCCAGAGTTGTTCTCTTGCCTCAATGATTAACTGAGATTCTTTCCTCCTTTTTTCTCCTTTTTCCTTCAGCAGAACCTTCTCAGTTGCTTTGGGGACATAAGTCCACCTTCTCCCCAGATTGCCAGCTTTTCTGACTAGAGCAACTTTCTGCCAAAACTCGCTTCTTGAGTATTAGCTCTTGAGCAGCCAGCTGCAAAACCTGACTTCAGTTATACTGATGCTGCCTCTGATGCTAAATTTTATGTGTGATCTTAACTGGGTTGTGGGATGTTCAGAGTTCTGAGTAAACCTTCTTTCTGGATATGTCTACTAAGATATTTTCAAAAGAGATTAGCATTTGAATTGGTGAACTGAGTAAAGCAAATGGTCCTTCCCAATGTGTGCAGGCACCATCTAATCCATTGTGGGCCTTAATAAAGTGGATGAACGTTCATCACATATTTTAACTAAGAGAAGTCAGCAAGGTAGAGGGAGCAAAAGAGGGAAACAGTTGAAGTGAAGACATTCCATCAGAGGGGAGCACTGGTATAGAGGCAGAAACATTACATACAACAGTGAGTTTAAGAAAGAATCTGTTTAACTTTGAAGGTATTATGCTCAATGAAATAGGTCAGATAGAGAAATAAAAATACTGTGTATGATTCCACTTATAAGAATTCCACTAAAAGAATACAACAAACTAGTGAATATAAGAAAAAAGAAACAGACTCACGGATTACAGAGAACAAACCAGTGGGGAAAGGAAAGAGAGGAAGGGCAATAAAGGAGTAGGAGATTAAGAGGTATGCACTATTACATATAAAATAAACTACAAGGTAAACATTTACATTCCATCTTTATCTTAACATTTGAATCAGATTTATTCTTATTCAGTATCATGTCATTATAAATTTGTTTCTTTCTTGAAAAAAGGTAAATGATGTTCTTAGAATATTGACAGATTTATTTAATGATTAAAAAGACTTGATTTTTAAAAAGTAAATAAAATAAGCTATAAGAATATAGTATGTAACACAGGGAATATAACCAATATTTTACAATAACTATAATAGAGTATAAGTTAAATAAGCAGGGTGACTATCTACAGCCTTGATGTACTCCTTTCTCAATCTGGAAACATTCCGTGTTCCATGCCCAGTTCTAACTGTTGCTTCTTTACCTGCATACAGTTTCACAGGAGACAGGTAAGGTAGTCTGATATTCCCATCTCTTTAAGAATATTCCACAGTTTGTTGTGATCCACACAGTCAAATGTTTTAGCATAGTCAATGATGTAGAAGTAGATGTTTTTCTGGAATTCTCTTGCTTTTTCCATGATCCAACAGATGTTGGCAATTTGATCTCTAGTTCCTCTTCTAAATCCTCTTCTAGACGCTTGTTCTCTGTCTAGCTGTGACCGGCTGAGGAGGCGCGGCGGCGTAGGGACGGTACCCTTACCGGGCTACTACAGCACTAGGGTGTCAGTTGGTCCCGCCCAGAACACTTCAGTTCTGCTCTGGAAGGATATATTTAATAACTGATTGGTGTGTCCCTTGAATACAAGAAAATGGAAACTGAACAGCCAGAGGAAACCTTTCCCAACACCGAAACCAATGGCGAATTTGGTAAACGCCCTGCTGAAGATATGGAAGAGGAACAAGCTTTTAAAAGATCTAGAAACACTGATGAGATGGTTGAATTACGCATTCTGCTTCAGAGCAAGAATGCTGGGGCAGTGATTGGAAAAGGAGGCAAGAATATTAAGGCTCTCCGTACAGACTACAATGCCAGTGTTTCAGTCCCAGACAGCAGTGGCCCCGAGCGCATATTGAGTATCAGTGCTGATATTGAAACGATTGGAGAAATTCTGAAGAAAATCATCCCTACCTTGGAAGAGGGCCTGCAGTTGCCATCACCCACTGCAACCAGCCAGCTCCCACTCGAATCTGATGCTGTGGAATGCTTAAATTACCAACACTATAAAGGAAGCGACTTTGACTGCGAGTTGAGACTGTTGATTCATCAGAGTCTGGCAGGAGGAATTATTGGAGTCAAAGGTGCTAAAATCAAAGAACTTAGAGAGAACACTCAGACAACAATCAAGCTTTTCCAGGAATGTTGTCCTCAATCTACTGACAGAGTCATTCTTATCGGAGGAAAACCTGATAGGGTTGTAGAGTGCATAAAGATCATCCTTGATCTTATATCAGAGTCTCCTATCAAAGGACGCGCTCAGCCTTATGATCCCAATTTTTATGATGAAACTTATGATTATGGTGGTTTTACAATGATGTTTGATGACCACCGTGGACGTCCTGTGGGATTTCCCATGCGGGGAAGAGGTGGTTTTGACAGAATGCCACCTGGTCGGGGTGGGCGTCCCATGCCTCCCTCCAGAAGAGATTATGATGATATGAGCCCTCATCGAGGACCTCCTCCACCCCCTCCCGGATGAGGCGGCCGGGGTGGTAGTAGAGCTCGGAATCTTCCTCTTCCACCACCACCACCACCTAGAGGAGGAGATCTAATGGCCTATGACAGAAGAGGAAGACCTGGAGACCGTTACGATGGCATGGTTGGTTTCAGTGCTGATGAAACCTGGGACTCTGCAATAGATACATGGAGCCCATCAGAATGGCAGATGGCTTATGAACCACAGGGTGGCTCTGGATATGATTATTCCTATGCAGGGGGTCGTGGCTCATATGGTGATCTTGGTGGACCTATTATTACTACACAAGTAACTATTCCCAAAGATTTGGCTGGATCTATTATTGGCAAAGGTGGTCAGAGGATTAAACAAATCCGTCATGAGTCAGGAGCTTCGATCAAAATTGATGAGCCTTTAGAAGGATCCGAAGATCGGATCATTACCATTACAGGAACACAGGACCAGATACAGAATGCACAGTATTTGCTGCAGAACAGTGTGAAGCAGTATTCTGGAAAGTTTTTCTAAGACTAGTGAAGAACTGAAGGAGTCCTGCATCTTTTTTTTTTTATCTGCTTCTGTTTAAAAAGCCAACATTCCTCTGCTTCATAGGTGTTCTGCATTTGAGGTGTAGTGAAATCTTTGCTGTTCACCAGATGTAATGTTTTAGTTCCTTAAGAACAGGGTCGGGGGCGGGGGTGGGTGTGCAAAACCTAACATTGAAATTTTGAAACAGCAGCAGAGTGAGTGAATTTTAATTTTTGTTCATTGTTGGTGGTTTAAAGAAGTCCCCCCATGTAATTATTGTGAACACTTTGCATTGTGGTCACTGTAACATTTGGGGTGGTGGGACAGGGAGGAAAAGTAACAGTAGTCCATATGTCCCTGGCATCTATTCAGAGCAGTGTGCAGAATGTAATGCTCTTTTGTAAGAAACGTTTTATGATTTTTAAAATAAATTTAGTGAACCTAAAAAAAAATAAATAAATAAATCCTCTTCTAAATACTTTTCTAAATCCAGCTTGAACATGTGGAAGTTCTTGGCTCATACACTGTTGAAGCACAAGCTGGAGTCAAGATTGCCGGGTGAAATATCCAAAACCTCAGATATGCAGATGATACCACCCTTATGGCAGAAAGTGAAGAAGAACTAAAGAGCCTCTTGATAAAGATGAAAGAAGAGAGTGAAAAAGCTGGTTTAAAACTCAATATTCAGAAAACTAAGATCGTGGCATCCATTCCCATCACTTCATGGCAAATAGATGGGGAAACAATGAAAACAGTGACAGACTTCATTTTCCTGGGCTCTAAAGTCACTGCAGATGGTGACTGCAGCCATGAAATTCAAAGACACTTGCTCCTTGGAAGAAAAGCTATGACAAACCTAGACAATGTATTAAAAAGCAGAGACATTACTTTGCTGACAAAGGTCCATCTAGTCAAAGCTATGGTTTTTCCAGTAGTCATGTATGAATGTGAGTTGGACCATAAAGAAGGCTGAACACCGAATAATTGCTGCTTTTGAAGTGTGATGTTGGAGAAAACTCTTGACAGTTCCTTGGACTGCAAGGAGATCAAACCAGTCCATTCTAAAGGAAATCAGTCCTGAATATTCATTGGAAGGACTGATGCTGAAGCTGAATCTCCAATATTTTGGCCACCTGATGTGAAGAGCCAACTCATTAGAAAAGATCCTGGTGCTGGGAAAGATTGATGGCAGGAAGCGAAGGGGATGACAGAGAATGAGATGGTTGGATGGATGGCATCACCGACACAATTGACATGAGTTTGAGCAGGCTCTGGGAGATGATGAAGGACAGGGAAGCCTGGCATGCTACAGTGCATGGGGTTGCAAAGAGTCTGACTCTACTGAGCGACTGAACAATAATAGAGTATAACCTTCAAAAATTGTGAATTACTATATTGTACACCTGAACTTGGGCTTCCCCAGCAGCTCAGTGGGTAAAGAATCCACCTGTAAGGCAGGAGATGAAAGAGACTCAGCTTCAATCTGTGGATCAGGAAGATTCTCGGGAAGAGGGCATGGTAGCTCAGTCCAGTATTCTTGCCTGGCGTATCCCATGGGCAGAGGAGCTTGGTGAGCTACAGTCCGTGGGGTCACAAAGAGACACAACTAAAGTGACTGAGCACACATGCATGCGCATCTGTAACTTATATAATATTGTACACCAACCGTACTTCCATTTTAGAAAAGAATGGATTTGTTTATCTGCAGTGAAGAGTGAGCATAGGAAAGAAGGCAAGAAGAAATAGGTATATGCATGGGGAATTTTTCAGGAGGTTTTCCCTATGCAAAAGAGATTGAAAGAAAAACAAAGCAGGCATTATGAGAAACACAAGGTTCATTTTGTACATGTTCTTCCATCCTCTCACCTCTTATGATAAATAATATCTTCAGAGTTTGCTTTGTAATTAGTCACATACCTCAAGGTGAAATCTCTGCTGATATCCTGAAGATTCTCATAAGCAGTCCATCATGACCTCACTATCCACACATCTATATCTTGGCTCTTAAGATATAGAGTCATTTGTAGGCAATAAATGTGTGGGTGGGTCTCACAAAACAGGAATACTCATTATATGTTGATTTGACTCCCAAATGCCTGAAGTGTCAATACACTTTGCAAGAGAGTTATTAGCAATGAAAACATCAAGTTACTTCTCACTGGTGATGAACAGAATAACACAGTATGTCCCTTGTGAAGGTACTTAGGAAATATTCTTGTTTGTCAAGCCCAAACTTGATAGGCAGAGAGAGACAACAGAATGAGTTCCTAATTGGACAGAGGTTTCTGTATTATGTCTTGATCTAAATAGAGCTAATAATTCTGGCTATAATTCCCCATGTGGATCTTCCAGTAATTTATATGGAACTCAGAATAGTCTCCAAAAACCTATCAGCCTAATAAATTTTACTAGCTCCCTTATATGTTTCTTTAACCATAGAATAAAAGCAAATGAAGAAACATTACAACACATCTTAAACTTGCATACAATAAGAAATGGCATTGTGGTGAAGTAAATTTTCTTTGGGTTACTAACCTGGAGGGGCAGAGGGAATATTGACACTAGTTTGTTTATAAGATTGTGGCAGAAAACCTACAATGTTGTCACAAAGATGAAAAATATAGACTCTCCGGCTTGTAGTTTAGCATCTCCTTAAGGAGGTATAATTTCTTAAGTTCCTTTGTACCCAAAGCATTATATGAAGTTGGAAAAGCACTTTATGCTGTGAATGATTTTATAACAAAATTTGCTATAACCGTATTAGCCCCTTCCATAGAAAACTCACCCTCAGAAACTCCCTGAGCTGTAGGTCACAAGACAGTAGTTACCTACTGGAGGAGGGGAGTGAGGGAAGGTGAGAAAGAACTTTTTCATTACATCAAGTCTGCTCCTCATCTAGACAACCTTAATATTCCCCTCAGCTTGACTAAATTTTAGACAGCCTACTTCACTTTGAGATGTAAAATTTGTACAACTCAGGAATGTCTAACTCAAGGATCTCAAACCCATCCCCTTAAAATGTAATCATCAAGAAATATAGGACCCTTCTCCCCAGTCTCCATGGAAGGGAGGGTAGGAACCTAACTTTGATTTTCAAAAATTAGCAAACACAGAGAGCCTCATCACACTGACCAAACTCCCACTAGATTCTTTTACAGGAGGATCCCTTAGCACTGGGAGAAAGGAGACGAGAAGTACCTACATGACATCCCTGATTCGGACATTCAAAGCTACCTGCCAGAGTGGACCAGGAAGGCTCTGACCCAGATCCCTGTGGCAAGGGAAGACACAGATCTCCACGAAATCAATTTCTCTGGCAAGTCTAGGCTAGTGACTCAAGTTCAAGAGTTTGGGACAGGGAGGGCTGGTTGGAAAGAACAGACGGTTATGTCCTGTGCTTTGGGGTTGACCAAGCTTGCGAGGACACTGAGAAAACAGTCATCCTGGAGTCCCAGCTTGGGCACACTGTTTCCCATACAGACCAGGCATCACAACCTCAGGAACCTACTTCAGCAGCAATCCCCTGTAGCTCTGAGACACAGAGGTATGGCGGTGTCCAGTTCCCTTTGCTTGGCTCTGGTGGAGACAGTCAGTTCCCATTTGAATGAATGAGCCTGAGTTCTTGGAAGTTGGGGTGGGAGTGTTAGGACAGAGATAGGTGACCCTTAAGTAGAAAGTAATGGACTTCCTGCTCTCTGGGCCACCTCCTTGGGCAAATGATTAGAAAACATAGAGATGTGAATGGATTTAAATAGGCAAGTGCACCCTCTTTTCTGCATTGGTCATCCTCGATATTTGTTTTTAATGAAAATAGCCACATGACAAAAACTTCTGTCTTTTCTAGAGACATGAAAGAAAGCTTAGGGGAAGTAGAGAAACTGGAACTCAATCATTTTGAATAGGTGGAGGCAGACAGGTCTTCACCAAGAATAATTGCCAGGCTCCCGTCTTCTCTCTTCTGAGTATGACTTACTCTGTCCAGAATGGTAAGCTGTTGAGTCAGAGCCCTGACTAGGGCCTGGGAGACTTCTAAGATTTCCCCAACTCAGGCTCTCAGCCCTTCAAGCTGTTAAAGGAGGCAGCAGCTTCCGAAATGATGAGTCTAAGTTATAAAGCCTAAGGGAACCTCTGTGCAAAGGTTCAGTGCGTCACCTGCAATTCATCAAGGAACCTCAGGTTTATGAACCATTGATAGGCAACTCAAATGACTCGGACTTTTCTTTTTAATTTAATAATTGTGTTTTATTCTTAACACACAAACATCTCCCTTTTAGAAAAATTAGAATACAAAGAAAACAAAACTCCTCATAATCCCACAAAATGATAAGTGCTCTTAACATCTATCAATATTTTGAGGTTTATTTTTCTAAACATATATCAATGTATGCTTTCTATTGGGGTTTTTCTTATGGAAAAAAAAAAAAACAACGAACTTTTTTGGCCAACTCAATACAAAGTAGAATCACAAATCTCATTCCATTTGAGGATATTTCACTCTCTTAACAAGTGTATCATAAAGCCTTTTCATAGGCAATAAATATAGATATACCATATTATACTGTTAGATACACAGTAGTTTAAAGAGAAATTTATGTACTGACTAGCTCTTTAGCAACTAACTATTCAGACTTATACCCAGCAACACACGACATTTTCATTTCTGAAGCTAATAGAATTTCAGTTCTACTTTGTGAAACAGCTGCACCATTCTGTGAGTCTGCATGAAGGGTAGATGTGAGGGGAAGATGTCATTTCTTCATCTTTTTTATTGCTTATAATTCACCCTCTATTCCCAATCACTGTACTAAGAAGAAAAGAGTGAAAGGTTCTCACACAAGCATTTATTTAAATATCATGCTGGAGTTGTTAGCAAGAGGTATATTTCAGTGTGAGAGCTGGATGACATGTCCCCCTCCCTATTAGGATGGAGAGGAGACCCATTTCCAGGAGGAGGGCTGCAGGTCTGATATGTGTAACCCATCAATTAATCTTTTGGACCTTGCCTATTTATTACTTAACATCATCTGTGCTCTACTAAATCATTTCAGCCCTGCTGAGCAACCAAGTACTGCAGCCAAATCTTAGATTGCTCTGTTCTCCAGCCTCACTTTTACCGCTGACTTGTCTTCAACTTTCTTAAATTAAAAAGCAAGAGAAAAATCTTTCACTCCCAGAACCATCCGACCCCCATCTGCTTTTGAGTGAAGTCTCTCTGACCCTTGTCATAAATATATTAAGCAAAGAAAGGTTAAAAATCCACTGAAAGAGCATGATCAGCCGTGAGTCATTTATGCCCTGGGGGTGAAATCTGAAGTTGGAAATGAAGGTAAATCAATTCCAGTGTTATATCCGAGAAAAGAGGAAAAAGAGAAAATCAGAAGTTACCTTGTTACTCATACGGAAATTGTCATTTGGTGAATGATTCTTCAAAGATGTAGAAGGAGAGGAAAGAATAGGAGAAGCCATTCTCAGGGGACCAGGCAGTGCTACTTCAGTCAGCAGTGATTTCAAGTGTAACAATTGTGATTCACAACCAAATAGGCAAAAGTGAGTTTCTGAAATCACAACCCTTGAGCAAAAACTAATTTCAAACCTCCCTAAAGCTCTGGTACTGTATTCGTAGGACAGAGGTGGGATTTATTATCAGTTCTCTGTGTCTGCCATAAATTACCTAAGAGGACCCCAGACTCAAAACGCCCTTTCTTCCAATGCTCAGCTGCTGTTCACCTCCATTCCTTGTGAATTACTAAATGACACAAGAGAAATCTCCTCTCTGACTCTCAACACAGCCTTCCTGCCATTCACAATAAATGTCCTCCTGATTGAACACATTTACAAAGAAAAACCAGAAATACTGCATTTTAGTAGGCTAAAGATAGATACAGGGCTAATAGGAAATTGATAGGAACACAGCATGTGTCCCATCCTGAGGAAGCCCTGATATTACTGTGCTTTGCTGGGTGAGGATGTTTAATCAGTACCTGTTAACCATAATGGGGCCCTCAGTTCTGCCCAGTTCATGACATTGCTGTTTCCTATTCTTTAAACAAAACTTAATACAGGTTAACAAACACAATTCATTAAACGTAAAACAAATGCAATCTTATGACTTTTAAATCCTTTCTATTTAAATAAATACACAAATCAGACAAACTGTTATATAAGATTAAGTTTACAGGTAAAATGTAAGGAAAACATATTAATCTACTCATCCAAGAATCTGAGGGCATCCAAAAGGCTGAAACCTCCCGTGTAGCTTTTGTCTGGTGGTGGTTTGGTCGCTCAATCATGTCCAGCTCTTGCGACCCCATGGACTGTAGCCCACCAGGTCCATGGGATTTTTCAGGCAAAAATACTGGGGTGGATTGTCATTCCCTTCTCCAGGGGATCTTCCTGACCTAGGGATTGTACCCAGGTCTCCTGCTTTGAAGACGAATGTTTTACCTTCTGAGCCAGCAGGGAGGCCAGCTCTTTTCTACTTGAAGTTAATTGAGATTCTTGTGTGTAGAGGAGAGGGGAGGAATAAGCAGACCCCTTGACATTGAGAGGATGACTCCACCCCTCCTGTAGCCCCACACTCCAATTATACAGTAAAAGCAAGGAGCTGGGAATGATAAGGGAGAAAAACCAGTGGTTTTTCTGTGTTGTGCGATAGCTGGTGCTAGGAAGAGCGAATACTAGAGCAATTTAATCCTTTTCTGCTTCTGATGCTTTGATTTAAGCTAACTCAAACAAGCCTCTTTTCCCACCAGTTGGCTTACTGACCTAGATGACCAGAATTGAACACACTGAAAACAATGACTGTAGGTCCGTCACTGGGCCACTGAGGGGTGCTTGGTCAGATGTAAGACACCCCTGCCCCTGGGTGACAAACCACCACCAGAGCAAAGGACAAAGCCCACATCACTTCCAGCACTTCAGCAGCGCAATAAATCATTAGATTGACATTATGTCACTGACCAGGACAAAACACACAAAGCACAAGGCAGATTTACCTTTCCAGGCTAAGAAAAAGGTGAGATTGACATCTAGGGTTTTCATCTAGTTTCCCATAAAATGATGATAAAGTAGCTACCAGTGTTTCTTTCACACTTGAGCATCAACTCTTCCATGCAGGGTCTGTCTCCACATTGGATACTAAAACTGACACCTTAATTGGAATTCTTAGGCTAATCCTCTTGCTTCTGGCTCTCATGGGGTGATGATCAAGTTAGGGGCAGGGAGACTTGATGTGCAGAACTCATCCCTGCTCTCACTCACATCTGCCTCCCTCTGAAGACACTGACTTGGTGCACCTTCTCAGAGGCATACGGTACAGAGCAGGAAAGATTTTGCCTTGCTGAAGCACGGCTGTTGTTATCCAGTGCAGCCAAAGACAAGGTGGACAATTCTAATTTCCAGGTTCAATCATTAGAAATTCACATAGCCCTATCAATAACAAAGCCAACATTTTGATCTTCATCAAACCCCTTTATCCTGATTAGGTTAAAACGTGGAAGAGAACATAAGGATGTAATTTCCTAGTGTTTCCCATCCTGAAACTCAATAGTGCACACCAAATTTTTATTCCATAGCTATTTTAGGTTTTTCCCAATGTATAACCTATAGGAAAATAGACTGAGTACTAGATTGGGAAATCAATTTCATATTTGTCAATCTGTGCATATGTATGCCTGTGTGTATGTGTGTGTGTGTGTGTGTATATATATATATATGTGTGTGTGTGTGCTTCTTGTTGGCTCAGCAGTAAAGAATCTGCCTGCCAATGCAGGAGACATGGGTTCAATCCCTGGGTCAGAAAGATCTCCTGGAGAAGAGAATAGCAACCTACTCCAGTATTCTAACCTGGAGAAGAATCCCAAGGACAGAGGAGCCTGGAAGGCTATAGTCCATGGGATTGCAAGAGAGTTGGATATGACTTAGTGACTAAACAATATTAAATATATGAAGATATGCCTGTAATCATATGACCTATTTACAGTTTATCAAGTTTAGTGAAATATTTCTACTTTATAAGAATGCAGCGTTATTGCCCTACTAACATAGAACTTGAAGTTAGAAGATGCCATAGATAAATATAGGAATTTCTCATTTCAAATCTCCTTTCAAAAATTGTACTCATTATTAGAGTACATCAATATAAAAAGTTTTTAGAACAAGGATCATCAACTTACAGCCCACAAGCCAAATCCAGTCTGTCATCTGTTTTTGTACAGACCAAAAGCTACAATGATAGATTTTACCATTTTAAAGGATTAATCAGAAAAACAAAAAAGATTATGTAATAGAGACCATATGTGACCCACAAAGCCTAAAATATTTACTATCTTGTCCTTCACTAAAATAACTTGCCAAACTCTGTCTAGACCACATCTCTCCCAACACACACACACACACACCCAAACACATGCCAACATTCTTGTCTCCTACATTAAGGTTAATTCCATGTTCTCTCAGTGTAGTGTAACGGTTATAAGAACAAAGGCAGACAAACCTGGGTTCAAATCCCAGCTCTGACATATTAAGAAAGTTACTTCACTTTTCTGAGCATCCGTTTCTTGGTTTTTAAAATGCAATAATAATAGTACCTAGCTGATAGAATTTTGTGATGTTTCAATAACATAAGTGTAAAGAAATTAGGATAGTGCCTGGCATGTAGAGTTGCTTAATACGTTAGTCACTATTAATCAATTCTATTTATGTTAATACTCTTCTTGGTCTATGTAATCTCACAGTCCCACAGTCCTCACCAGAGATTAAACTAGTCCTTATGTCTCCTGAGAAACCTGTACAGGTCAAGAATCATCAGTTAGAACCTTGTACAGGACAACTTCCCTTGTAGCTCAGTTGGTAAAGAGTCTGCCTGCAGTGCAGGAGACCCGGGTTCAATCCCTGGGTCAGGAAGATCCCCTGGAGAAGGAAATGGCAACCTACTCCAGTATCCCTGGCTAGAAAATCCCATGGACAGAGGAGACTGGTGGGCTGCGGTCCATGGGGACACAAAGAGTCAGGCACGACTGAGCAACTAACACACACACACACATGGAACAACTCACTGGCTCATGATTGAGAAGGGAGTTTATTATCACCATGTTTATTTAACTGATACTCAGAGCACATCATGCAAAGTGCCAGGCTGGATGAGTTACAAGCTGGAATCAAGATTGCCAGGAGAAATATCAACAACCTCAGATATGTGGATGATACCACTCTAACTGCAGAAAGCAAAGAGCAACTACAGAATCTCTTGATGAGGGTGAAGGAGGAGAGTGAAAAAGCCAGCTTAAAATTCAATATTAAAAAATCTAAGATCGTGGCATCTAGTCCCATCACTTCATGGCAAATGGAAGGGGAAAAAGTGGAAGCAGTGACAGATTCCTCTTTTGGGGCTCTAAAATCACTGTGGGTGGTGACTGAAGCCATGAAATTAGAAGATAATTGCTTCTTCATAGGAAAGCTATGACAAAACTAGACAGTGTGTTAAAAAGCAAAGACATCACCTTGCCAACAAAGGTCCATATAGTCAAGACTATGGTCTTTCTAGTAGTCATGTACAGATATGAGAGCTGGACCATAAAGAAGGCAGAGTGCCGAAGAATTTCTACTTTTGAATTACGATTCAGAGAAGATGCTTGAAAGTTCCTTGAACTACAAGGACGTCAAACCACTCAGTCTTAAAGAAAATCAATGCTGAGTGCTCACTGGGAGGACTGATGCTGAAGTTCCAATAATTTGGCCACCTGATGTGAAGAATCATCTCACTGGAAAAGACCCTGATGCTGGGAAACATTGAAGGCAGAAGAAGAAGGCAATAGACGATGAGATGGTTGAAAGGCATCACCGATTCAATGGACATGAACTTGGGCAAACTCCAAGAGACAATGAGGAACAGGGAAGATTGTTGTGCTGCTATCTGTGGGGTTGAGAAGAGTCAGACACGACTTGGCAACTGAACAGCAACAACAAATGTGTCTAAAAGCAACTGTTCTCAACAGTACAGTCCATTCACCTTTTTCTATAATAAAAGCATAAAACTATCAATAAGGCTATATTCTAAGAAAGGATTCAGGGAACAATACTACACTACAGGGCAGCTGGGTCAAGGTACTCAGCAGCCCTCCCCAACAACTGTGAAAACTCCATTGCAGTTTGACCTTTGTGTGAAATAATTCAACATGAGAGCCACCAATTCCTACACAAAATGAGGGATAAATGAGTAATCATGTGCTCAATCAGGCACCAACAGAAGCCACTGGACTCAGCATCCACAGTTAAAATAATACTGGGGTGATTCAGCATGCCTTCTCTTTTCAGTTCAGTTCAATCCCTCAGTCGTGTCCAACTCTCTGCAACCCCATGGACTGCAGCACACCAGGCCGCCCTGTTCATCACCAACTCCCAGAGTTTACTCAAACTCATGTCCATTGACTCAGTGATGCCATCCAATCATTTCATCCTCTGTCGTCCCCTTCTCCTCCTGCCCTCAATCTTTCCCAGCATCAGGGTCTTTTCCAATGAGTCAGCTCTTCACATCAGCTGGCCAAAGTATTGGAGTTTCAACTTCATCACCAGTCTTTCCAATGAATATTCAGGACCGATCTCCTTTAGGACAGACTGGTTGGATCTCCTTGCAGTCTAAGGGACTCTCAAGAGTCTTCTCCAACACCACACTTCAAAAATATCAATTCTTCTGTGCTCAGCTTTCTTTATGGTCCAACTCTCACATCCATACATGACCACTGGAAAAATCATAGCCTTGACTAGAGAGACCTTTGTTGACACAGTAATGTCTCTGTTTTTTAATATGCTGTCAAGGTTGGTCATAATTTTTCTTCCAAGGAGCAAGTGTCTTTTAATTTCATGACTACACTCACCATCTGCAGTGATTTTGGAGCACAAAAAAATAAAGTCAGCCACTATTTCCTCTGTTTCCCCATCTATTTGCCATGAAGTGATGGGAACAGATGCCATGATGTTAGCTTTCTGAATGCTGAGCTCTAAGCCAACTTTTTCACTCTTTTCTTTCACTTTCAGCAAGAGGCTCTTTAGTCCTTCACTTTCTGCCATAAGGGTGGTGTCATCTGCATATCTGAGGTTGTTGATATTTCTCCCAGCAATCTTGATTCCAGCTTGTGCTTCCTCCAGCCCAGTGTTTCTCATGATGTACTGCATAGAAGTTAAATAAGCAGGGTGACAATATACAGCCTGACGTGCTCCTTTTCCTATTTGGAACCAATCTGTTGTTCCATGTTCAATTCTAACTGTTGCTTCCTGATCTACACACAGGTTTCACAAGGACGCAGGTCAGGTGGTCTGGTATCCCCATCTCTTTCAGAATTTTCCACAGTTTATTGCAATCCACACAGTCAAAGGCTTTGGCATAGTCAATAAAGCAGAAATAGATGTCTTTCTGGAACTCTCTTGCTTTTTCAATGATCCAGCAGATGCTGGCAATTTGATCTCTGGTTCCTCTGTCTTTTCTAAACCCAGCTTGAACATCTGAAATTTCACAGTTCACATATTGTTGAAGCCTGGCTTGGAGAATTTTGAGCATTACTTTGCTGGCATTTGAGATGAGTGCAATTGTGTGGTAGTTTGAGCATTCTTTAGCATTGCCTTTCTTGGGGATTGGAATAAAAACTGACCTTTTCCAGTGCTGTGGCCGCTGCTGAGTTTTCCAAATTTGCTGGCATATTGAGTGCAGCATTTTCACAGTATCATCTTTCAGCATTTGAAATAGCTCAACTGGAATTTCATCACCTCCACTAGCTCTGTCAGTAGTGATGCTTTCTAAGGCCCACTTGACTTCACGTTCCAGGATGTCTGGCTCTAGGTGAGTGATCACACCATTGTGATTATCTGGGTCATGAAGATCTTTTTTGTACAGTTTTTCTGTGTATTCTTTCCACCTCTTCTTAATATCTTCTGCTTCTTTTAGGTCCCTACCATTTCTGTCCTTTATTGTGCCCATCTTTGCATGAAATGTTCCCTTGGTATCTCTAATTTTCTTGAATAGATCTCTAGTCTTTCCCCATTCTATTGTTTTCCTCTATTTCTTTGCATTGATCACTGAGGAAGGCTTTCTTATCTCCTCACTATTTCTGGAACTCTGTATTCAAATGAGTATATACTTCCTTTTCTCCTTTGCTTTTCACTTCTCTTCTTTTCACAGCTATTTGTAAAGCCTCCTCAGACAGCCATTTTGCTTTTTTGCATTTCATTTTCTTGGGGATGGTCTAGGTCTCCTGTACAATATCATGAACCTCCGTCTATAGTTCATCAGGCACTCTGTCTATCAGATCTAGTCCCTTAAATCTATTTCTCACTTCCACTGTATAATCATAAGGGATTTGATTTAGGTCATAACTGAATGGTCTAGTGATTTTCCCGACTTTCTTCAATTTCAGTCTGAATTTGGCAATGAGGAGTTCATGATCTGAGCCACAGTCAGCTCCCAGTCTTGTTTTTGCTGACTGCATAGAGCTTCTCCATCTTTGGCTGCAAAGATGACTTCTGTTTTAAGTTATACAAAAGGAAAAAAAACTTTTTTATTGTTTCTGTGTCTTTTGACATTGTTGCAGAAGTTTTTAAGCCTTTAACCTTGCCATCTTGGGCTAACCCATATACAACCCTTGTTTTCATACTGAACTCTCCCCAACCCAGGAATTGAACCCAGGTCCCCCGCGTTGCAGGCAGACACTTTACCATCTGAGCCACCAGGGAAGCCCAACAGACAATCTTAGCTATTCCAAAAATATATCCATAGAAGGAACTTCCTGTTTAGACATTGTGTGATTTGTCCTGTTTGCCCTTTGACAGGAAAAGCTAAGGAGAACCACTACTCACATGCAGGTAACACTGGAGATGATAGACGAGGAGCTCCTCCCTGCCCTAAGCCCCCAAATCCTCCTTCTCATCTAGTAGCTCTGCGGCTGCCCACTGTGCTTCAGAGTTCCAAAACACTGAAGAGTCTGCATGCAGACAAACCAGACTCAAGAGGCCAGTTATTGACATTGAAAAATTGTGTGGCAGCTATGAAACTCAAACTGCTTTTAAATGTGGTAATTTTATTTTTAATAACTTAAATTCCTGCTTCAATATCATATTCTGAGGAAGTGGTGAAAATAAAATCTCAGTGACTTCTCTCCCAGGATTTCAGAAGCATGGGGCATGGACATCTGCCAAGGGGTCTAGAGAGAAGCTCTCCCTGACAATTGGCGGGAACCGCTGATAGGAGTGGAGGAGGGAAGGGTGTGGATGTAGAGACAGAAGCCTGGCTTGGAATCCCAGCTCCACTACGTAGTAGCTATAAGACCACAGCAAGGCACTTAACCCTTCTGTTCCTCAGTCATCTCATCTGTAAGCTGGGAATAATAATAGTACTTACGTCAAGGGTTGTCATGGGGATTGAGTTAATATTTATTAAACACTTGAACAGCTTTTGGTGCTTAGTAAGCATTATTTAATTAGTTGTTAAATAAAGAAATACCATCTAATTGTGAAGGCATCTACTGAAACCCCTATCTGAACTGACTCAGTCTGCAACCCAAACACAAAATGTCCCTTGTTTCTGTCCCAATAGCTGCACCAGTCCAGTGGATTTTCCTGTTAATAACTCTTTCTCAAAAACAAGGAAATCATCCAGCTACTTCCATGTCGAGTAGGGAAGTAAAAAATCCCTGGGAGGTTGTGCTCACACCCAATACACTGAAGCAAGTATTGTAATCACATAAACGTATCCAACATGGAGTGATAATTCTAGCTATAATTCCCCAAATCTTCAAATATTATCAATGTTTTCTGTTTCACAAGGAAAAAAATATATATATCATGCAAATATTAGATTAAAATTCAAAATTTACTGTCTCTAAGTCAAACAAAAAGAAAAACAAACTCATTTGTTCAAACACTTGTGATTTTCCTATCTTCCAAAAAGGAAATTCACTTTAGAAAATGGTTTTAGATTTGATCCCTAAAAACCCTTAAGGTAAAACACTGTAGCTTAGATGCTTCTAATTAGGCAAACTTCAAAGAGATATTCACTGGGGAAATTCCAGAGTATATCACCAAATTTCAGCAAGTAGTCTTGTGAACACATAATAATATTTTACATTAATATGAAATACATGCTTCTTCTATATTTGAGATTCCAAATAATAGCCAATAGCCACATGTGGCTCTTGAGGACTTTAAATGTGGAAAGTCCAAGTTGAGATGTGCCATAGGTTTAAAATACATATCTGATTTCACAGATTTAGTAAGAAAAAGAATGCAAAATACTTCAGTGATTATCTTATATTTATTACATGTTGAAATGATAATGTTTAGACTATATTAGGTTAAATAAATAAAACAGATAGCTAAAATTTATTTTACCTATTTTTTTTAGTTTTTAAATGAGTCTACTAAAATTTTAAAGTGCACATGTGGCTAATATTTTATTGGGCAGTGCTCAGCTCAATAATGTAGAACTGAATCATGTATATTAACTCAAAGTAATCAGATATTTCTAGATAATAAAAACCCGTCAATTGGTCAAAATTTTCTTTTTGTCTTAGAAAGAACAGAAAAGAAAACACGTATTTTTTCCTACTTTCTCACTGTGGAAGGCCCAAATTAAAATTATTTACATCTTTGACTGAACAAGGAAATGCTAAGATTTAGTCTTTTTTATTTTGTTCTTCTTTTATTTTCTTTCATTATTTCATCTCATTTGTGTTCATGTAGTGATTTATGATTTACTATGGGGCTTCCCAGGTGGCTCAGTAGTAAAGAATCTGCCTGCCAATGCAGGAGACACAGGTTTGATCCATGGGTCGGGAACATTCCCTGCAGGAGGAAGTGGCAATCCACTCCAATATGCTTGCCTGGAAAATTCCATGGTCAGTGGAACCTGACTTGTTACAGTTCATGGACTCACAGATTGGCATGATGGAGCATGCATGCACACAGTGATTTGCTCTAAAATTTAGGCAAGTAATTTATAATAGTTTTCAGTACCAATTAAATGCATCCAAGGCCTTTTCATCCCCTATTCATAGCTATTCCACCAGCTCTTGGAATACATAATAGTGAAAACCTAGAACATTCATGACTAGAATCAATAGCTTCAGTTAGAAGAATAATCAAAACGCAATAGTCTTGAGAATCATATTTCACGTGTTCTGGCCCTAGAGTATAGCAAGAAACAGTTCTATAATTATTCTGTTGATTGCACTCTAGAACCAAGGCATCTAAAACCAATGAAGCACATAATAGGGCTGACGATTCTTTAGTCATTGTTCTATTCCTTTCAGCAGCTGAAAGGAATAAACTTTTCCCAACTCTGAAAGCCTAACTTTATCAAATATCTAAGGCAGTGTCCCCCTCTCTGGATATCCTGTTGGATATCTCCTCTTGGATGTTTCCTCCATAAAACTCACCTACGCTATACGATCGCCACTCATAGGATGATCCAGTCATCCAGACTCACATCCTGGGGTCACCTTTCACTGTTCTTTCAATGATCAGTCCAATGAATGATTAGTTAAAACAGGGTTCCTAAACCAAATCTTTCCCAAGAGCTCCCTTACCATTTGCCTCTAGAATCCCTGAAATATAGAAGCTTCTGAGAACATTTATACCCTTGTGGGGTAGGAAAGAAAAGGCAGCTTCAGCTCTTCCCTTGTAGGAGTAGAAATCACAAAAACAATGAAATCTGAGGAACACAAGTCATTGGCATTTTTTTTAGTAGGCACAGCCTATACTTATAATTTTAGAAGGTATAGCTGAATTATCTGCTAGTAAAATTGCCAGTACGTGCCACTATGGAACATGAGGTTGAAGAAGTCACAGAACAAATGGAAGCAGAACATGCTTCCACTACGGTTACTCAATCAGCAGATACTTAAGTGAGAGTTACCCATCATGAACCAGCCCCCCTTAGAGGTATCCATGAACTTTGCAAGAGCCATTAGTTTATTGTTTTATTTATGCACAGGGGAGTTACCAAAGAAAACTCGGGTTCCCAGTAGAAAAAGACTAAGATAAGATAAAACCTAAAGCACAGATGGACTCCTTCACATATTGTGTTTATCTCTTCTATTAAAGTAAAGCTCTCCATGGCTCAGACAGTAAAGAATCTGCCTGCAATGCAGGGTTTGATCACTGGGTCGGGAAGATCCCCTGAAGAAGGGAACGGAAACCCACTCCAGTACTCTTGCCTGGAGAATTCCATGGACAGAGGAGCCTGGTAGGCTACAGTCCATGGGGTCATCAAGAGTCAGACACGACTGCATGACTAACACATCCATTCCTTGGGTTGCACACGTGTGTATATACCTGCATGCAAGTGTGCTAAGTTGCTTCAGTCATGTCCGACGTTTGCAACACCACAGACTGAAACCCACCAGGCTGCTCTGGCTGTGGAATTCTCCAGACAAGCATACTGGAGTGGGTAGCCATTTCCCCCTCCAGGGGATCTTCCCAACCCAGGGATCAAACCTGCATCTCCCACATTGGCAGGAGAGTTCCTTCCCACTACTGGCACCTGGGAAGCCTGGTGTATACCTCTCAATTCAGTCCAGCCGCTCACTCCTGTCGGACTCTGACTCTGAGACCCCATGATCTGACCGCGGCACACTAGGCTTCCCTGTCCATCAACACTAGCACTTACCAAATATCACATGTGCAAGGTGTAAACTTTAGGTACATAGTAGACTGGATTGATTCTGTTACAACCATGTGTCAAAACTGAAAGCAGATTTAGAACAAGAAAAAAGGCAGAAAAAAAGATTAATTTTGACAGGCTCTCATTCAAAGCAGTACTTTAACACTTGGGTGTGGAAGAGTTCCCAGGTGTTTGTTATATTCAGAATCCTGGAATTTGAATCAGGAAGTCTGTCTAACATATGCATTTTTAACAAACACACCAAGTGACTTTCGTGTAAACACCAAGGGATTCTGATGTGGCCTAGTCAACACTTTCAGAAATTCCAATTTAAAACCTGGGATTTAATGTATCACATATTAAATCTGATCCTCAGATGACTCCTGTGCATAGTTTAAGAAATAGGAAAGAGATTTAAGGACACAAAAGTTTCTGAAAATGTTCATATTCCCAGAGACTAAATCCTACTTTCTTGGCACATCTGTGCTTCTTCAGTAAAACACAGTTTAAAAATGAATCTCAGTGACTGTTAAATTCTATTATACAATTTTGGGGGAAGAAGGGTAATTTCTCACTGTCTTCAGTGAGAGAAGAATCTTATTTTGTTAAAATCCTAAAATAGTGAGGAGGAAAACTGGCCGGGAATTTGCAGAGAGAGAGAATCTGGTACTACCTTAATTCACAAACCCTGAAGCTTTTAGCAACAGAACAAGAGGACAGGGAAAGGAGAGGCATGCTCTTCTATGTGAAGCTCAAGACTTTCTAGCACCTGAAAGCCGTAAACATCACAGACTTCCTCAAGCTCTATGATCCTTTTAGGAGACAGACCACCCAAAAATAGTTAGATGCTGATTTGCTTGAGTTTGAAAGAGCAACTTTGTCTCTCTGCTTACAAAAGCTCAAGCTGAGCCAGACAGCAGTATTAGAAGCTTTTCAATAGAACTTAAAGAGGAAGCACAAACATCTGCTAGGTACAGAAAAGATTTTTTTAAGAACAGGAAAGTAAATTAGAAATCTAAACATTTACAAAGACTGAGACAAGAGGAAGTTTCCTTGCAGAGTAGCCTGAAGCCATCTTGACTGGCATTTGTCCTAAGTGGACTTTCTTTAATTTTTCTACTTCTCTTGTCTATCTCCCACATCACCTTGTACTTTCTCCTCCATCATGGTCCATTAGAAAGAGCTGGTCATGCGATCAGAAGAATCACTGATCCCTATTATTGTTATGATCTGAATTACGTTTCCCAACATTTCTATGTTGAAGGTCTAGCCCCCAGAACCTCAGAATATGACTGTGTTTGGAAACAGGACCTTAGAAGGGTGATTACGTTAAATGAGACCATTAGGTGGGCCCCAAGCCAGTGTGAATAATAGACTTAAGAGAGGGAATAGGGACACAGAGAGAGAGAGAGAAACCAGAGATATGCATATAGAGAGACAAGATCACTGAGACAGACAGAAGATGGACATCTGCAAACAACGAGAGGCCTCAAAAGAAACCAAGTCTGCCAACACTTTGGTTCTAGACTTCTAACCTCCATAACTATAAGAACTACAAATTAATTCCTATTGTATAAGCCACCCAGCCTGTAGTAGTTTGTTATGCTGGCCCTAGTAAACTAAGATAAAAACCTTGTCCCAGTTACCTAATTATCTTGTTCCCTCATCTGTAAAGCAAATAAAGACACAACTGACCCTTCTTACCTAACCTACCCTAATCGTTAAGATTAACTATAATATTTTTTTTAACTGCAAACAGGTTTATACAAATGTAATCGCTAAGATAGTTTATTCTGAGAAGCAGTGCCCTGGTGTTCCATTTCCTACATTTGAAGTAAGCTATCAGGAGGCACTGATACCCCAGTGTCATCACTAAGATCACACTGCAAGTTGTGAATTCTTGGGACCCAGATTTATGCTTCTGGCTCAAGCTGTTGACAGGTGAGGACAAAGAAAGGTAAACCTTAAGTATGAGTAAGAGAATGGTTCTCTAGCCCATCCCATTTCTTGTAACTCTAAAAATAATAATAAATATTCCAGGATGGAAAGGAAAAAAGTCATCTCAATATTTACTCTTGTTAGGTAGCTTAAAATTGAGGCAAGAAAAGCTGAAGATATTGACATTTGGAAAGTGAGTTGAGAGGAAATATAGGAAAACAAGGAATTTTAATTAGAGTTCTAGGATACATAGTGTTCTATAATATATAACTACAAAGATGAAAAATATTCAAAAAACATTGAAATAAATAATTGAAATGCATTTGAATTCCATTTAAGAGGTTATAGAGAGCAATGTAGTTAAATAGAGTATAAAGGAAAACCAGAAATAAAAATTATTTTAAAATTATGAGCAGCCTTTTAGGGAATACCAAAATATTCACTTGGAAAATAAGCAGACATTACAAAAACAGCAAATGTGCAAAATCAAATATATTTAAAATTAAAATGCCCTTTCAATTCCCAGATATCTTAGAAATGAGCTCATAGGAACCAAACAACTGAAAAACTAAATTGTTTCCCTAAAACAGAAAAAAGATTGGAAAGAAAGCTACATCTTGTAATAGGTTATTTAAGCAGATGTCTTGATTTTTAGAAAGTTCTAATGGTTATCTATGATGGATGTGATCCTTAAACTTCAGTGCATCAGAATCACCTGGAAGGCTGTAATAACCAATTGTTGGGCCCCATTCCCAGGTTTTCTGATCCCTAAGGTCTGGGATGAAGCTCAAGAATTTGCTTTCGTAACACATTTCAAGGAGATGTTGATGATGCTGATCCAAGGACTCTTTGTGAGCCAATATCCTATATTAAAGATATTGGCATTCCAGTTGAACACAATGGATGGAATATATTCCTCTATTTGCACAAAAGGCTGCTGCGTATTTGTATATATCTCAACTCTTTCCCACTTAAAAACATGTTTCAAGAGCTGAAAAACAGGTAAGAGGCAGCTGACCTAGAAGACCACAGAAAATGAAAAGCTATTCCTTTGGGAATAGGTGGTAGAAAAAACAGGTATGCAATGCTCGAAAACTGCAGCCATCAAGTGTCTCTAAGGATAAGGAATAGGACTGAAAACCAGGAGAATTAGTTCAAAATCTGGGGCAACACATCCCCAGATCTCCTTCTATATCCCAGCAGAAGGTTGCATGTTTACCATCAGAAAGAATTAAACCATGAAGGATTTGGTGTCAGAGGAACCTGGCAAAGATTGCAAAGTATTTTACTGAAAAGCCAGAGACATGAAAGAAAAATCTACACACTAAAAGGTCAGACCACAACCCACCACCACCTTACCCTCCACCCCTGGTCCCTTCTCTTAAGCCTCACCCAAACTGGCCAGCAGAAAATTAATCACACACATCTTCTCTGGCAAAACTAATCAGGTCAAAAGACCAATAGATACTGATATTAAGGATTCTTCAATGAAATGGGATTGCTGTCATCCAATGAGCCTACATGAAGACCAGCAAATATACCCAATGCACACACACAGAGGTGTTGCAGTGCCTCACTCTTAGGTATGAATTATTACCCAAGGGTGATCAAACATTAGACCAACTCTCCCAGAAGAATGACAACAAAATAAACTGATAGAACAAGAGAACTTAGAGGAAACAAAGATAGTCAAAGCAGCGATCAAAACAATAAACAACTCAAACTATTTTAAATAGGATGGATAGACAACAAGGTCTTTATTCAATATCCTGTGACAAACCACAATGGAAAATAATATGAAATATATATATATGTATAACTGAGTCCCTTTACTGTTCAGAAGAAATTAACACATTGTAAATCAACCATATGTCAAAATTTTAAATAATTAATTTTAATATAAGGTATTAAAAATAATAATTAGCTATAAATAATGATTTTAAAATAAAAGATACTGCATTCATGGAAAAAATATATAGGTTTAATTTTTTAAAAAGGAACACTGAGAGCAACAACAAATATTAAATGATGATGATAGAAATGAAAAATAAAACTAAGAAAATCTCCAATAAATTATAGAAGTGAAGCAAAAGGAGGCAGAAGAAATCCCTATATGACAGTGGTAATCAACTGAGGGGTAATTTTCCCTTTCAGGGGACATTCATTTAGCAATGTCCAAAGGCATCTTGAGTTGTCACACCAGGGAGATGGCTGTTTCTGTCATGTAGTGAGTAAAGGCCAGGGATGCTGCTAAACATCTGTTAACCAAAATTTCAGAAATGAAGACCTTATTGAAGTAAAGAGGTGTTTACTTGGGGTTTGTTAGGGCTGCAGCCTGGGAGACACAGATTTAAGAAGCACTTAAACTCTGCTCCTCTGGACTACAAAATAGAGAGTGCTTATAAAGGCAAAAAGCTCAAGGTCACCGTTGGTTACACGAGCTGTTTATCAAGAATTATAATTGGAGCGAGCAAGAAGCAAGGGTGCTTATAAGGCAGGGATTGGTTGAAGTCTGAAATGGTTGAACAGTTAAAAGAGGAAACAACCTTGAGACCACAAGTTTGCAGCTAACAGATGCTAGTTTTTAAAATGGCTGGTAGCATCCTTGACTTTGGTACAGTTCATAGAAAGTTCAAGTTCTCAGTGGGACAGGGTTGTGTCTGAGACCAGGTCCTCAATACCCCCCACCCCGACTCCATTTTCTATGCCTGAAGTGTGCTGATTCCATTATGATTTCAACCTGTCATCACCTCCTAGAATGCACAGGGCAGTCCCCCACTATATAAAGTGATGTCTCCCAAAATGTCAAGGATACACCAAGGCTTAAAATCCCTGCCATAAAATAACACAGTCACCTAAATGTGAATCTCCCCACTTCTTACAAAAATATACACATTAACAAGGAGAACAAACACAACTGCTCATGATCCAAACCAATAATGTGAGTCCAAAAATATTACAAACTTCAAATTATTTGTAAATAAGGAAATAAATATCCAAGTCCAGAGTTGAGAGTCAGGCAGAGAAGAGAGGAAAGAGAGGAGAAGGGAGGGGATAAGAGACAAGAGGAGGGAAGGCAGAGAAGGTCTAGGAGTGGTAGGAACTGGACAGGATAAACCCAGAAGGAGAGAATCCATCGTAAGTGGAAAGATACTAAAAACAGGTCTCAGATGGGAAAACTGGCATCCAGCAAATCAAAAAGAAAGTTTTTGAGAGTGTACAGCCAAGGAGACACCCTTCTGGGGACAGGCATGCTCTGGTACCTTGTGGAAATAAAGGGTCCCATGGCAACAAAGGAGGCGCACCCCCTGAACACCCACCAACCAATTCCATCCCTCCATACAGGCACCACTGATCAAAGAGGATGTACTTCAGTACAGCAATGGAGGAAGGTGTGGAATTAAAACCAAACGAACAAACAAAAACAACTAGAAAATACTCAAATTTCTCATCCCTGGTTTACAAATATAAATGGTGATCCCAGGAAACTAATACAGCCCCAATCATTCTCTGAGGAGATTTAATCTCTTCAAAGAAGTTCTTCTGTGATGCAGGTTGACCTTTTGATCTTTCTGAGGTATTAGCAGAAATTTGTCCAGCCACAGTCTCAGTTTTTTCTTGAAAACACAATTTTCTGTCTGCTAATCTCTTAATTTTAACATCTTCTGCAATCCAGATAGGCTGAGAATGTCCCAAATCATCAAATCTTGGTTCCTTTTTACTTAAAATTTCTTACCTCAATTTGTCTTTTCCCTTCACATCTTACCATAAGTAGCAAAAAAGAAAACAGACTCTGTGTTCAACACTGTGGTGGAAAACTCCTCAGCTAAATATGCCCCTTCATAGTTTCCAAATTCCACTTTCCACAGAATTGCAAGATACAATTTTGCTGGGCTTTCTACCACTATATAATGAAGATCCCATTTCCTCCAGCTTCTCATAAGTGTTCTTCATGTTCATCTCTCCTCCATTCTCCACAATTCTCAAAAACATCTTTGGGTATCCTACTAATGACTCTTTATTTAACTGACTATCTGGCATTATCAAGTTCAAAAGCTCCAAGCCAACCATGGCTGGGAAAAGAAAGCTGGAGCCCTGGGCTTCAAGGCATAAGTTGACAGCATAGCTAACAAGAAAGCCCTTTCACTGATGGTGACCACTGACATTGGCAAGATATAATAGCTAACTACATAGGTTTAAATCCTGTGTCTGCTGCTGACCATCTGAGTGAGCTGAAGTACATTTTTAAGCCTCTCTGAGCTGCAATGTCCTAATCTGTGATGTAGAGATTAAAATACCCACTTAAAGGGTTGTTTTGAGGCTTAAACAAGATACTGAATGTAAAGTATACTTATCACAGTGCCTGGCTTGTGGTAAGTGCTCTTTAGATGGAATCTTAAAAGAAATGATCTCCATGCTCCCTGGTGAGTGTAGCAAAGACTGAATCATCAACAGCCTTGTTCTTGGGATCCTTGAATGACGAATCCAAGGGACAACCACGGCTTCAGGGAGAACCCAGGACACTATAACCATGAAGAGCCAGAAGTGAAATGAGCATACATTCATAGAGCAAGCAAAATATTCTGATTTCACCTCTTCTTTTGAGACAGTTTTTGATGTTTATTTTGGGGTATAAATGTTTATTTAGATTTTACTAAAATAAAAATAAAATATGTTTACTTTAGTATGGACACATGCACATGTGCAGACACATACATACACTGAGATATTTCTTCCCCAAAATCAGTGGCTCTCAGACTCTTGCGTGAATTAGTACCATGTGCCCGGCTTGCTGAAACAGGAATTCCTGGGCCTCAACCCCTGCGTTTCTCTTCCTGTAGGTCTGGGGTGTGTGTGCCTGTGTACGCATGTGCTCAATCTTATCTGACTCTGTGACCCTATGGACTGGAGCCCACCAGGCTCCTCTGCCAATAGAATTTTCCAGGCAGTGGGTTGCCACTTCCTCCTCCAGGAGATCTTCCCAACCCAGGGATCAAAAGATAAATCTCCTTTGTCTCCACTTTGGCAGGCGAATTATTTACTACTGTGCCACCTGGGAAACCCACAGCTCTGGGTGGGGCTACAGAATTTACATCCAATTGTCTTCAGCTGATGTTACTGCTGCTGGCCCCAGGACCACATGGCGAGAATTACTGCCTTAGAGAATGAGGCAAAATGAATGTGCCTTCTGAAAGAATATGGCATTCTATCATTGGTCACATAAGATTAAAATGGCTTTTAAATAAGCATGTGGTACTTAATGCATTTTTTTACACAACCAGCAGAAATAAAAGCAGACAGATAGCCCTTGTGTCTGAGAACTGAATTTAACCCAGTTCTTTTTTAAATTGCAATCTATAATATTCTTTTTACCTCTAAAATTTAGAGCCTGCAAAACCTTTACCCATTTTATTAATACTGGCTGTTATGAAACATTACCGTAAATCACACTTCAGTTTTTGCAGAGTGGTTCAATAAAGTGGGGCAATATAAGTTGGAGACAAATTCTTATTCTCTTTGCCCAAGAGGATAAACAAAGGATAAATTATATTCAAGGAGTTTGACCTACGCAGGAATTTCGAAGGCATTCAGTATCTACCAAAACTAATCAGCTACAGCCTTCTGGGAAAAAAAGTGAGGCATTTCTATCTTTTTTCAGGTTCTCTGTGGGATGGCTATAAAAGTAGAGGATTTTGTTTTTTAACAACATAAAGTCTAATAATTCTTCTACTTCATCTCAACACAGAAAAATTTCATGAAGCACTTTCAGCATTTTAGTATATTTTAAAAGACTTCTAAACAAACAAGCAATTATAATTTTAAACAAAAAAGCAATCATAATCTAACAAGAGTCTATTGAATACCCTTTAGTTAAAGATAAGTGAGACAGAAGGTAATCATGTAGCTCAGGGTACTTAAATAACACACATTCAGAGTGTGTACGTGTGTGTGTGTGCATGTGTGTTCAACGTGCAGTCCAGAGGAAAGGGCTTATTTCCATACCACTGTTTAAAGAATACTGTTTACCTGGTCTTACACTTAGAGTATCAGGCCGGGAATACACGCAGCTACTGAGTCCATCCAGTTTACTTGCGTCTATACTGCAGTATATAAAGGATGTGTCCAATATTTTCGCCATAAGTTTCTTTGCCCTAAAGATCTTTGATGCAAGTATTTTTTGCAGCAAATATTTTCATCACATAACTAATTAGCCATAAGGCAATTTTGCCACAACAGTTAAAATAATGAAAAAAGAGGGACATTAAAATGGAAATAATGAAACATGAGAAAGGAACAAGAAAACTAAAAAGAATTTGTTGCAAAACACAAAATATTTGAATACACTTAAAACGTGTAGATTCATAGAGATATTGTGAAAATAACTGATTTTATTTTGTGAGTTGTACCTAAGCCCTTGTCTTCAAAATCTTTTATTGATAGTAAAATCTTCAAAATCTTTTATTTTTTTTGCTTGTTGATTCATCTCCTCATGCAGCATCACACTCTTTTTGTTCATCAAGAGGAGTCTCAGTTTCCAAATACTAGGATGCATATTGGTAATTGAAGTTTGTGTCATGTTGTGAAAGCTTCTATCCCATTATTTGTTCTTGGCATACTGTCACATATCCATTGGTAGATGTTCCAAAGTTCTATGGGAAATGTGAGTTCAACTCTCTGTCAGCTCAATAAAGCCATCAATAATGTCTCCAACCAAAGACATGCTAACATATTCCAACCAATTGAAACCAAACTGTCAAACCAGACTTCCAGCCAGTTATTTTATCTTTCACAGCAAAATTGCCTTACAACCAATAAGTTATATGGCAAAAATGCTTGTGGCAAAGATGTCTACAGCAAAGACGCTTACAGCAAAAATACCCAGAATCAGGAGGGAGTCCTTTTGACTGATAGTATAAAAGATGTTCCATTCAGACCCTTGTCCCTCCTCTCTAAAAAAACAAAACAAATTCTCATTAAGATCGACAATCACTTCCATGTTACTAGATTCAATTTTCATTTTTATTCCTCATCATATTTGATGTTTCCATGGCAAATCAACACTGATGACCATATCTTTTATTTTTAAATAAGCACTACCCTTTTCTTTCATACCTCATGTTTCTGATTTTTCTCTTACTTCTCTGGCTGGTCCTTCTCAGGCTCCTCTGAAGACTTGGTCCCCTTAAGTCTTTCCTTAGCTTGATTCCTTCTGTCTTCAGTCTCTCCCAAACACTCTTCACATGTACCACAGCACCAATTACTCCTCAAACACCAATGCTCTCAAATTACATCTCAATCTCTAGAACTCTTTTCTCAGTTCCATATCCATGTAACAAACTGCTCGTACAATTGTTTCTCTAAAATCTCTACCTTAGTTGCACAAAGTCTAGGAGACCTATTCTCTCTCCCTGCTCTACACACAATGCATCACCATGACCGTAAATCTTACTCCCTAAATGGCTCTTGAAGGCTTTGATTTCTTTCCACCTCCACAACCACCACTTTAGTCCAAGGTACCACCATCTTTAGCCGGGATTCTCACAAAAGCCAGATTTACACACTCTTATCCATTCTCGCTCCCGCTAATATATTCTCCATGAAGCAACCAGCATAACCTTCTCAAATCACAAATCTGAGAGAAACTTCTTAGAGAATTCAGTACCAATCAAGCTTCAAACCACTTAACACCCACTGGGCTATACACTCCTCCATTCCCCAGCTAAGACAGTTGGGAACAGTCAAACTTAGCTGACCCCCTCCCTGACCATCCTGTGCTTTGGCAAGGCCGCTACTATCCCTTCACAGAGACAGTAGTTTGAAGTTCAGGTTGAGATTCTACCCCTCCTCCAACCATTTTTGGACTGGCACTCTTCAGAAATTTTGTTTCTGAAAGAAAATATCGCTCTCTTACCCTCATCCTTACTTTGAAACTTGGCTTCTAACAGGTCATCCATTTTGTAGCAAACTTTTCAGAAATAATTATAATCTGATCCCATCTTTCTAGAGCCTGGACGTATTCACACAGCAGGAAGAACAAAGTCACCAACTTTTACATAGCCCAGCTAATCATGGAAGTGTGTCTGGGCTTCAGATAACTTGTTTTAATTTTTTTCTCAGCAGAGTAATGTAAAATTAAAATGGGGAAAGATATTTAATATTTAATAGAAGGCTTTAAAAAGAAACCTGCTGTCATTGCTATGTATCCTGATGCAAAGATTATGTTGATAATAAAAGGATACAGAAGATACTTGGCATTCGAAGAAAAATAAAACACAAATCTGATAATGTAACCTCTTGTTTAAAAGTGTGCCAAGCTCATGCATTGCTCTTAGAGCAAAAGCAAATTCCTTACCACAACTCTGAGGCTCCACAGAGACTGGAATCTTCTAACTCCCAGTCGCTACTGCACCACCACCACCCCTTACTCCCTGGGCTCCGGCCACACTCCCTTCAGTTGCTTGAATACACCAAGCTCCCACCTCCTATAGGTGCAATTTGCTCTCCGCTCCTGTACACTTAGTTAACTTATGTTCATTCTTCAGTTGTCAGCCTATAGCCTGCCTTGTCAAAGAAGGCTTTTCTGATGCTGAAGACTCTGATCTCACACCGCCAGGTACCTCTCCTTCATGGCACTTATCACAATTGTGGTTTTATGTTTATTACTACGATTCATTGAGTAACATCAGCCTCCCACTCTAGACTGTAGGGCAGACTGTAGCTGTTTGGTCATGTGTTATATCCTCAGCCCCTGGCCCTGCCAGACGTTTAATAAACACTTGTAGAATAAATGAGGACATAAATAAGAAAGATTAGCTGAGAATTCATTAATACAGACTCTGTAATAAATAACACAGAGAATGCTATCAAATAATATGGCCGCAGAAAGAGGTGTGAACTCACATAAACCACTAAGCATCCAATACTATGCATGGCTCTGGGGGGCTTCTGGCCTAACTGCTCATTTCCCCTCACTAGAATGTCACTGAAATCCATAGATGGGTGGGTCTGGAGAGATACTCTTACCCATATCTTTGTCTTATTTTCTGGTCCTAAGTCATCCACTGATCCAGTTCCTCCTATTTCTCAGCTGTTCAATTCACATGCCAGGATGTCCCCACAGGCTGCTCACCTCTTTGGACCAGTCCCTTGAACTAATCACAGAGATAAAAAAACACTCATCAGCGTGGCAGTCAGGGCCCCTCGTGATCCAGCAGTAGCACGTACAGCCCTCTGTCTATCAGTCAGTCGTACTCCTCAAACACAGCATTCTAGCCCCACTCATCTCCTCTAAGCTCTCTGCCATGTCAGCTCTCCTCCCAGGCTTTGCACAGGCCATTGCCTCTGTCCATGATGCTCTTCCCAACACCCCCTCCATCCTTCACGCCTCTACATGCCTGCCACCTTCTTCTGACAAACTCTGCTGCCCCAGTGAGGTTTGACTTGGGGCCTCTGCTTTGCAGATAATGACCCACTAGGCTTCCCTGTTCACAGGGCTCCTTGTGGTACAGTGGTTTTGTCTGTGTCCTTTCAGATCTTCCTCACTAGTCTGCAAGAACAGAAGCTGAGCCTTTCTCAGTTGCACCATCAGAGCTCAGCAGAGGGTTAGAGACTAGTAGGTAATTAGTAAATACTCGTTGAGTGGCTGCAGAGAAGCCTCAGATTCTATTTATGCAACAGGTCAGAGTTCAGTCAGTACCAGAGTTCTACAACTCAAAGCAAGTCTTGTTTCATTTGCTTTTGAATAGATTGAGTACCACTGCAGAACCCTGAGATGCATTGCTTCCCTAATGCTCATTTGGCAACAATACCTACTGTAAAATATTGCCTTCTGTGTAGTACTGAGTGCAAGGCATTTTGTAGGCCTCTCTATATTTTGACAGGAAGAAAATAATTTTGCCAGAATCAGTACAATCCAAAATAATCCCCTTCCTTGCTAGCCCTAAGGCTTGTACTTTAGCACTTTCAAAAGCGTGTTACAAGAAACATCATTATCCAGGATGTTGATTGATATTACGCAAAAAAGAACTATTCCAAAATAAACTATGCTTGAGAAAGACTAGATAAAACAAAGTTAGATGAGGTGCTTTTTACTGTAGGACTTCTCAGAGCCTGTGACAAGTTAGTCCACATCATGAATTTCTAAAAGGAGGATCTAGTTCACAACCATTTCCCAAATATATTAAACCATAGAGCTCCAAACCCACCCTTTGTGTGCACTTTTGGAGGAGGGAGACTGGTCTTCTATGGAACTCACATTGGGAGATGCTGCTTTATGAATACTTTCTATTAATATATCTTATTTTAAAAAAACATTTCCTCAGCTTAAAGACTGATAGCTGCCTTGTATGGGGTTGTACTGTGTGTCAGTGTTATGTCCACTCATATATTCAAGTGACATTCATGGTCCCTTCTTTATGCAAGAATGCACACAGCTGAGGAAGTACTGCTTAGCACAGCTCTGCCTCCAAGGGAGCTTGTTCACAAGGCAGAATAAGAAAATACCTACAACCTAATCCACCAGACATGGTGCACCGAACAAGCAGGCCATGTCCTCCACAGAACAAAGCCAAAGAGGTAGAACACAGGTTTCCCAACTGCCACTCAATATCTGTAAAAATTGACCTTACACTTGATGTTGCTCCTTGAAGGCAAATTTTACATTCAACCACTTTGTTCTAAGCATATACTTGCTACACCCTCTTAGTTCAGTTCAGTCACTCAGTCGTGTCTGACTCTTTGCAACCCCATGGACTGCAGAATGCCAGGCCTCCCTGTCCATAACCAACTCCTGGAGTTTACCCAAACTCATGTTCACTGAGTTGGTGATGCCATCCAACCATCTCATCCTCTGTCATCCCCTTCTCTTCCTGCCATCAATCTTTCCCAGCATCAGGGTCTTTTCCAATGAGTCAGTTCTTTGCATCAGGTGGCCAAAGTATTGGAATTTCAGCTTCAACATCAGTCCTTCCAATGAACACCCAGGCCTGATCTCCTTTAGGATGGACTGGTTGGATCTCCTTGCAGTCCAAGGGACCCTCAAGAGCCTTCTCCACCTCTAAATAGTAACAAATCTTCAATGCCCCTTTTGACCTTTAATTATGTGTGTGTGTGTGTGTGTGTGTGTGTGTGCGCGTGTGTGTGTGTATATATATATGCTTCCCTGGTGACTCAGACAGTAAAGAATCTGCCTGCAATGCAGAAGACCTGGGTCAATCCCTGGGTCAGGAAGATCCCCTGCAGAAGGGAATGGCAACCCACTCCAGTATTCTTGCCTGGAGAATTCCATGGACAGAGGAGCCTAGTGGGCCACAGTCCATAAGGTCACAAAGAGTCAACACAACTGAGAAACTAACATTTCCTTCTTTCCTTATGTGTGTGTGTGTGTATTTTTTTTTTTTGGATTCTTTTCCATAATAAGGTAAATATTCTTTTCTTGTTTTTATCTTGAACATAGAACTGGCCTAGCTGGTTCTAAACCATTCCTGAGCCCTTCCTAGTACACACTCTCAACATATACACACACACATCATCTAAATTTTAAGTTTATAAGTCTTTCTGCAAAACTTCAAGTCATACAAGAAATTTTAAAAATATAATTTCTAGAGGACAATCAGACTCTACCCTCCAATAAACCATTTTCATAAATCCTACATGAAAAAAGAGTGAGGAGACAGACACAGAAACACACATATCATGAGCTTCACAACCTCTTGGTGGATCCAATAGTTACAGCAGAGGAGAAAACTGTCCCCATGGAACAGCCCACCCCTCCACTTCCAAGTCCAGCTCCCCCACAACAGTTCACAGCATGCAAACTCATGCCATTGAATCTATTTGCAGGACCCTTGTATTCTAGGGATTTATGATAATAGCCCTATGTTTCCTGTTACAAATCAATAAGACTTCAAAATTGAGAGCTAGGAAAATGTAAATCCACTGTGGGTATAAAACCCACTGAATTATATGCTTATTTACTATTCCTCACAGCACGTGAGCTAATCTAATAATTCATCTCTGACCCTAGAAAATGTGTTGAATTGCATAAGCCTCAAAGCTACATGTGTCTGGTTTCAGCCTGTTTGGCTTTGGGGAAAAGAGAGGGCAGAAGAGAGGGAGACAGGAACTAAATTTGGCCATCTATTGAGTGCTTACTTTGCTTTAATCAATGTGGGATAAGGAAAGAGTGAAAGCTGGGAAGTATCAGGACAAGTGGTCCTCCCTTATGACAGGACCAGGATGACACCAACACCCCTAACACGGGAAGAGAGGAAGGATGGGATGGATACAAAGGCAAGGCCACTCGAGGCTGAAAAGAAAGACACAAGCAGGACAGCATAGGACCGTAATGACAAATGAGCCGCTCAATATCTGTAAAAGAATGACCTTACCCTTGATGCTGCTCCTTGAAGACAAATTTTATATTCAGCCACTTTGTTCTAAGCAGACACTTGCTACACTCTCTAAATAGTAACAAACCTTCAATGCCTCTTTTGACCCTCAGTTTTATATATATATATATGTATTCTTTTTTCAGATTCTTTTCCATTATAGGTTATTACAAGACAGTAACTATAGTTCCCACCCACCACTGAGCCTTAACTTTTAAAACAATTGCATTTGATACTGGGGTGCTATCCATGACCTGTTATATTTGTATGTCTTATCTATGTTGAGAATTATAGAGTTTCAAAAATGTAAGCCATTATCCGTTCTAACCTCTGCAGTTTTCTGACTGAACAAATCCCATCTAACTTACTTCCACCTTATCCTCAATGGTGGGAATGTCAGCTGAGAGTGAAGCTGAACAACGCTCCAGAGCTCTTATAGCTCATCCACTCAACGATATTTATGTAAGAGGATAAAAAGATGAAGAAGAATCCAGGAGGCTCCTTGAGGAGCTCGGAGCCTAATGGGGGAGAGGACATACAAACACATCACCACTAGAAGAGAGTAAGGAAAGCCAGCAGTGAGCACAGCAAGATGGCCTCAGAAGCTTAGAGGGGCAACTCATTTCATCAGCACACTTCCGTCATTCCCATTTGAGGGACAAGGAGGCCAAGGCTCAGAGTTAAACCCAGAAAGCTTGTCTCCAGAGCCACAGTCTCAACCACCACCATCTACTTTGATCCCACACCCCTACTTCGACAGGCACCTTCTGTCACCTCCTCCCATCAAGTTTCTCCAGATCTCATAGACCTCTCTCTTCTTTCCTCCTGACTCCCATAAACCCATCCAGGAGGCTTGGAAGGGAGAATAGTGAGACAGCGTGCTGTGTGGCTGGGTTTGTCACTCTGGGTATGATAGCCAGTTGCCTTCTTAACCATTTTTTTTTCACTCAAACTTTGGACAGTGACTAGTGCAAATCATGTCTGATTCATTAGAGCCAGGAACACAAATAGGAAACCATTAGATGCAGCTTTAAATTATTTATCAACTATAAGTTGATACCAGTTAATAATATCAAGACCTCAAATTCACTTTTTCCCCAAAGAGTCAAAACATGCCATACACAAGTACACTCAGTCCAGACTCAAAATTAGGAAGAAGGAACTTTTGCTATAACTTTGAATCAATGGATTCTATGGCTGTTTTAATGTTTACCTGGGTAAACTTTTACAGTCTGGTTAAAACTTCCCCTTAGTTTAGAGTTGGGCTTTCAACTTTCCCAAACCTCCCAACACACATCTCATTTCACCCTCACAACAACCCCATAAAGGAGCTTTTACCACATTTCACAGCTAGAAAGCTGAAATTTAGACATTTCAAAACACAAAAAATTTTCAAATACATAAATGTGCTTCTTCTACAAAACATGATTCTATAAAACATAATTTTTCTATAAAATCGTTACCTCAGTTTAGAAATCTACCAGAGCTTATGCACTACCATTGAGAGAAACTATTTGTTGGAACTCGGTTTCCAGAAGTGGAACCACCTAGGTACAGACACACATCTCCTGCCCCGAAACTGCTTTTAACACTGTTTAATATCACTCCGGCAGGCCTTCTAACCTCACATTTTAGCCCCACTCACAGTGGGCTTTCTGCTGTTGAAAAGAAGTGCTGCATCTTAATGTCTGCAGGACGTGACCTGACACTTGACTGATTATACTATTTCTAGTTGCAGCTGTAGGCATTTGGGTTCAAAGTGAAATGAACCACTGGAGAGTGTGAAGTGTTTAAATCCTCCAACTGCTAAAGCTGAGGGCTTAGCTCTCTCTATCCAAGGCCTTCCTATTCTCACAGTTGCAAACACTTGACGAAAAAAACCCTCCCTTTAGAAGAAAGACTACATAACTTGACTGTGAAGGAAGCTGAATGGTCACTAAATGCCTTGAGGTTTTTAATGCACAGTTTCATGCAGAAACACTAGGGGACAAAGGAGGGATGCAGGAGACCCATTTGCATTGTAATTCACCCTCCCAGAGGAGCCACCTCACATAGCAGAAGAGGTATGGCCTCCAAATCTGACTCACCTAGACGGTGATCCCAAATCCCCAGGTTAACACCATCAGACTCCTCCTGCAAGACAGGAAAAACGATGTCTGCCTAATGGGACATGCGTGCATGCCCACTCAGTCATGTCCAACTCTTGGTGACCCCATGGACTACAGCCCACCAGGCTCCTCTGTTCATGGAATGTTCCAGGCCAGAATACTGGAGCAGGTTGCCATTTCCTACTCTGGGGGATCTTGCTGACCCAAGGATCGAACCTGCATCTCTGGCGTCTCCTGCATTGGCAGGCAGATTCTTTACCACTGAGCTACCAGAGAAGTCTTGGGCTCAATCATTCTCAAGAGCTGTTGTAAAAAAGTACCACAAACTGGGTAGCTTAAAATACAAAAACATTGTCCCACAGTTCTGGAGACTAAAAGTCTAAGGTCAAGGGGTTAGCAGGCTTGGTTCCTTCTAAGAGCTGTGAGAGAAGGCTCTGTTCCAGGTCCCTCCCCTTGGCTTGTAGGTGGCCATCTTCAAGTTTACATGGTGTTCTCTCCACATCCATATCTGTGTCCAAATTTCTCCTTTGCATAAGAACACCAATCATATTGGATTAGGACCCTATTGCTTATTTTAACTTGATTACTTCTATAAAAACCCTATCTCCAAATAAAGTCAGTACATTCTGGAGTATTATGGCTTAGGACTTGAACCTGTGAACTGGGGGAGGAGGTTACAATTCAAGCCATCACACTGGGAGAGAACATTTTTTAAGGCCTTGGCATAACGAGCATTCAAAAATTGGCTCCTGATTTTCCCCAGTCCTGGCACTGCTATTGTCCACCATAAACTCTGAGTGAGTTATCTAATCTCTCTGAGTATGTGGTCCATGACTATGAAGAGAAGAGGCTAGAACCATGGATTTTAAAGGGTTCCCTAATACTCTCTGCCTCTGTACTTTGTTGATGCCTTTTTCTGTTCTAATACATACATTTTGCATTTTATAACTTCTACCAGGACAGTCTGTTTTTTCTTTCTTCCTTCCTTCCATCTTTCCACTTTTCCTTCCCTTCTTTAAACCTACAGGCATCTCTGCCAATCAATTTGAATGTATTTTTAATAGCACCGTAACTTTAGTTTACTCACATTATTAGGGGAAAAGATGGACCTCATTAGTTGAGTTAATCTCCTCCCACAAACCATGGGATAAAAGAAAACATGTTTAAGATTTTTTAGATATGCTTACAAAATCCAAAATAGTCAGCCATTCCAAGGAAGCAAATTAAAATGCCCTTGTCCTTCCTGGAAGTTAAGTAAGGAACCACGTAACCTAGTGTTGCAGAAACCAAATGACTGAGAGAATCATACAATTCAAAAAAATTTTTTTGATGTGTACCATTTTTAAAGTCTTTATTGAATTTGTTACAATATTGTTTTTGTTGTGTTTTTTTTAATTGGAGGAAAATTGCTTTATAATATCATGTTGATTTGTGCCATACAACAATACAAATCAGCCATATATATATATATATATATATATATATACATATATATATATCACCTCCCTATTCAGCTTCCCTTCCCCCACCCACTCCCACCCCTCTAGGTCATCACAGAGTACTGTGCTGGGGTCCCTGTGTTATTTAGCAACTCAGCAACTGTCTATTTTACATATGGTAGTATATATATGTTGATCCTATTTTCTCCATTTGTCCCACTCTCTCCTGCCCCCACTGTATTCACAAGTTATATTTTCTACATCTTGTCTCCATCCCTTCCCTGCAGTTAGATTCATCAATACCACTTTTCTAGATTCCATATATTTGCATTAATATGTATGTGTGTTCCATCATGTCCAACTCTTTGGGACACCATGGCCTGTAGCTTGCCATGCTCCTCTGTCCATGGCATTTCCCAGGCAAGAATACTGGAGTGGATTGCAATTTCCTTCTCTAGGGAATCTTCCTGACCCAGGGATCAAACCCATGTCTCCTTTCTCCCGCATTGGCAGGTAGAGTCTTTAACACTACACCACCATGCTGCACCACCTGGAAAGTCATACTTTAATACGCGTTATTTGTTTTTTCTCTTTTTAACTCTCTTCACTCTGTAAGCTTGTGAAAAGCTAAAGTGTTAGTCACTCAAGTCATGTCTGACTCTTTGTGACCCTATGGACTGTAGCCTGCCAGGCTCCTCTGTCCATGGTATTCTCCAGACAAGAATACTGGTGTGGGTTGACATTCCCTTCTCCAGGGGACCGTCCCAATGCAGTAATCGAACCTGGGTCTCCTGCACTGCAGGCAGATGCTTTACCATCTGAACCACCAGGGAAGCCCCAAGCTTGTGAAGTTGAAAATCAAATCAAGGGTTTGACAAGAATAACTTTCATGGAAGTTTCCAGGGGAGAACTTCCACAGAAGGAATACATTCTATCCTTGTGCTGAGGCTCCCGGGCTTTGCACCTGGCTCTACAAACCACCAGGGGCTGCCTGCTCTAGAGTCAACATTTCCGTGGTTTCAGCACACATATGGGGGGTCTTGGAGCCATACAAAAATCAGAGTTATCTGCAGGTCTCTCCTGTCCCTCCCTCTTCATTAAGGACAATTTGACTTCTGAGGAGGGTGGTCTTCCATATGCTGTCAGGATGACTTGATAAGGCCCCCAGTTTCCTTTGGAAAACGAACACACCAGGAGCTTTTGCAGCCTTGGGGATGGGCTGCTTGCTCAGTCGTTCCTGCATCGAAGCTCAGAATCCCACCTACGTCCAGTCAGCGCTTCTTTCCTAACACACAGTTGGTTCTGACCTGGGCAGTCACCTACATTGGCATCCTTAGGCAGGAGGCAGGTGTGCATAGTTTCGGGGGGGAAAACTGATGGGCAACCACATGTCTCTGGGAATAACCTATGCCAGGAAATCAGGAGGTCATTCAAACAATTCTGGAGCCAAAGACATTGATCATGGCCCAGAGGCAATGAAAGATCTTTAGGTCTCTGGTGAGTTCATGACTTGACTCCAGCTCCAGCTGCTGTAATTATGATCTTAACAGGACAGCAATTTCTTGCATCTCTTCTGAGGAGGAGGAGGCGGAAATAAGAGAAAAACAGCACTAGGATCTGAAAGGGAAACCTTTGTATGAGGAGTGCCATGATCCTTTGGCCACCTGATGGGAAGAGCCGATTAATTGGAAAAGACTCTGAAGCTGGGAAAGATTGAGGGCAGGAGAAGTGGGCAACAAAGGATGAGATGGTTGGATGGCATCACTAAATCAACAGACATAAGTTTGAGCAAACTACGGAGATGGCGGACAGAGGAGCCGGGTGTGCTACAGTCCATGGAGTCGCAGAGTCAGACATGACTTAGCGACTGAAAAACAATTGACTTCAGAGGCCACTTACCAAGGGATAAAGAGATGGAAGGAAGTTTCCATATTTGGTTCATCCCTTTGTTTACGTAAATTAACTTCAGGTGAAATTGTACTGACAGTTCTCCTACTGCCTCTTCCCTGTGCAGAGTCAGGACTGGCTGAGCCCACTGGAATAGGATTTCACAGTATAACTGGTAAGGGATGACTCAATGCTAAGGCCTGAGACTACAGCAGGGTCAGTGGCCATACTCCAGAGTCCTCAATTTGTCTTAAGTCCCAAAACTCTGATGGAGAAGCAAGACTCCTTGACATGTCACTGACCCCACTGTTTCCAAGGGTCAGGATTAGCCAGGAAATAAAATATCAAGAGGTGAAGTGTCACCAGTCCAGAGGCCCTGCCGTGGATGTGGGCCGGGAGCCCAGCAGTAGGCAATCAATAACCAGAACGTGATCACCAGCGCTGCAAAGAGGGAGGGGCATAACAGGAACTGCTTGTCCACGTACTGGGGCATTCCTGGGACAGCTGCAGGAGGCCACCCATCGTTCATGGTCAATGCTGTGGCACACATGCCACAGGGAAAGATCCCAACACCAGAATATATCTGGAAGCCACTGTCTACAAATCCACACTCTTGAATCCCCCTCTGTTCTCTGGCTCTGGCCTCTGTCCTTGAGGGTGAGGAGGGGTCTGCTCTCTGGGGGCCTGCTGTCCAGTGCTGCCCCTGCTGCGGAACAGGATGACTTTGTTGTGGCTGATGCCAGCTTTGCCAATGGGACACACCTGTCTGTTTGGCCGTGTCTCCAGCCACTGATGTAAACATGGTCAACAGAAGAGGAGGCCGTCCAGGCTGTGTCCAGGCAGACGCCGCACTCAAAGGGGCTGTCCTGACCTCTGCTCTCACCAGCACCACTGCTGCTGCCCCTGGGCCCCCAACACTCAAGTTCTTAGGGGACACATAGGCCAAGGGCCCCTTGCTCGCCATCCTTGGCTGTCAGCAAGCTTGGAGTGGAGTTTCTCCCCAGAGAAATCCTGGATTAGTCTGTCTGGCCAAACCTCAGATCCCAACCAACACAGACTCTGGTTAACTGATGCAGAGTCCGAATCACACAATTTTAATATATGGGGGAAATTCAGGCTCCTCTGAGATCCTTCAAAACAGTATTTTAAGATCCAGAGAAATGAAGTGTTTTGCTTGTCTGGGCCATGAATTCACAGGGCAGTCAGAAGTGATATCTAGTATAATAACGATTTAATTTTGATTTTAAAAGGGGGAATTCCACCTTATCTCGTGGGTGGATTCACTGTAAGAGAAACAGCACCAGGCGTGACCTCTGGAGCTTCAATCGTGTCCATGAGATCATGGGCAGCCTGGTGACACTGGGCTCATTGCTGCATTTTTCTGAGTCTCATTTTCCATATATCCAAAAAGAGCATAATTTTGGCCTCCTTGGAACTATTGGAAGGATCAAAATATAATAAAGTGTGTCAAAGAAATTTTCAAAGCATAAAACCCTTTACAGATGGAAGATACTTTCATTATTAGCTATGCACATACCTACCTTTTGCCAGCTAAATGAGGTCAGGCTGGCTCCCCACAGGCTTGCTCCCCACTTTAAATGGAAATTAAAACACACCCTGCCCGTGGGTTCACATTCCAATCACCTACAATAGCTTCTTTTGAACATCATTAAGCAGCACACCTGAAACATACCATTCTTTCTTTTGAAACCTCCTGCTCATCACTTGACCATCCAGAATAGCACCTTGGGGAAAGGAGGTCTGAAATGTGAACAAAATCTTTCAAAATTCAAGGTAATTTTAACAGGAGCTGGGGATATATATATATATGCATACCCTTGTCTCTCTCTTGAAAACTTTTGAATGATTAGTACCCATCCTTAGGTGCTGAAAAGAAATCTTTGCTTTTATATAATCCCTAGGGTCTCCTAATGTATTTATCTTTTTTAAAAAAAGCCAGAACATGCCATCATTTAGAAATATTTCGAGCTATGGTTGAGGAGAGAAGGTCTTCTTGTTGCTAGGGCAACAGTGATGCCATAGAAAAAGCAGGGGACTTGGAGCCAAATGGCCTTAGCACGAGGCCTGCTCAGATCATTTGCTTGTTCAGAGGCCCCTGGAGTTATGCAACATAACCCTGGCCCAGCCTGTCCCCATGTTATCACAAGGATTAATTGTGTTCATATATGGCTGTCTATAAACCCTACTGAAGATATAGCAGCCTGATCCTAATATTTACTGAGCATTTATGAGCTAGACAAGCTTCCAGTTCATTCCATGTATCCTGTGTATCCCTGTGTATATGCTCAGTCATGTCTGATTCTTTGGGGCCCCATGGACTATAGCCTTCCAGGCGCCTCTATCCATGGGATTCTTTAGTCAAGAATACTGGAGTGGGTTGCCATGCCCTTCTGAAGAGGCTATTCCCAACTCAGGGGTCAAACCTGGGTCTCTTGTATCTCCTGCATTAGCGGCAGATTCTTTACCACTCATGCCACCCGGGAAGCCTCATTTCGTGTATTATCTTGTTTAATATTCACAGCAAACCTTAGGGAAGGGTGCTATTTATAAAGGCACAGGAAGGCTAAGTGACTTGCCCAGGTCACACCATAATAAATGGTAAAGCCTAGATTCAAGGCCAAGCAGTCTCCCAAGTTCATACTGTCCCTTCAGCAATGCATCTGCCATCCTGCAAGCAGAACTCTTCACTGGCTCCCTTTCACCTACAAATTGAAACTCTAGTTCCTCAGCATAGCACGAGAGGCCTTATCACAATCACCACCGCCCATCTCAACTGGTTCATCCTCTACTGCCCTTTTTCAGATCTTTGTGACCACAGCCATTATAAACAGGAAGAAGAAAACCTATGGACACGGTGAATATAGAACTGAACTGAGGTGAGGTGCCTGCGGTGTGGTGGGCACTGAAGCTCTCCTCCAGTAGCAAAGCCCACCATGTTTTCTGCTCAGTGAATTGCTACAGGAGGTCACCCCTCACAGAGCTCCACTCTCTGGAGTATCAGTTGGGAAGGGGCTGAAGGGGCAAGTCCAATTAATGACTAATGGTTCAAAGTGATAGACAAATTTCAGCCATACTCCTAATGATCACTTAAGAAACCATTTGGTACAAAGTTATATTCAGAGTACATCATGAGAAACGTTGGGCTGGAGGAAGCACAAGCTGCAATCAAGATTACAGGGAGAAATATCAATAACCTCAGATATGCAGATGACATCACCCTTATGGCAGAAAGTGAAGAAGAACTAAAGAACCTCTTGATGAGAGTGAAAGAGGAGAGTGAAAAAATTGGCCTAAAGCTCAACTTTCAGAAAACTAAGATCATAGCATCCGGTCCCATCACTTCATGGCAGATAGATGGGAAAACAGTGGAAACAGCGGCTGACTTTATTCTTCTGGGCTCCAAAATCACTGCAGATGGTGAGTGCAGCAATGAAATTAAAAGACACTTACTCCTTGGAAGGAAAGTTATGACCAACCTAGATAGCATATTGAAAAGCAGAGACATCACTTTGCCAACAAAGGTCCGTATAGTCAAGGCTATGGTTTTTCCAGTAGTCATATATGGATGCGAGAGTTGGACTATAAAGAAAGCTGAGCACAGAAGAATTGATGCTTTTGAACTGTGGTGTTGGAGAAGACTCTTGAGAGTCCCTTGCACTGCAAGGAGATGCAACCAGTCCATCCTAAAGGAGATCGGTCCTGGGTGTTCATTGGAAGGACTGATGTTGAAGCTGAAACTCCAATACTTTGGCCACCTGATGCAAAGAGCTGACTCACTGGAAAAGACCCTGATGCTGGGAAAGACTGAGGGCAGGAGGAGAAGGGGACAACAGAAGATGAGATGGCTGGATGGCATCACTGACTCGATGGCCATGGGTTTGGGTGGACGCAGGGAGTTGATGATGAACAGGGAGGCCTGGCATGCTGCGATTCATGGGGTCACAAAGAGTCAGACATGACTGAGTGACTGAACTGAACTGAACAAGGGGGTAGTAGCAGCCTAAGGAAAACACACAAAAAACTCTTCTCTCTTGAGGGTCTGTCTCTCACTCGAGGGCATTTTGAAAGCACCCCTTGACTGGGAGTCTGTTGAGACATAGCTGCAGAAATAATGCTCAGGGGACTTCCCTGTTGGTTCAGTGGTCAAGAATCCACCTGCCAATGCAGGAGACACAGGTTCAATCCCTGGTCGGTGAAGATCCCACACACTGAGGAGCAACTAAACTCTTGCACCACAGCTATACAGCCTGTGCTCTAGAGCCTGGGAACCGCAACTACTGAAGCCTGAGTGTCCTAGAACCCATGCTCCGCAACAAGTAAAGCCACTGCAATGAGAAGCCTGCACACCACAACTACAGAGTAGCCTCTGCTTGCCGCAACTAGAGAAAAGCCCATGTAGCAGCAAAGACCCAGCACAGCCATAAACAAATAAATCAGATTTTTTTAAAAAAAAGAAATAATTCTCAGGACTCCCTTTGTTTGTGTCCTGTGTGTGGATTTAATTCTCAGTGTCAGCCAAAGAACAGGGTGGAGTTCTATGCAGAATTCAGGGCTCATTCTGGGTTGCCACTTAGCGCTGTTATTTTCCTTTTATTTATGAGAGGATATCAATACACTTTAAAACAAATGCTTTGCCTACTGTGGCATCTCTTCTTTATTGACAAAAACATGAACAGTTATATATGAACATGACACCCACCACCGCACCCTGGAGACCTGACTTTAGGCTATTTACCTTTATGCAAACACACCCAGATCATTTCCCCTCTGTAGTTCTCAGTTCACTGACTTCTCTCTACCAGGAAGCTCTTACCATCATCCAAGAAGCCCCTACCTGTCCTTAAAGGTCCAGATCGAATGAATTGTCCCATGATTTCCCCCAAAAGAAAAAGTTTTCCCTTATTTCTTCCATCTGACCCAGGGACCAGGGACTGCGCCTTTTTCATCTCTGTGCCTCCTAGGCAACTAGCACAGTGCTTTGTACAGAAGAGTGGCTTCTAAAATATTTGCTTAATTTGCAAATGATAAGACAGATATTAGAACAAGAAAATTCATTGTAATGGGAAGGGCTATAGAGGAAAGCAGAGAGAAGAAAATCTCAAAAAAGAAAAAAACAGGGACAGATTCAATGCCATTTTCCCAGTTACAACCAGTGTTTGATTGCCTCAACTATCTTTAGTGGATTATCCACAATGAGTGTTAGCTTACCTCCAAAATTAAAATTTATCTCCAAGTCATATTGGCTAAATCAAGCAATGTCAGACATAAAAATAGTTTGTAAACAATGTCCATAACAGTGTGTTTCATTTTTCTACTCCTGATATCAAGCAGACTTTAACTGGACATCAGCACTAAATTTATGCCAATATTACTAACACCAATACTATAAATTTGCATAGCCATACGTCTACCTAGTTTCCATTTTCATACTGATAGCTAAATGATAAGTACATCAGGACCCCAAGAAATAATTCAACTAAAGTGAAATTGCCAAGCAAAAATTAATGCATTCACTAATTCAACAAATCTGCACTGAGCACAAACCACATACCAGCACCATCATGGATACCATCATCTAAGAAGAGCTCATGACTGAGATCATGGCTTAGGCCAGTTCAATGTATACAACCATTGAGTTGGTACGTTAGAACAGCTAACATTTTTTAGATGTTTGAGGGTTATCTAATCCCCTTCTATGCACATGGAAGTAGCACTATCTCTGGAGTTGACCAAATCATAAATATAACACAAGGCCCCAGTAGCCCCATATGGAGTATGGCTTTTCTGATGAGTTCTTAACTAAAATCACTCCCGGAACATGAACTTTTGATTAGGTCAACTGGCTCCCTTTAAAATGTGGCTTAAACTAATTCAAACATTCTTAATGTTATCCAATCTAGGCTGAAGTATTTAAAGTGAATTACAGACATTGTAACCCACTGATATCAACATTTACAATCAAAATGATGCAATATTCTTAAGTCACCAGGACTCAATTCTAGCAGTATTTGCAGTTCCTCTGCATGCAGACATTTTACTGAATCACAGCTGCAAGCATCATCTGATAGACTGTACCAGTTCTCTAAAATTCAGTCCCACTTATTGAAAATGTACTGCAACTGAAGTATAGCATCCTAATTATAAAGCAGAGCTGACCATGGAAAATGAATTTGACTCTTCTGCTACTGTGATTTTTTAAAATTTACACTTCAATTCTCCATGAATGATAAAGGAATTTTGCCTCACTTATTAAGTTCTGAACCACAAATGGGAATGTTCCTCCTTACTGCATTTGGACCTGGGAATATTTAGGACATACATCAGTGCCTTTTATTGCGAACAGGACAATAAGTTTTCCCAACAACATGAGAAAATGAATTATTCTGCATTAAATAAAACAGCATTTAATTACTACTGTTAAGAAACTTTGAATTAAGACAACTAGAAGGTTAATATTTTATCTCACTGTCTTAATTTAGGATTTTTGTTTATTTAAATTTTTTCATTGGTTATTAATTAATAAGATGTGTGCCTTGCTTTATTATTTCAGAAATAATTTTCCCAGTTATTTCTAGTTAGAAACTTCTGGAAAAAAACCAGAACAATGGAAAAATCTCTTCCTCATTTCAGCAAGCCACTGCTTGCTTAGTCTCTCCTGTACATCTCAGAGGAAAGTGAGGGTAATTTCTATTGTTCTTTGAACATGCAATTCTGAAGAATACGTCCATCATTCAAGAAGCTATGTTCCCACCCTAACTCCCAACAAACGTATTTGCTTCATTCATAGGATTAATTTTTTGTGATATATCTCCTCTGATTTGAACTACTAGGATAGAATTTTTAGCTATAATTTTCCATGTTTTCAATCAGCCAATAAAGAAGAGAATAGGCAAAGCATTTGTTTTAAAGTGTGTGATATTCTCTCATAAATAAAAGGAAAATAACAGAGCCAAGTGGCAACCATTTTCCCAGCACTAGCACTAAATACTGCAGAGAATTCCACCCTGTTCTTTGGCTGACATTGAGAATTAAATTCAGACACAGGAGGGGAGTCCTGAACATTATTTCTGCAGCCAAGTCTCAACAGACTCCCAATCAAGGGGTGCTTTCAAAATACCCTTGAATGAGAGATAGACCCTCAAGAGAGAAGAGGATTTTGTGTGTTTTCCTCAGGCTGCTCCGACCCCCTCATCCGTGTACCAAATTGTCTCTTTAGTCGTTATTAGGAGTGTGGTCAAAATTCTTCTGTCACTTTGAGCAATTAGTTATTAACTGGATTTGCCTCTTCAGCCCCTTCCTAATTGAAACTTCTAAGAGTGGAGCTCTATGAGGGGTGACCTCCTGCAGTAAGTCACTGAGCAGAAAACTTGGTGGGCTCCCCTCCTGGTTCAGGGCTTTGCTGCCCATCATATCAGGTACCCTACCTCAGTCCAGCTTCTCATGTCACCCAGCTCTATGAGCTGTGTCTAGATAATAAGATATCTGCTTTAACAAGTGTTCCTGAGCCTGTCTTCATTTTTATTGTTGTTATAATAATCACACCATTCTCAGGCACTGTATAGTTTTTAAAAAACAACATCATAGGCATTATCTCATATAATCGTCACACTATTTCCAGATAAGTAAACTGAGACTCGAGGCAGTTAAGAGACTGGTTCAAATTCACATGATCTGTATGTTGCAAGCATGTACCCAATTCCACCACCCCGGCTCGTCAGCTTCAAGGTCAGGACTTCGCCCATTTCACAACAGTACATCCCACTGGGAAGGTCTCCTTCAGAGTGTGGTCAGCTGATTGCAGGCTTTTATCACCTTCAGAGATTTGGTCCAGGTATATTGTTCTGCCACTTCTCTTTAGCCTGACAGTCTACAGTTAAGGGTTGCACCAGAGTTTTTCTTAGGTAGGACAAGGTCTTTGTTTAGCCAAAACTCTCAATAGCCTCTCACAAATGAAGGCTAAAGTGTTTGGGGGTGCAGCCTCGCAGAGCTAAAGGGAAGTACAAGGCAAAGAAGGGGGCAGGGGAGGGTAGCATTCTAAACAATAATAAGGAATGAGTCACAGAGAGGATTCAAAAGAAAGGTAGCCCAGGCTCTGCACAGGAGATAGTCAACAATCACTCTAGAGATGGACAACTTGGATATTTAAAGCACAGAAATGTTTATCATTCAGTCCTAAGTTGTTTGCTTTTCTGTGATAGAATGTCATCCACAGAGCCAGACTAGGGTATGGTAAGAGAGGCTACCATGATGCAAAATTCCAGGGTTGTACAGCACTGACCTCAGCCTAGTCCCGGCTCTGGGAATTCCCAGCAGGACACCGAAGCTTCAGTGAAGTCTGAAACATACACAGCCACAGGTAGGTGATATTTTGAAAAAAAGAAAGAATTAGAACAGCAACCAGCACAAAGTGATAAGATTCAAAATACAATTACACAGTGTTTGGTGCCGGCTTCCCTGGTGGCTCAGAAGGTAAAGAATCTGCCTGCAATGCAGGAGACCTGGGTTCAATCCCTGGGTTGGGAAGATCCCTTGGAGGAGGGCATGGCAACCCACTCCAATATCTTGCCTGGAGAATTCCATGGACAGAGGGTCCTAGTGTGCTACGCCATCCATGGAGTCACAAAGAGTTGGACACGACTGAGCAACTTTGCTTTACTTATTAGCAGAGTGATCCTGGCCTCCTGGAGAATCTCAGGACATCTGGGTGACCAGCAGCTGGGCTACAGTTATATGTGTGCTTTTTGTTGCTGTTTGTTTACAATTTCCTATTTTTCAAGTTTCCTAGATACTTTATTATATTTTATGATTAATAAAGTCCTTTTTGTCTCTCAACCTACTTCTATTCAGCCGTAAGGGAAAGTAGGAGGGAAAATTATAATCACAAAGAGGAAAAGGACTCTGCAGTGTTTCTCCAGCCTCTTACTGTCCAAACACATCTATGACCAAGGATAGTGTGGGAAGCCCTGAAGGATATCCTGAAACTCCGAGCACAAATTTTAACCAATCTGTAGAGATATGAAGAAGTCAAAACTTGGAATAATAAGCATTTGGACCAAAGGCCTTGTGGTCCAATGGCGAGTGCTTTGGGCTGGGCGGGTCAGGAGACTTGAGGTCTTTGTTCTGATCGATTTTGCCCTGCTCCTGTGGGCAGGTGACCAGAATCGAATCCTTCTAGCTCTGCTACCAACCAACTTGATGACACAGGCAAACCATTAAGCCACACCTGGACTCAGTTTCCTCCTCTATCAAAGAATACCAGCCTCCTAGAATTGTGAGGAAAGAATGACATTTTTGGAAGATGTGAAAAAATAAATTTTAAGTGAAACATGCTATAAAGTAACCAGGGATTAGTTTCACTGCTCTATTGTTTTTATGGTTGCAGTTCTTACAACAATAGTAAACACTGTGATAGCGACGAAGCAGCATGATAGGTGATACGGCTGGCCAACCAAATGTCATTTCCCAGTTCCTTTTTTCTTGCCTGGCTCTAGTATAGAGGCTAGAAAATGAGACTCACTTTCCTAACCTCTGAGAAGCTAGATATGAAGGCATGACACAGTTTTGAGTAACAAAAAGTAAGAGTATTCTGTAGCATTTATAGTTAGGTTTCTGCTTTCTTGGTTAAAAATAAATCAATATAGATGTCACCCTTCCTTTCTCCTGCATTGAAGGTGGACCTGATACTCAGAGTATGGAAACCACTTAACAACCATGAGGTAAAAGCCAAGAAAGTTAGAAACAGTAGATCTAACATCACTGAACCACTGAACCAATACCTTCAGTTTCCTATTCAAAGATTTCTGATTATATAAGAAACACAAATTGCTATTTTTTTTAAACCTCTTTAAGTTACCTGCAGCTGAAAGCATTCCTGACTAATACAACATATATTTTATCCACTTCATGGCCCTTTGTCTTCTAAAAGAAATTTCTCTCCTGGTGATCTGTTCAGATAAAAAGTTCAGCTCAAAGAGTAGAGAGGAGAATGTTTCCTCCGAAGACCCATTAGCAATAAAGAGATAATAAAGAAAAATGGACAAATGTTCTCCACAAAATAGGATACCAGGCCACTGGGTCTCCCCAGCTTTGTGATTGCCCTGCTAAAACTCTCAGCCTATAATGCAGCTTTGACCACCTACCTGGCAGAGTTCTAATGACCAAAAGATACAGCAGCTATTAGAACTCTGCAAAGGCTATAAAATGCTTCATAATGGTTGAAGTTTAACCCTGGAGCCCATCCTTGGTCCAATTATCACACTCTAAGTTCTGCTGCTATGTACATACCTCTGCAGCTCACTCACAAATCCATTTTCATTTCCTGTGTCTCTCTAGTAAGCTCTCGGTTTTTGTTTCCAACTACCCTGCGAATGTCTTTACCTCTATGTCCTAATATCACTTCCTACTCTGCCTGTCCAAAGCTGAACCACTCACCACCCTCCACAAAGCCATTCCCTTGCCTGTTTCCCTGGTTTCCAGTAATAGATGTCACCATTCACCTATTTCCCCAGATAGAGAACTGAGTCACTTCAGTGCCTCTCTCTCTCTTCCCCTCTATGTTCTAATTTAAAAATAACTCCTTTTCTGTTGTCCTTGATCATATCCCATAATTTTTTATCTGAACAACAGATTATAAAATCTTTGACAGCTCTCTCTGCCACCAGGTTTTCCGAACTCCAGCCTAGACAGCAACCCTCCTAAAACACAAAGTGGATCCCATCTTCATCTTACTTGAATGTTCACAGGTTCCATGTACCAAATGAATGAAGCCTGGCACTGGAGGATGGCCCCAAGACCCTTCTGAGTGCCACTCCAGCTCCTCTTTTCAGGCTCATTCCTAACCCTTCTCCTTCCTATTCTTAACCTTCTTCTCTCCTTGGATCATCATATCAAATGGGTGCCTAATGAGTTTTCTTTCTTTCCACTTCTTACCTTTTTTCCTTTCTTTTCAAAAGTGGGCTTCCCTAGTGGCTCAGCTGGTAAAGGATCTGCCTGCAATGCAGGAGACCTGGGTTCAATCCCTGGGTTGGAAAGATCCCCCTGGAGAAAGGATAGGCTACCCACTCCAGTATTCTGACCTGCAGAATTTCATGGACTGTATAGTCCATGAGGTTGCAAAGAGTGAGACATGACTGAGCAACTTTCACTTTCATTTTTCATTTACTTATCATCAACGTCAGTTCAGTTCAGTTCAGTTCAGTTGCTCAGTTGTATCTGACTCTTTTAGACCCCATGAATCGCACCATGCCAGGCCTCCCTGTCTATCACCAACTCCCAGATTGTACCCAAACCCATGTCCATCAAGTTGGTGATGCCATCCAGCCATCTCATCCTCTGTCGTCCCCTTCTCCTGCTGTCCCCAATCCTCCTCAGCATCAGGGTCTTTTCCAATGAGTCAACTCTTCGCATGAGGTAGCCAAAGTATTGGAGTTTCAGTTTCAACATCAGTCTTTCCAATGAACACCCAAGACTGATCTCCTTTCGGATGGACTGATTGCATCTCCTTGCAGTGCAAGGGACTCTCCAGAGTCTTCTCCAACACCACAGTTCAAAAGCATCAGTTCTTCTGTGCTCAGCTTTCTTTATAGTCCAACTCTCACATCCATACATGACTACTGGAAAATCCATAGCCTTGACTAGATGGACCTTTGTTGGCAAAGTGATATCTCTGCTTTTCCATATGCTACCTAGGCTGTTCATAACCTTCCTTCCAAGAAGTAAGTGTCTTTTGATTTCATGGCTGCAATCACCATCTGCAGTGATTTTGGAGCACAAAAATTAAAGTCAGCCACTGTTTTCATTGTTTCCCCATCTATTTCCCATGAAGTGATGGGACCAGATGCCATGATCTTAGTTTTCTGAATGCTGAGCTTTAAGCCAACTTTTTCACTCTCCTCTTTCACTTTCATCAGGAGGCTTTTTAGTTCTTCTTCACTTTCTGCCATAAGGGTGGTGTCGTCTGCATACCTGAGGTTATTGATATTTCTCCTGGCAATCTTGATTCCAGCTTGTGCTTCCTCCAGCCCAGCGTTTCTCATGATGTACATATAAGTTAAATAAGCAGGGTGACAATATACAGCCTTGATGTACTCCTTTTCCTATTTGGAGCCAGTCTGTTCTTCCATGTCCAGCCCTTATATATCACATTTGGATTATTCTAGGAACCTCCTAACAGCACTTTCCCATCTTTCTTTGCTCTAATCCACCCTATACCATCCAACAAATCAAGTCACTGAAAAGACTCCTTTGACAAAGTTCACATTAGCTTCAAATGGAACCTTTTTCCACTTCTCCACCTGGCTTCTCTGACCCTCATTCTCATGCTGCTTCTTCACACTCCAGTTTCAATAAGATGAAGCCTATACCCACTCCACATGCACCCTTCACTCCACCCACATGGGGTACCCTCCACTCTCTGAACATCACTTGGCCTTTTCCTTTCCATGTCATTCTCATCCTTATTTCTGAGTACCACCTCCACCCTATCTGCCCAGTCTTGAGTCTTAGCTTTCCTGACCCCAGTTTCCATGGGCAGCTTTCCATTAGGCTCTCAAGCCAGAAATGAGTTCTTCTTCTTCTGAAGTCTCATAATTCTAAATTTAAATTGCTCTTTAAATGGGGATTTGTCTTTGCCTGCCCTACCATGTCATCATGTAGATTCAAAAGACTTGTTCCACATAACTTTGCCTGAAACATAGTGCCTCCCACATCACGGTGTGAAAGTACTAAGTAAATTGTTAAATAAAGGTTAACGGAGAAAATCTACTATTCAATCTGAGAGCACTTTCATCACATGAATTACTAAGTCATGGCCACTGCCTGCGGGAGGAAGAACAGCTACTCTTGTCCCAGTAAAACTAGGACGAGAAAGGAAAGAACTTTCCTTAGATTAAGGAATTTTCCTTAGATATCACCCCTACACACACACACAGGCGTGGCAGATAAACTCACTTATCCTTGCTTTCAGCACTGAAGTGGGGCTTTTTCTGCTCAGCTCTCCTCTCATGGTCCTCAGTCTGTTCTGGGCCTCTTTGGTCCCAAAGCAACTTGCAATCACTCCGACTTTCCACTTCACTTTTCAAGCCCACATTCTTGGTAGTTCCAGAACACAGCTTCCTGCCAGCATATCTTCCCACCCTCTGTGACATCTGTCTCAGGGACTCAGTGAGAAGCAAGGAGCTAATGTTCAGGAAATTTGCTGCCCCCCTGTGATGAAAGGTGCAATCTTCATTACTCCCCGAGACAGAGAATCCCCATGGCTGTTTTGAAAGCAGACGCTGTGCCTTCACAGCTGCTTCCCTCGAGCAGTAGGAAACTGCCATCCCACTGTTCTCTTCCTTTGACTCTGTCTCTTAAATATGTTGTTTTTCTCATTTTCATTAATAATCCTTCTTTAACACCTGATCAGCCTTGCTGCCTGCTCTAGGTTAAAGCCTATTATTCCATTAAAGTTTGACATTTGGAAAGCAATGAGGCATTCATGCACAGGTAGTGCTAATGGGGAAAATGGCTTGAATCAGGGCTTTCTGCACCATGAAGTTGGAAAATGGGAGCGGTCAACAAGAAATAGAGGGCTGCTTCTGTGCCAGCTACAGAGGAGCTGAGCCCAAAACAGGCTGTGTCGCTGGTGAGGGCCTTGGGATATGATGTGACCATTTCTGATACCTGGGGTTATTGATCAGGCAGGTGTGTAACTCCTCGATCATGTATCTAAAAAAGAACCTGGAGCAGCCTAAGGGGAATTAGGCAACAGGCCTGATGACAAGTCAGTTAGGCTAAAGAAAGGCCACTGGATGTGTCTGCCTTCCCTGACTCTGACTCTCTAGTGTCAGGGCAAACTGTTAATTAGGCGGACCACGGAGGACATTCTCCAGCCTCTAGATGGTCCACTGTGCTGGTCCTTTGTGGGATGTGTGAGCTGAAAGTAATCAGGACCAAAGTGGCTGCGGCAACAGAGGGTGATGCACCCCACATGAAGAATGAGCCAGTACATCTCCCAGTTTTTCTACCTACACCTGCCAAGCAAAAATAACTGTTTATATTTGGTTTATTTATTCACTTATCACATATTCAATAACTGCTTACTGAAGACTTACAGATTAGATCCCTGCCCTCATAGAACTTACACTCCTTATCATTTCCACTTCCACCTTCAGAGTAACTATTACCTCCTCCATGTGACCAGAGGAAATGTCATCTTCAATTCTGAGATGCAAAAAGAATTATAATCTCAGTGGATATGAAATCTTGGATGTGCAAGAAATACACATTTCTTTCATTTCTTTTAATCAATTTCATTCTGACTCCCAATCTCCACCTTGCCAAGCCAGGGGGAAATTCACTCAGACATTATTGGCAATGTGTGATCCTAGAAAAAAACAGAGGCAGGAACTGACATTTAGCTTATCTTGGCTATCCATGTCATCCTCACTGAACAAGCCCACTGTGGTCCCTGGAGATATGGTGGCCCTCTGCTTCTATGCCACGTATGGGGCTTAGACTCCTGGTGCCTCGAGTCCCACCTCACAGGCAGGGTATGTGGCATCCCCTCTGAGCCACTGCAACTTTCCAGAGTGCCGCAGTGAAGCCAAGCATGGGTTTGTAATAAAGGTAAAGCATCTCAGATTCTGGAAACCTCTCCCCCCTCTCTCCCTTCCCTGTTGAGAACACAAGGTATAATCTGGTTTTTCGGTTTAGCTATTCCGAAAGAAGAAAGAGAAACTGACTTCCAGCAGCTTCTATTTTCACACAGTCAAAATTTTCTGAATCTTTGATTCCCAGACTCACTAACGGCCTAGAAACCTGCTTAAAAGAAGGAAGAAAAAAATAGAAAACAAATACGAGTTAGAAGCCAAAGTGATTATCCTGCCGGAGATGAAGTAACTGAAACGCTGAAAGAGGCAACATCCATCATCTAGAGCTCTGCCTCCAACCCCCATATGGTTATACACCCCCGAATGTGGTGGCAAATTCTGGGAGGCACCTGCTGTCTCTCACTCCTCAGTAGGTCCTGAGACTTGCAATAGCTTGAGACTGTGGTACAATTGCTTTAACTTACATAGAGGAGCCACAGAGGGCAATCCATGCATCCAGCGATCGTCCCTAACCCAACTCCCTGCCACTGATATAACTTCATTCCCACTCCTACCAGGCCAGAGAGTACTACAAACACTCCTACCACCATTTCAGTTCTTCTCTTACCTCACCTTCCAGCATCTAGTCTGCCCTCTGTTTTCTTCCCGTCTCCTGCCCTCTCAGTTGTTTCTGGGGAAACTAACTGAGGTGCTCACTGAGAGGGCATTCTCATTCTCCCGAACACCCCTGCTGCAGGTCTCCCGTGACCTCAGTCCCCTGGAGCCAGAACACATTAAAAGAGGATGAGCATGGCAGAAGAGGAGCCAGTGGTGGGGTCCATGTCAATTCTTCGGGCTGGAGGGGAGCTGTAACAGTCTGAGGAGGTTGGAAACCCATTTTAAAAGGTCGGTTAATTGACTGATGGATCTATTCACTGACTTTATTAAAAGTTATGTGCCTATCACTGTGGGGTCACCTCCAAAAGAGAAAAAACATATAACATGTCTTATTGTGTTCAAAGAGGCTCCACTTAATATGGGAGGAAGGGCATACATACAGATATCTGTTTGTCAGTGATGATGACAATAATAGCCAATATAAATTAAGCAGTTATAAAGTGCTGAGTGCTGTGCTAAATATTGCTATACTAAAGTGATATTTTATTTACTTGTCATAACATCTTTTATGTTGTGACAAGTAGATATTAACAGCCCCCATTTGCAGATGAGAAAGCTGAGGTGCAAGGATATTTTTAACTTGACCAAAGGCCTTTAATACAGAATTCTAATCCAACAACAATAGTTTATAACAGTTCATTGCATCTTTGTTTCTAATAATGATAAGGCAGAAATTATGTAATTATTCAACAATAAAGAAATGTTAAACTAATTATAAGAGAACCATAAGGCTAAAATTTTGTGCAGCCACTAAATTCATTTATTGAAGAAAATAAGATCATACAGGAAAATACTTACAATAAATGTTAATTTAAAAAAGAACAGGAAGGACTTCCCTGGTGGTCCAGTGGCTAAGACTCCATGCTCCCAATACAGGGGGCCCAGGTTCAATTCCTGGTCAGGGAACTGGATACCACATGCTTCAACTAAGAGTTCACATGCTGGAATTAAAAGATCCTGGATGCTGCAACTAAGACCCGATGCAGCCAAGTAAGTAAGAAAAATTTTTTTAAAGAACATGATACAAAAATGTATATGCCTTATAATACCAATTATATGTGTTGAGGGAAATGAAGAAGAGGGTAGGGAGGAAAACAGAAGGAAGGGGTCAGAAGGAAATATACCAAAATGTTAATAGGGTGTCAGAACTTCAATTTGTACACTCCAAACATATGCAGTTTATTGTATCTCAATTCTGTCTCAATGAAGTTGTTTAAAAATATTAACTGGATTTCCTGGTGGTAGAATCATATATGATTTTAATTTTACTTTTTATTGTCCAATCTAAATATCCTACAGTGATTATCCATTGCTTTAATAATCATGTAAAATTCATGTTAATTTTTAAAAAGGAAACTCTGGGAGTAACACTGGAGGATATTCTGATTTAATTGATAGAGGGTAGGACTTCAGCATATTTTTGTTGTCTTATCACCCCTGGTGGTTCTCACATGCAGCCAGGGATGGAAACTAGTGATATGCACAGAGCATCTGGTCCAATGCCTGGTCGATACTTGATGCTTGATAAATGGTGGTCATCACCATTACTACCATCATCACTCTTGTTGTTACGCTTTTTATGTATATCAGCATTACTGGCATATTTACATTCTCATATGAAGTGGAAAAAGAAAAATATCTAGGTGGAGCAGATGGCTCAGACCTTGGCAGATTCATTGGAAACTTCAGTGAGTAATCAGGTGTTGGAACTGGTGATATTTTCCTGTCATAGACTCAGTCAGAAGCTTTCATCTCTCCTTGCCTGTGGGATTAGTAATGCAGAGCACTTTCAGACTATTAGTGGATAAAACTACAATGCAAAAACTTTTTACTAAAATTAACGATGCCAGGCCAGCCATAAAGAAATTCATCTCCCAAGTGACATGCTCAGCAGAGTTGCACCAGCTTCTATAACAGATGTCTAGACAATTTGACTTTGAAATACATACCCCACACCTAAACAGCCTGAAGTTTCCCAGTCAGTGCCCAGCCAAAGTTCAAAATCAGAAACCACACAGGAATAGAGGATTAAAGATTATAAATAAACTTATTCATAGGGAAAGCAGAGTGAGTATAGCAAGCTAAAAATTGATTGCCTGGAGAGGATGACTCATCAATAAGACCATAAAAGACCATCTTGCAGAGATCACACAGCAAGACAGTTCATTGTCCTTAAACATTAACTGCCTGTCACACCAGGACTCCCATCAGCAGACTGCAAAGCCCAGAGATAGCCTCATTAAGCTTTCTAGACATCCCCACCTAGGAAAAAATAGAAAAGCAATCCACCTCTCCTCTATCTCTTTGAATCCCCACTTAGCACTGCAAGGAACCTCCCCAAACTCAGTGCCCTAAATTCCTAGTGTGCTAGCCATTTGAAAAGCTTTGGTTTGGGTCAGTCTGGCTGCCTGATCACTTTAAGACATTACACGTTTTAACTGAATATTTCAGGGCTAAAGAATTCTGTAGGTGGATGAGTTTACGTCAAAAGCAATCTGAGACAATCTCCAGATGCTGAGACAGTAGGAAAACCACTCTTACTGCCTTAATCATGTCTCTTGAAGCATCAAAACAACACAGGACCATGCGGTTATGTCATTTATAAAACTGATTTCCTGCTACCTGCTTCTGCAGGATGGTAGGTGTAATTTCAGACACTCAAAATTTATCTCTAGGGTTCTGAGATTTTATCAAAATGGCAAGCCTCTAAATGATACTGAGATGTAAGGGTACCAAGAATACCATGAGGAAAATCAAAAGAAATGCCATTCACCCCCACAAACATCTCCTAAGCCCTAGCTGTGAAAATATGTTGTGATTACTGGGGCTGGGAAATGAGTCAAATATCAATCTTTTTATTTAAAGAACTCAAGCCCTAGAGAGAGGAGAAAAGGTGGGCTAGGACCTAAAGAGATAGATGAGAAATTGTGAGGTCACACAGGAAGCACAAGAAAGGGTCTATACTATTAGGATGGAAGAGAGATGACTCTCAATTGGTGTGTGGGTCAGAGAAGACTTTGAGCAGTTGATGGTATTTGAGTTGGGCTTAACATGGGTAAAACATGAACATATCTGGATATGGATACCTCATACCACACACACAAAAAATGTCTGAGGTCCTTTCAGAGGGCCTTTATCAGCATGGGACCAGCTAAACCTTGAAAAAAAAACAGAGTCAGGAGAATGCCTGCCAGGGGCTAGTCAAGAGTTATATGGCATTAGACTGAAAGTGGGGCCATGTTCAGGGACAAGTCACCCAATAAATGTATGAGTGACAGCAAGCACCACGGTCCAATACGCTATCTGAGTTACTAGCTGGCAAGGACTGGTAAAGAAGAAAGAAGGTCGGTTAAATATATTGCAGCACATCTGTAAAGAAGACTATGTTGCACTCATTAAAAGAAATTATATACAAGCGCATTTATTGTCATGGAAAGGGGTTCTCAATATACTAAGGAGGAAAAAAGGAAGTTATAGAGTGTCTATGTAAAAGATCATCTATGGGGTTTCCTTGGTGGCTTAGTGGTAAAAGAAGCTACCTGCCAATGCTGGAGACATGGGTTTGATCCCTCGTCCAGGAAGATCCCACACACTACAGAGCAGCTAAGCCCGTGCGCCACAACTACTAAGCCTGGGCTCTAGAACCCAGAAACCACAACTACTAAAGCCTGCGAGCCCTAGAGCCCATGCTCAGCACCAAGAGAAGCCACCACAATGAGAAGCACGCACACCACCACCAGAGAAAAGCCTGTGTAGCAACAAAGACCTAGCATAGCCAAAAATAAAAAAACAAATACACATCATCTAGGAATGCATCACGATGAATCTGACTTTACTAACTTACATGTACAAGAAACATCACATTCTTCATGCCAGCTTGGATCTAACTTTGAGCCCCCAGTTTGGCAGAAAGTTCCATCTCAATCAACAACAAGGCATACTACATCATATTCCCACATCTGTACAAGAGCCTCAGAACCTTAGATGGTGCCCACAAAATAAAACATAGCCCCTACACTTCAGTCCATCATCTTCTCCTATAAATCACCTCATCATCCATGCCTCCATGTTCCTTGAAGTGTTCCAAGCATAAAAGAGGAAAACCTAAAATAGCTAAATAGTGACAGCTTAAACAAGATAGAAATTCTCTCTCTCATAAAATAGTTCAGAGGAAGATGACTGACGGCTGTTACGGCAGGGTCTTGTCTTTCTGCCCCACCACCCTGAAACATGGTTTCCATCCTCAAGGCCACCTTGTGGTCCAACAGGGCTGCTGAAGATCCACCACTGCATCTTCACTGTGGGTCAAGAGGAAAAAACTCCTCTCTCTTGAAGCACCACACAAAATAACAAGGCTACAAGGGGGCTGGGAAGTCATGTCTTTATCCAAGGTGAGCCCATATAAAACGAAGATCTGTTGCAGAAGACAAAGGAGAAATTGGATTTGGAAGTAAAAAGCTAATTCTTTCTGTCACAGTGTTTAAATTGAGGGGGGAAGAGGCAGAGATACTTGGGAATCATCAACATTTGAGAGGATAAGCAACACATAGAAGAGATTGACGAAGAAACCATCACAGAAACAGAAAAAAAATCCCGAAGAGAATGGTGTGAAGGAAAGCAAGGGAAGAATTTTTCATACTAGGAGAATAGTTGATAGGGTAGGATGAGGCCAAAATATGTTCATTATTGATAACTTGATTGTCCAGGGGAAGTAGATCTCTGAATAACAAAACTTTACAGACTTTTCTTTTCTTATATTTTGCCCAGGTGCTTGTGTGTGTTAGTCGCTCAGTTGCATCCTGAGCGACTTTGCAATCCCATGGACTGCAGCCCACCAGGCTCCTCTGTCCATGAGATTCTTCAGGCAAGAATACTAGAGTGAGTTGATCATTCCCTTCTCCAGGGGATCTTCCCAACCCAGGGATCGAACCCAGGTCTCTTGCACCGCAGACAGATTCTTTACCATTTGAGCCACCAGGGAAGCCCAGGTGCTTAGGATTGTCCTAAACTCAATACTCGGGTAGAATGCCCCTTGTCAGAGGGGGCTTTCTACCAGGTTAGTATTCCAGACAAGGTCATCCATGTCTACTTATCCTTAGAGCCCTCAGACACAATACTCCCCTGTGTTCTTCACTGCTTTGCCTTATTTGTTCCTTGAATTCTTATAGTCTCAGGAGCAAATACACAGAGCCTTCTTATAAAGTATTCTTTGGCCAGGCTGACTCAGGAAAAAAGCTATACACCTGTTTATAACATAACATCATAGGAAAAACAGCTAACACTTACGAATGTTGTTATATACCAGGCACCATATTAATTGCTCGATAAATATTAGCTATTATTATTGAGCTATATTAGCTATTATTTATTGAGCAATTAATAGGGTGCCTAGCACATCACATGCACACACACATACAGACACACGCACCCACGTTTGTGTAATTATTCCTCAAAATGCTCTATGAGGCAGATATTCCTTTTATCATTTTACAGCAGAGAAATCAGAGGGTCCAGGAGGTTAAGTGGTCTGCCAGGGGGTGGAAGTCATCTCTCGCCATGTTCACTGCTGCTTCCACACATACTACACAGTGCTGCCTCCATAGCAACAATACATTTTAGCAAATTTCTCATTATTTTTAGGCACAGCTCTTTTCTTCCACACTCTAATTTTGTCTGTCACCCTCTGGGCTATGATAAGTTGGAAATCTAATTAGTAAGCTAGTGACATTGAGGGTTTACACAGAGCAGATCATTATTTTCTTCCTTGTAGGAAGCAATTCAAAGGGATGTGGAGGTCAGGAGTTTTCCAAATCCCCTAATCCTTGAAGACACCTTTGATCTGAGCATCTGGATGATAATAATGATGATTACTATCATCTACTGGACACTTGAGGCTTCCCAGGTGGCTCAGTGGTAAAGAATCCACCTGCAAAGCAGGAGATGCTGGTTCGATCCCTGGGTCAGGAAGATACCCTGGAGGAGGAAATGGCAACCCACTCCAGCATTCTTGCCTGGAAAACCCCACAGACAGAGGAGACTGATGGGCTACAGTCCATGGGGTCACAAAGCATTGGACGCAACTTAGCGACTAAGCACTCATACCCACCAGACACTTACATTCTAAGCATTTAACCCATATTCACTCATTTAATTCCTACCCAGTGACCTTACTGGGTAGATAGAATTATTATCCCTATTTTGCAAATGAGAAAACTGAGATACAAAAAGGTTAAGTAATTTTTCTAAAAACTGCAGTAGAGAATATTGAAGCTTGAATCTGAACCCAAGTAGAATGACCCTGGGGCCTGAGCACTAGCCATTCTGATGCAAGCATTTTATTTTTAACTGGTAAGAGAGACTAGCTACAGAATGGGTCATCTGGACCTTTGTATGACCCCTCAATAAACCTATCCTAAAGGATCAACTCCTGGCAATTCTCTCCAGGGTTTCTGCCTCTCTGCAAAGGTAAGGGACATTATAACTTCCTCATCTAAACACTTAAAAGCCTCCCCAGCCCCTTCAACATCCAGTCTCCCCTTAATGATAGTCAATACAGGTTGCAGGGCCTGACAACTCAGCGATCCGTGAACTATTAACTGGAGCTATTTTCAGCTTCTAGGGATCAATTCCAACTGCAAGGGGCAATAAGGGCCAGGCCAATAAGCTGGAAAAAAAAGACAGATCTGAGGGCTCAATAGGAAAAGACAGCCTTAAAATATTTAGGCCTAGAGGAAACATGCTGGGTGGAATGAAGCAAGATGGCAGTACACCTTCCATCAACAACCTTAGCCAAGGCACCACCACTCCTGCTGGGAGGACAGGTGTTGTCACTGAGAAGGGATATAAGAGAAATAAAAGACACACACGGCCTCCTCCCTCCAGGAACTAATGATCCATCATAAACATTCAACAGTCCATAACAGTTGGCAACAAAGATGTTCTGGTCAATCAAATATTCTAGTTAGTTGAAAACTGCTACATAGATCATTCAAGGATTGTTAATTTCCTAGAATCAGAAAAAAAAAAAAAAACAGATCAGATTTTTTTTTTAAAACCAAAAGTGAATAAGAAACATTGAGAAATTAGTGATCTACTTTTGGCACTTCCAGCCTTCCTTTTCAGGTGTACTGTTCTCTCTTAATCCCCTCTAATAGATCTCTTACCATCCCCTATAGATGACCAAGAGCCCCATGTTCTTTCCATTTGGGAGCCTGCCAAATCTATTGGTAGACAGGAATCTGAGAGTACTGAGGTATGAATTGGACCATGCCTTTTTTATACTTTAATGGGGTTAGGCATGAATACCAATGGTAGATTTCAGTCATTTGTTAACTTACTAGGGAAAGTGTTTAGATGTAGGCAGTGCTTTGTATGTTTTGGCTTTGTTTGAAAAGATTAAACCAAAAAGTTAAAAAATTTTAAACGAGTAGAAAGGGTATATCAAATAAAATACACAGATAACCAGAAACTAATTCTTATATATTTTAATTTCAACTTTCTCAAGTACTGAACAATTAATTAAGGAGCTAGGCTGGGTAGAGACCAAGTCTTATGTTCATGTCTTCAGTGCCTGGTACAAAACTATAAGCATTTGAGAAACTTTTATCAAACTAAACCAAAGATAGTAATTGGAATTTACTTTACTTCCTATCTTATCTAAAAATTTAATGGAAGAAGACCTTAGTGAGAAATGAAAGGTTGAGCAAAGCAACATTAAAGAAAGGAAATAGAAATCGAGGAATTTAAACAATTCCCAGATTGGCAATGAGTCCCTGAGCTATAAAGAATTAACTATCATTCTTTCAACCACAATTACAGTTTTATTAAAAACCAACCAACAGCTACCAAAGAACATAAAGAATGTGATTTGAACTTGCCTTTCCATAACATCTGAACATGATGAATTTATATTAGAAAACACACTACTGGTGTTGGTGGTAATAAAAATGTTACACTGAAATGTTACTAAAAATTGGTTTGGGTTTTTCTACATGAAAATATATGTAAAGTAAGAGGGAGAAGGAGCAGAAAAAAAACTTCAACCATGTTAAGTGCTCCCTGTATAAGAAAATACTTGGAGTCAAGGAATAGCTTCACTTTCAGCTAAAGATGGAAGACTAAACACACGTATCTTTCCCTCAAGCTCTCTAAAAATCACAATAAAGGAGAATTTAAAGGTACAAACTCAAAAGAACAATGGGGAAAGCAATAACATATTTTATAAACTGGAAGTTAGGAAAGCAAGTAAATTCAAGTTCTCTGGCTTAGCAGGCCCTAAATAAGCTGAATTCTCTTAGCCAGCAGGAAAAGAACAAAGAACAAGTTCAATTTACACCACAGACCCCCCTCCAACAGGCCCAGAAAATAGCAGTGCCTTTTGATATAAGGATGAAGATGAAGATAAAGGTTGGATGACTGGTTGGAAATCTGTTTAAGAGCAAACACAATGACACCCAGGATTTCTCTCCTTCATTCAGTGAAACCAGGTGAATCCACTTCCCCAGCTCTGGTGGAGGACTAAAGGTTTATTCTCTTTTTAAGGGCCCTTGGATTGGGGGAGACCACGCCCAGTTGAAGAAAAGGCCACTGCACTGAAATAAAGGACGTTAAATGAATATATACATACAGTCAGTCCTTCATATCCTCAGGTTCTACATCCACACATTCAACCACCCACATATCAGAAAATTTCTAGAAAGTACCAAATATCAAAACTTGAATTTTTCGGGTGTCAGCGATTATTGCAGCACATTTACTTTATATTTACAACTATTTACATATCTTTAAAATTTTTTTCTTAATTGACAGATAATTGCTTTACAATGTTGTGTTGATTTCTGCCATATAACAACATGAATCAGCCATAAGTGCACATATATCCCCTCTTGAACCTCCCTCCCATGTTCCCATCCCATCCCATCCCACACCTCTAGGTTGTTACAGAGCACTGTGTTGAGCTCCTTGCACCGTACAGCAAATTCCCACTGACTATCCATTTTACATATGGTAATGTATATGTTTCAATGTTACTCTCTCAGTTGGTCCCACCCTCTATTTCCCCAGCTGTGTCCAGAAGTCTGTTCATATGCCTGCATCTCTATTCCTGTCCTGAAATAGGTTCATCAGTACATTTTCTTAGATTCCATATATATTCATTATTATATTTGTTTTTCTCTTTTTGACTCACTAACATACCTTTTTACATTTATATTTTATTGGGTTTTATAAATGATCTTTTTGTTTTTCAACTGCTCAGTCGTGTCCAACTCTTTGTGACCCCTTGGATTGCAGCATGCCAGGCCTCCCTGTCCTTCACCATCTCCTGGAGCTTGCTCAAACTCATGTCCATTGAGTCGGTGATGCCATCCAACCATCTCATCCTCTGTCGTCCCCTTCTCATCCTGCCTTCAGTCTTTCCCAGCATCAGAGTCTTTTCTAATGAATCAGCTCTTTGCCTCAGGTGGCCAAAGTATTGGAGCTTCAGCCTCAACATCAGTCCATCCAATGAATATTCAGGATTGATTTCCTTTATGATTGACTGGCTGGATCTCTTTGCAGTCCAAGGGATTCTCAAGAGTCTTCTCCAACAACGCAGTTCAAAAGCATCAATTCCTTGGCACTCAGCATTCTTTATGGTCCAACTCTCACATCCATACATGACTACTGGAAAAACCATAGCTTTGACCAGCAAATTTGTCTGTGAAGTAATGTCTCTGCTTTATAATAAGCTGTCTAAGTTTGTCATAGCTTTTCTTCCAAGGAACGACCATCTTTTAATTTCATGGCTTTAGTTATCATCTGCAGTGATTTTAGAGTTCACGAAAATAAAATCTGTCACTGCTTCCATTGTTTCCCCACCTATTTGCCATGAAGTGATGGGACAAGATGGCATGATCTTCATATTTTGAATGTTGATCTAGAGATGCTTTAAAGTACACAGAGAGGAGAGGGAATCGGGAGGGAGGTGGGAGGGGGGTTCTGGAAGGGGAGCACATGTATACCCATGGCAGATTCATGTCAATGTATGGCAAAACCAATACGATAATGTAAAGAAAATTAAAATAAATAAATAAATAAACATTAAAAAAATAATAAAGTACACAGAGGGATGTGGGGAAGTTATATGCAAATACTAATACCATTTTATATATATGGGACTTAAGCAGCCAAGGATTCTGGTTATGGGAGTCAACCAGTTTGGTATGGTCCTGGAAGCATTCCTCACAGACACCAAGGAATGATCATACTGATATTAACACTCCCAGATTTCTTCCCCTACTTGGTTCCCAAATGCTGACAGCCAAGCACATATACAAACATAAACATAAACACACACATGTTCATGCACACACACACGCACAAAGGATACAAGATCCTCTCTGCATATCTGACTAGTCCCAGAGAATAGACTAATAACTGATACCAGAGGCATCCCAGATTAATACCCCAACCAGATCTGCCTGTAGTGAAGACCATAGCAAACGAGCTCAAACAAAGCTTCCAATCTTCTTTAGGACCTCACACTTAAATATACAGTAAAGAATCATCAGATATTTGAAGAATGCATCTACATAAAAGTCTGAGACTATAATAACACTAATCAAAAGGCAACTTGGAGGCCATGAAGAAGAAAACTTACCCAAAGTCTTATAATCAATAATCATCAGAAAGATAAAATAATAAGTTGCACCAGTAAAACAAGAAAGGTATCCCATTTTTAAAAAGAAACATGCAAAAAAAATATTTTAAAAGTTCTTAGAAATTAAAATTATGACAGTGGAAATGAAAAATTGAACAGAAAGGAGAGGAAATAATTTTGAAGAAATGTTGCAAAAAGAGAGAAATAAAAGAGAGAAAATGACAGGAAAATAAATGAAAATTGGGCAATTAGTAAAGGATGTTAAGCTTTGAAGTAATAAGAATAGTGTATATATTACTTTGATAAACTTTTAAGCTACATGAAAAAGATTTTTCCTGATTCAAAAAAGTATAAGAATTTAGAATGCCAACATCTAATAAAAATAACCAGCAATTATTTAGAATGTGCTATGCACTGTTCTAAATAGCTTATACCATTAGCTCATTTCATTCAGAACAACCCAATGACCTTGCTACTGTCATTTATCCTTTGCTGTTTTTATGTTCCTTTCAGGAATTGAAGCTCAGAGAAGGTAACTACATATGTTCACTTAGTAAATAATGGAACCAAACTTTCATGGTGCAGGGAGCCCTAGAACCTAGTTAAATATTGTGTCTGGACAGCTGCCTCTAGAGGGTGGGACTTGTGGGATTCCTCCTACCTGGACACTCTCCCCCAGCCCACCACATCTTTGCTTTTGTTTAGTCACCTCAGTCCTGTTCGACTCCTTGCAACCCCACAGAATGTAGCATGCCAGGCTCCTCTGTCCATGGAATTTTCCAGGCAAGAATACTCGCATGGGTTCCCATTTTCTTCTCTAAGGGATCTCCCCAACTCAGGGACTGAACCTGCATCTTCTGCATTGGCAGGTGGATTCTTTACCACTGAGCTACCAGGGAAGCCCCCACCACATCTAACTACCTTCTATTCATCCGTAAACATCCAAGTCAAGGCTTTCTTAACCCACAAATCTAGGTTCAGCTTCTCTGTTTTATATGCTTACAGAACGTGGTGCCCAGCTTCCAAGTACCTTCATTATTATGGTGATCTCATATCCTCTTGTGTGTGCCTAGTCACATACACAACTAGTTACATCGCCAACTAGAATAAAGTCTATAAAGCCATGTATTTACTCAACTCTATAGCCCTAAAATCTTGAAATATAAATAACTGAATGAATAAACAAATATATGAGCAAATGATATGTTTCTAAAATATGGTTTTAATATATTCTGTCAGGAAAACTAGATAACTCTTTTGTGGTCCTTGCCATTTCTAATAATCTTCCAACTTTTCCAAGGAAGTCAGGGGAAACAAATCTTAGTAATACAAAGCAACACATTCTTTTAAGGAAAAACATCCTCTTGTCTGCTGACAAAAATAGCTTATTTGGTTGGTTGGTTTTGTCTAATGAGGCAGGTGATTGAGATTTACTGTGAGTGGTAAAAGGCACTAGTATTCTCTGACCTAGGATCTCTTGTGGGCTTCCCTTGTGGCTCAGCTGGTAACGAATCTGCCTGCAATGGGAAACCTGGGTTTGATCTCTTGGTTGGGAAGAGCCCCTGGAGAAGAGAAAGGCTGCGTACTTCAGTATTCTGGCCTGGAGAATTCCATGAACTGTTTAGTCCATGGGATTGAAAAGAGTCAGACACAACTGAGGGATCTCTTGTACCTTTCCCTCATTCTAGATCTTTGCATGGGAGATAAGGGAGATGCTAATTACTGAAAGATTCTTAGGAATTCTTAGGGCATGGAAGGCAGCTTTCTGGGCTCTGAGATTCCTTTCTTGAAAGGTGGGAAAAGGCAAAGGAGAAAGAAAGGAGGCAGCATGATTGAATCATTCTCTTCTCAGCTGGATACTTCAGTATCCTCTATGTAGAAACAGTCATTCCTTCTAACTATCCCATTTCCATTTAAAACACCTCCAAACTGATTGCTTCATTAATTATAAACCAAGGAACAAAAATAATTAAGTAAATGTTTTCTTGTTAAGCAGTAGTAGTAACAACCTATAGACAAGGGTCACATCTTGATATACTTAATGTAACTCCTGAGAGTCTCTCTGATCACCCTGTTAGACAAAATTCATCAAATTCTGTCTTCAGATGATGTCTGGAGGGAGGCAAGAGTATCCAGATATGCTCAATGCTGCTTATTTGACTAAATAGGGAGACCCATTTCCACCACATCATTTAGATGTGAACAACTAGATTTCCCTGGATTTTTTTTTTTTTTTTTTGAAACATCAATGGTTTAAAGGATAGGGGAGCTTACATGTCTGAAGCAGGGTCCTGGAGCAAAACCGCATCCTGTGTGGCAGAAGATAGGCAGGACATGGTGGCAATGTTCACTCTCCAGAGGACAGGGGGAGGTTAGTATTTTTAGAGGAACTGATATCATGTGGGCTTCTTAGTCACCGGCGAAAGGATCACACCACTCACCGCCCCTTTGATAAGAACAATCACCACCTGGGACCTGGGGCAAGCATATACAAAGGTCAGTCCTGTGAGTTCAGTTCAGTTCAGTCGCTCAGTTGTGTCTGACTTTTTGCAACTCCATGGACTGCAGCACGCCTGGCTTCCCTGTCCATCACCAACTCCCGGAGCCTACTCAAACTCATGTCCATCACATCGGTAAGGCCATCCAACCATCTCATCCTCTGTCTCCCCTTCTCCTCCCACCCTCAATCTTTCCCAGCATCAGGGTCTTTTCTAATGAATCAGCTCTTTGCCTCAGGTGGCCGAAGTATTGGAGTTTCAGCTTCAACATCAGACCTTCCAATGAACATTCAGGATTGATTTTCTTTAAGATGGACTGGTTGGATCTCCTTGCAGCCCAAGGGACTCTCAATAATCTTCTCTAACACCACAGTTCAAAAACATCATTTCTTTAGCACTCAGCTTTCTTCATAGTCCAACACTCACATCCATACATGACTACTGGAAAAACTATTGCTTTGACTAGATGGACTTTTGTTATTAAAGTAATGTCTCTGCTTTTTAATATGCTGTCTAGGTTGGTCATAGCTTTTCTTCCAAGGAGCAAGCATCTTTTAATTTCATGGCTGCAGTCACCATCTTCAGTGATTTTGAAGCCCCCAAAAATAAAGTCTCTCACTGTTTCCAGCCAACTTTTTCACTCTCCTCTTTCACTTTGATCAAAAGCCTCTTTAATTCATCACTTTCTGTCATAAAGGTGGTGTCATCTGCGTATCTGAGGTTATTGATATTTCTCCCAGCAATCTTGATTCCAGCTTGTGCTTCTTCAAGTCCAGCATTTCTCATGATGTACTGCATATAAGTTAAATAAGTAGGGTGACAATATACAGCCTTGATGTATATTCCTTTACCAATTTGGAACCAGTCTGTTGTTCCATGTCCAGTTCTAACTATTGCTTCTTGATCTGGATACAGATTTCTCAAGAGACAGGTCAGGTGTAGTCCTGTCAGTAGGCATAGGTAAAGCAGGCACTGGTCAGCAGGGAGGTACAGAGAATGAAAGAGCAGCCATCTTGAGTGGCCTGGCCATATACTCCACCCCAACCTTGCCTGTACATCCTTTACAATTGTGGTCTGCCCCTCTTCCATGACACCCCTGGGGTCAGGTATGTAGAGGGGCAAGGCAACCCAATACCACAAATACAATACAGACAGGCCACCCCTGGTTTTCACAAACCTAGAACCTCACTCAAGGGGAGGGGAAGGCTCATCCTTCAAAGAAACATTCTGGTGACCTAGCCAGGAGTCAGCAGTCACAGTACAGATCTGTCACTGTATGTTATATTGAGTACCGTTAGGGGTGGACCCATTAGGTCTTTCCAAACAAAAAAAAGTTAATCCCACTAGTTGGAGTTGTGTGTCCTGAAGACAGCCTATTCCATTCAACATAGCATAGTCCAGGGAGGGTCATGGGCAGTCAGTTGTATGGTAATGTTTACTAGCAGAGGTCAGGAAGATGGTGAGAGTCTTTCTCCCCCACAGTGAGGAGTCCACACATAGTCACAATAGCTGGGTCAATTTTTCATGAAAGTCCTGAGGATGAAGACAATAGCATCTCGCTGTAGACCCAGCAATTAGAGTCTCGCAGTGAGGCCAGTGTGACTCCTCAGACCTTGAACAGATTCCCTCTCTCAGGCTAGAGATGAAACATAAGACATATAACAGGCACAACACAGAGAAGATCAAGACAATTAAGCAAAGTACAAGCAGTAACCACATTCTGAGATAATACCATACCTGCTTTTTTTTTTTTTTTGTCCTGATCTGCAATACAGTTCAGAAAACTCAGATTTTCAGTAACACAGGAATGTGTCCAAAGTCGCATATACATTGGCCACCTAGTTTTATCTTGGAGGTCTGAACCACAGCTATTCCATTCTGACTTTGAAATGCATTCTTTTCCTCAATGGTCAAAGCAGATGTACAATGCATGTCAGAAAGACCACAAAATAGGCTTCTCTGATCAGTAAAATTTAAGTTCAACCATGTATAAGCCAGAATGACTTCCCCATACCTCAGAAAGTGCAGATTTTTCCATCAACTCCACTTTTGATTGCAAATCTTTCAGTAGAAAGCACTTATGATCAAAATATTCATCCCTCCCTTCTGGGGTGCTGGCTCCTAACCCAGGTTCAAATCACATCCCTCAGTGCTAGACCTCCTTCACATTTGCCTAGTTATATATGTTGGGAGAAAACTAATCAGATCTCCTGAACAGGCTCAGAGGTATATTAAATGGGGAAATACTATTATAGACTATTCATTATGCCCAATTGTCACACAAGCATTGTACCTGTGGCTCAGATGGTAAATAAGCTGCCTGTAATGCAGGAGACTCAAGTTCAATCCCTGGGTCAGGATTAGCTCCTCGAGAAGGTAATGGCAAGCCACTCCAGTATTATTGCCTGGAGAATTCCATATACAGAGGAGTCTGGCGGACTACAGTCCTTGGGGCCTCAAAGAGTCAGACAGGACTGAGCGACTAACACTTTCACTTTCACTTTTAAAGCAAGCAGCATTACACTTCATGACTAGTTATACTCTGTGGCGACTTCACTATAGGATTTTCTTTCCTTCCAGAATATCAGCTCGAAAGTATAACAAACACAATAACTTTCATAAATACAGACCTCAATGAACAGAACTAGAATTTAACATCCACTGAAATATAATACTGATCTCTCTAAAATACCCTCGTCTCCACCAAACAGACAACAAATATTAATTTTTTGGCAAAATAAGTCTGGGCAATTGACCATATGAGCTCCTTCAAACTGGTCAAGGGGTAACTCCTCAGGAGTCTCAGACTGAATTCCCAAAAGGTCTCTCAAAGTCAGGAAAGCCATGTCAATGGCCTGCCATCAGACTCCATCTTGGTTGATCTCTCTCTTCTAAAAGTCCCCAAAATAGCAAGATTCTTACACATGCCAGGAGACAGTGTTTTCCATTCACCTGATAAGACTGCTTAGAGCCCAAAAGTCTCCAGTTTCTGGAAGGACAAAGCAGAGAGAAACAGGGAAATGGTTTAATTCTACAAACAAAGTTGCCATAAATTATACTCAACTTGAAGGGAAGGCCTTCCCTATACCAGGAAAACACAGATCAAAACCAGTACTATTCCAGACATAATTCGTAAACATTATAATCATATTCACCAGTTCACTCAGTAACTAATATTTTGTTAACTTTTTATGAAGCCATCAGGCTTCCATTAGCCTTCTTTAAATTCTTATCCAGTTCAGCAATTTATCAGAGATCTTTTACTGTCAAAAAGTCCTTCCTATGAATCTTTTTAAAGATGAAGTTCTTTTGCAAAAGCATCAGAGTCAAATAATAACTGTCTATAAAAGATAAGACTTTAAAAGACAGGGTTAAGCTTCTGATTACAATGTAATCAATAAAGAAACTTGGTTACACTAATTAGAACTATGACCAATTATAATCTTAACCCTTAGAAATCTTTCTCTCTGGCAAAACCAAGACGCAAGTAATTTTGCATTTCCTGATTGGAAAACTTTTACTTTAGTCTTCCTCTCGTAAGAAGGCAAAGGTAGTGGGACCCCATGGACTGTAGCCCTCCAGGCTCCTCTGACCAAGGGATTCTCCAGGTAAGAAAACTGGAGTAGATTGCCATTTCCTCCTCCAGGGGACCTTCCTGACCCAGGGAACCCACCTCTCTGTCTCCCGCGTTGGAAGGCAGGTTCTTTACCACTAGCGCCACCTGGGAAGGCCAGGTGAGTTTACCTAAAAGCTTATTTTTCTCCTTTACTTAGAGATCACATAAGATTAAAGTTCCAGAGAGCCCAGGTAAATCATGATTTACATCTCAAAGGCACAAGAGAAATACCGATTACAAAAGGCTCACTTGATACAATAGCAGAGCCATTAGAGGCCATTGCTCCTCTTGGCAGCTCTCACTAATTAAGGACAATCAACACAACGACAATGCCCAACTCACTAGAGGACTGCCACCTCAGGATTTCCCCCGCAACTTTGGGGTCACCCCTAAAACTTCTGGGCCCCACATGTTAGTAGACAGCCACCTCAGGATAACCTCTGCAATTTGGGGGTCCCACTTGTTAGTGGTCAGTCAGACGGGGATCACACTCACAACTTGTGGGGCCCCCATGCTAGTGGACAGGCCCCACAACTTTCCCTTTCCTATCCCGTGTTTCCTGACATCTCCGTGCTCACAGGAGTTTCCTCGGTTTTCTGTTTGGCTTTGTCAATTGTTGGGGTGTACCCAGCAGGCCTACAAGGTCTCTGCTTGCCCAGCTTCAAGACCAAAGAAAGGGCCCGTGTTAGCAACAGAGATATCAAAGGTTTAATGGATGGGGGAGCTTACACGTCTGAAGAAAGGTCCTATATCAATGCCACACCACAGGACATGGTGACAGTCTCCACCCTAGTTTCCCCTGGATTGAGACAAGTAAGTTTGTCTCTTTATTTTTTCACTGGCTAGACGTACATCTTTGCCTCTAACCAAAACACTTTATTCCAAACGATTTAATAAATGCATAAAAAATTCAATGACATCTTCCTCATGGGTGACTTCAAAGAGTCATGGATGTGTAGGTGTTCTGTCTTCCATCTAGTCATTAGTGGAACTCAAAGATGGGCCTTTGGACAGTGCTTTTCATTTCTTTCTGTCTGCTTTATAGCATACCTAGACTGATGTGAAGAAGTTCCATCAAAGACATCTTGACTCTACATTCTCTGCCCTGACTGCACTCTTTCTCATCTGTCATCCTTCCAGAGATCTAAGGCCCTGTGAGCCTGGCTGTCCTCACCTCATTATCTACCATTCTACTCTCATCCATGGCCAACCAGAGCTGCTCTTTGTTCTTAGGTTCTTTGCCTTTCATTCTCAGACCCAAATATCAATACTGCTCACGCTGTTCCAAACAGTCAGAATCAAAAGTCGCATTAGCAATTCCTTCTGAATATGCTGTCCATTTTTCAGTTTTCTTTTTTATTTACATTGACTCTTTTTCTCATTTAAAAAATACATACACATTAAGAGGCAGGTACTCTTTGATCCTCCAAAAGACTAAAAAAAATGCTTTTAGGTACTGTGGGCTCAGATTTAACGGCACATACAGATTTGACTTTCACTTTGTCCCATCTTCATTCTAGTCATTCATATTTAATGCTACACATACTTGACTCTTGGACTTTTTAAAATCTGGTATGCTGAATGGTGCACAAACTAATCCCAGCAACTTGTCATTATTTATCAGCATTGGCTGTGCTATCATTGTTATCTATTCATTAGCTTTCGAAAGATTTAAGCCTCTTCTCATGTATAATCTAGCTGTGTTATTTGTCATATTTTGTCGGTAACTCCTCTTTCTAGTGGTACCCACGTCACATAAATGGATCATCTTTTGGGCTGAAATTTTCATGAATACCAGAACTGCTGCTCTTCAGCTACCAGTGTCAACCCTGACGGGGCTCACTGCTGGGACAGATCAAACTCTGTTGTCCTAGTAACCCAGCTATGGTGCCTCATCCCTAAATAGTCTTGTGACACCATCTAGTTTCTATAATTCCCACTGAAGAGGACTACCAGCTGCCTTCTCAGAAATATTTTGGGAGGTTTAGACCAACAGCCCTTTAAGGAAACTGGATTCTACCTAACTTAGGAAAATCCACAGCCCACAAACACTTTTCTTTTCAGAGTCCATGGCAGGGCAGGTGCTACCAGCAATACAGCCCCACTTCATGGTATTTCAAGGTCTCAAATAGAAAGGGAGGCCTGAAATAGTGATTTCATTATGTTCATTTCAATACTGCTTTTATTTATTTATTTCACTATTTATTTATTTATTTTGGCTGCCTTGGGTCTTCGTTGCTAAATGCAGGCTTTCTCTGGTTGTGGAGAGCAGGGGCTACTCTCTAACTGTGGCACATAGGCTTAATGCGGTGGCTTCTCTTGTTGCAGAACACAGGCTATAGGCATACTGGCCTCAGTAGTTACGACTGGCTCTGGGCACGTGGGCTGCAGCAGTTGTGGCACGTGGGCTCTAGAACAGGGATTCAGCAGTTGTGGCATACGGGCTTATTTGCTCCAAGGCAGGAGGAATCTTCCCAGACGAGGGACCATGTTCCCTCCATTGGCAGAAGGATTCTTACCCACTGTGGCACCAGAAAAGTCTCCTTACTGCTTTTAAAATCTCTTGGAAAGTCTTTCCTCTAGACTAACTGATTCTGGCTCCTGAAGTGAAAACTCTCACATGCCAGTCATCAGCATTCACTCTGACTTCTTAACAGCATCAGACTCCAGACAAATTTGCCTTGTGAGAGGCTGGTGCAGCCCAGAATTAAACACAGGTTACATAAAATCAGAGTACACTCCAAGGATACCAGCAACCAGCACAGCATCCTTTGACTAAGAGAGTGACACATTCTTACATATGGCTTCTTCCCATGCCATTTTTTTTTTTTTTTTGGCTCTTTGCATTTTTTCCTATGAGTCCCCAATTATTCCATGGAAGAAGACGATAAAGCAGAGCCAGTGGTTAAGGCAACCTCACATAAAAAATGTCTACATATCCTTTAACACAAATCATGGCCAAACAAACAAACAAAAAACATGAAAATAAAAGGGGAAAAGCAAATATTTACCTTTAAAAAACAGCCAAGGCTCTGAGTAGAACAGAGAAAGAAACTAGTCTAATTTTTGTCACATAGCCAGTCAACAAACATTGGGTGGATTAGAATCATTCTTAAATGTCATACCATTGGGGCAGAGTTCACTTCAATAATACAGAAAACAAGGCTCACAAGTGGATCAGCAGTGCAAGCTCCTTGAGAGAGAAACCATCCCATGCATTTCCTCCATGGTATGTAAAAGGTAAGTGATCAATAAATATTTACTAAGACAATGGATATGTGAACAGATGAACACTCAGGTGCTTCACTGATCTCACTGTACAGCAATGCCTGCCTAGACCACAACGCTAAAGTCACCACAAAATAGTCCTTTCTCACACTATTATAAAAGTTGAAATTTTCTATTATAAACTGTGCTTTCATTCTTCAAGCTGACAGTGTTTTCAGTTAGATAATAGCATCTCCTCTGGCCTTCTTCCCCCTTACAAAGATACTTCAGTTCGTATTTACCATCTACACTGTAGCAGACACAGGTGTTGCCACAAACTCCGTGTTGCACTGCACTGCAGGGCTTACAGCGTGTTTGATCATGGAACCACATTTTGGTCTTAATAAAACACAGTACCGCACAGCATGGCACTCACTGTAATCTAATTAAATACAATGCCTAGGGAAATATGTCACTGTGAAGGTGAAACACACATGTTATTTCCTTCGCCTTTCTATGCAAGGGGCAGCTAAAGAAGAGTTTAGGAAGAAGGTATTTAATGCAGTGAGGTTCAGCAGTTAGCCAGCAAAACAGAAGAAAGTGAAGGACATAGGAGGAGGAGAAAAGACACAGTAGAAAAGTATAAAGAGGAAGGAGAAGATGTAATAAGTTATCAGCAGCATTTCAATTATTTTTTTTCTATTTAAACTACAATGTCAAAGAATTTTCACACTTCAACATTTTAGAGATGTGAAGAGTGTCTCTGAGCAGTGGAGACAAGATGAAAAAATGCCTGTTCTTATCCCCATTACTAAGCAGCTTCTAATAGAATCCAAAAATAGTGAGAATTTATTTTGTTTCTTCCACTCTGATAAAACAACAGTTAAGGCAAGAACTATCACCAAGATGCAGGATGTCTGGGCGCCAGTCCTGGCTATACATTTCACTGACTATAACCTAGGGCATGTCAATTAATGTTTTTGGCCCTCATTACCTTATTTAAAAGCTGAGGACAATGGATTCAACTACCAGTGCTAAGATCCCAATATTGATCTGATGTAAGAAAATTTACCCAGCTGAACTTCTGTCTTACCTATGAAATCTGAAATCTTTGCTGGCATCATAGGAAGCAAGTGCATAAAAACTTAGGATAACAAACAAAACACGCAATGAGCACAAACAGTACTTCCCTCCCACCTCTTCAACCTGGGAGACTTGGGCAATAAAGGAACACAGTACTTGCAAAGTTGTTTACTAATGAGAAGGAGCAAGCTAGTGTACTCCTTCTGGCAATCTCTCTACGGGGGTCTGGGTCCCCATTCTCAGTTTGTGGGGTAGAAAATACCTCTCTCCTCCATAAAAAGAGATGAAAAATGCCACTGCATTCTGCTTCCATCAACCACCTTTTAAAAATCCTCTGTGTTAGATACTAGAGGCAGATTACAGGACGAGTTTTGACCACCTCTTAAGATGTCAAGTGAGAGTGGGTCCAACATCTCTTTAGAAAAAGGGAACAATGGTCACCTATTGTTCTCAGATTTGAGCTTCAGCTAAAAATTCAAAACAACAGGAAAAATCCCATTTAACATCTTGTTAGATACATTCTAAATTTTATACAGCCCAAGAGGTTTTTTTAACTGCCTCCATCAACAGATAAAAAGCCAGTCTTCTTCTAGTCCTCCTCATTATATGATGCTAGTATCCAACCTACCAGCTGCTGAAGCCAGAAACCTAGAAGACAGACTCACTCTCTCTTCTCCCCTACATCCAATCCAACAGCAAACCTCTTGATTCCATGTGCTCCACTCCCAGCACAGAACCAAGTCACCATCCTCACGTGCTGAGACCTCTGCTAACAGCCTGACTGTTTCTCAGCTTCCACTCTTGCCCACTACACTACCTCATCCACCCAGGAGCCAAGGTAATCTTCTCAAAAGTGAAAGTCAAATTATGTCACACTCTGCTTAAAATATCCCAGTATCTTACTAATCTGCTTGGAATAAAATCCTGCAAATCCTCCATACTACCAAACTCACTTATTCTTCTTTCCCACCTACTCACTGTGCTCCGAACACCCAGGTCTTCTTTCTGTTCCATGATCCAGAAGCTCATCTCCACCTTTAGGCCTTTGCTCTCACTGTTTCTTCTTCATAGAACACTCTCTACACCAATCTGTATCATCCAGATCATAATTCAAATATTGCCTCCTCTGTAAGACCTTCCTTGAATATAAATTCCATCAACCAGTTACTTTCTATCATTGTTTTACTTTTTTCTTTGATCTATTCATAAGTTGAGCTTCTCTTGTGCAATTATTTTTTAAGCAGAAACACTACTATGCTCCCAAAATATCTAGAACAGGGCCTGGCCGTAATGCTAAGTCAAGTCCTTTTGCATGAATGAATGAATTTTGTCCTCAGAGTTTAAAGTGTGAAGCAGTTCTTCAAAATAAAGCCTCTGTGAGTTTAGTTAACATGTATGAATCTTCAGGAAATGTTACAAACTATTATAAAGACTATTGGTAGTCATTACTTGAGTTACTGTTTTAAATTAAATTTCTCCCCAACCATTTAAAGTGTTTAATTTAATTCTAAAAGGTCAAGGGCTTATTTCTGAGTCAGATCAAAGCCATTTTGTTTTGTCTAGTGATAATGACACATCAACTTTGATTTCCTTTGAAATTAAATTTTCATTAGATAAATGCCCACTTAAAGTAGAAAAGGGGAATATTTTCCAATTGCAGATCAAAATGAACCCACAAAATACTATTAAGGATAAAGTGAATAAATAATTTTTCATCTCAAACAGAACACTTTTGAGAGCAAAAGGGGACAGTATTATTAATTGAGCTGTAAAAATAATGTAAACTAGAACATACTATCGCCCTAGTTAAGGGCCAAGAGGTAATTTCAGAAGTAAGATGCAGTTGTTTGAACTAATTTTTTAATTTATATTTGATGAGAGAGTGTGTGAGATTATAGATTTTTAAAAAATAGAAAGAAATGAGAAGGCATGAAAAGAGAGTACAATATGAAACAAACAGAACTAGAAAAAATTCTAGAAAGATACTGGGATATTTTTAAGGTCAGGATACAATTAACACTACTTGATAAGTATAATAAAATACACTTATTTTAGATCTATATTTTGGAGGAAGAACAAAGAGGAAAAGTGAAAAGTGAATGGACAGGGAAAGGACAGATACACAGAGAATGGCAGATGGGGAGAAAGTCAGAAACAAGCAGTGTGGCAAACACAGACCCAAGAAGGTATCACTGGTTGTGTTTCTCAACCTTTGGAAGGAAGATGGTGAGATGGAGGCTGGCGTGTGGATGTCTAGGCAATGGCACCTACAGAAGCATGGGAAAGGAGGCGTGGTTGGGAAGAGGAAGAAGTTATGCTGCCACGCAGGACCAACAAAGTCTTCCTCCTACCTCACAAGGAAGTCTGGAACCAGGAGGGCCCTTCTGAGTTATTCCAAATTGGAACAAGGGAGCCAGGTCTTTATAACAAGTGTCGATCACATATTAGATGTGGGGATGTCTGAAAGGAAGCATGAAAGTGAGGGAGGCAGTTTTCTTCAGCTAACACCATCTCCAAAGAGAGAGCAAGGCACAGAGTCCCTGCAGAAGCTCAATGATTAGGTAAGTCATTTGATTTCTTCCTCTTTCTCTCTGTCAAATGTGTGGCCTTTCACATATCTCTGGCTTTCATTTTTATGCATATGAGTAAAGTGTGTGTATACACTCATTTTTCAATATTTTTCTTGCCATGTCCACTTGGGTTAAAATATCCTTGAGGAAGCAACTTCACCCTTTTCCTTACTGTTTTATCCCAATAGCTCTTAAAATAAAACCAGTTCATTGATAGATGTTCAATAAATAGTCTTGGAGAATCGAAATGAGATTCAGTCTGACCCCCAGCATCTTTCACAAACTGGAGCCAATTGAAAATGAATACTTCCTTTCTTATGTTAGTCCCTTCCTTTATAGAGAGAACTGCCCATATTTTCCTTGAATTAATCAGTATATTTTTCTTTTGTCTACATCATCATTCCTTTCTTCACGGCTACAGTGAGGACACTGAAGACAATATCTGACACAGAGTAAGCAAATCAGAAAATGATAGCCATTATCACTAACTCTGGTGTTTATGGGTAAATGCTTAAAATATGTGAAATGTCAATTATGAAAATATATAGTATAGTATATTTACATTCACGAGCAGAATAACAAGTAACAAATAATCATGGTGTTCAGTTCAGTCGCTCGGTTGTGTCCAACTCTTTGCAACCCCATGAATTGCAGCACACCAGACCTCCCTGTCCATCACCAATGCCCGGAGTCTACCCAACCTATGTCTATTGAGTCGGTGATGCCATCCAGCCAGCTCATCCTCTGTTGTCCCCTCCTTCTCCTCCTGCCTCCAATCCTTCCCAGCATTAGAGCCTTTTCCAATGAGTCAACTATTCGTATCAGGTGGCCAAAGTATGGAGTTTCAGCTTCAACATCAGTCCTTCCAATGAACACCCAGGACTGATCTCCTTTAGGATGATCATAGTGAGCTTCCCAGAAATGCTGAGAACAGTCCCTCTCTCTCAGCCTTAGATTCCATCAATGAGAACATACAAATATCTCACATTACTCAAAATTTTACCAGAAAAAGAACTGATGACTATTTTTAGTAAAACTGAATTTCCTCCAAAAGTTCTAAGTACCCAAGCTTAATTTTGCTGTTTATCTTTCACCTCCTACTTTTCCGGCACTCTGAATGATTTCAAAGATATTAAAGGAAATAATTCCTAGACAACAATGTGAACAGTATTTTTCCTATATAACATTTTATCCTTTTCATTCTTTAATAAACTTGCTACAAAAGCATAATAAGACCCTCAGGGGAAAAATGTAAGCCTATTTGCAAATTTCAATGTAAGTCCTAACCAACTATGGAAGGAAGCTGAGATTTTTAAATATGTGGGGTAATTTTATAAATCACCATAATAAAAATCACTTCCACATGCTTGCATTTTAACTTCCCAGGAGAAGGCAAATATTCTGTAAACTAATAATTACATAAAAATAATTTGGTTTTAACATATTAGTTGTTAGTCCTTCATATTTTAATCAACTTGTTTGGACGTTTTATATTTCTGACTCAGTTTGCCACTTTTTCTAAAGATTTTTATATACTTGTGATAATTAGATCTTTCCCTCTCCCTTTGGAAGCTTCAGTTTCTCCCTCAATTTCTGCCACAGGCTGAGAAGTCACTGGGTGTTTTAGGGCTTAGACAAAACAGGCCAACATCTTCTGAAAATTTTAAATGGAGACAGGCAAGTTTCAAAAATAAGATTCTAAAATATCACTAGCTATAAGAAAAGTAAAATTCTTTGTTAAGTTTTCAACCATAGATTAGATTCCCATCAAGACAGCATAAAAAAATCAATCAGATTTAAGTTCAAATGTTCTGACCTTCACTGTGACCGAAGTGTCTTTAATGCTCTGAACCTAGATTTTTTTCACTCATAAAATGATCACCTCCAATGTCATTGTGATGATCCAATCAATAGACACTGGAGATAATATCTGAGGCAGAGTAAGCAACTCAGAAAATGATAGCCATTATCATTAACTCTATTGTTTATCAGTATATGCTTAAAATATATGAAGTGTCACTTATGAAAATATACAGTGCAGTATATTTACATTCATGAACTGAGAAACAAACTATATTTAATCAAGGTGGGCTTCAGATTCATGTTTATGCTTTCAAATAAGTAGTCATGTATGGATGTGAGAGTTGGACTATAAAGAAAGCTGAGCACCGAAGAATTGATGCTTTTGAACTGCGGTGTTGGAGAAAACTCTTGAGGGTCCCTTGGACTGCAAGGAGATCCAACCAGTCCATCCTAAAGGAGATCAGTCCTGAATATTCATTGGAAGGACTGATGCTAAAGCTGAAACTCCAATACTTTGGCCACCTGATGCGAAGAACTGACTCATTGGAAAAGACCCTGATGCTGGGAAAGACTGAAGGTGGGAGAAGAAGGGGATGACAGAGGATGAGATTGTTGGATGGCATCACCTACTCAATGGACATGAGTTTGAGTAAGCTCCGGGAGTTGGTGGTGGACAGGGAGGCCTGGCGTGCTGCAGTCCATGGGCTCATAAACAGTCGGACATGACTGAGCAACTGAGCTGAACTGATCCTTTATATACCCACCATGTCTTGGGCTCTCCCAAAGTTAAGTACAAACAAATAATTATTTCTTAACCCTTTTAACTTTTCTTTCTTACCAGAATTCAAGAGTTCACTTTCTTTTTATATTGATAAGTATCAGGGGGCAGGCCACACACAACTGATTATAACTAGGAAAGCACACCTCCATAATCATCCTGTGATAAACTATTCCATCAATATTTAGAGGCAAGTCTTTTCATAGACAATGTCTCTCCCCAGCCATTCATCCTACATCTTTTTGCCTTATCACTTCTCTGCAAACCTGCAACAGTGAGCAATGAGAACATTTCTCTGAGTGTATGCTTTAAAGATACAGTCAGTATTTTCTTTCTATTATTATTAATGTAAAGATTTAACATTGTCTATTACATTTTTAGTGCTTGTTACAGGCTTGTAGATATTAACAACAAGATTTTGAAAAGCTTTGAGCTATCTGGATAATTGTTTACCTCATGTAGGAATTATATGGCAATGTATTAAATTACTTTATGACTGAAGCCTTGCTGAGTAGCTAAGAACATCAGCCATGCAAATTCAATAAGAAATGGGAACCTTTGAGAGAAGTCCTAGCTGAATACCAACCAACTGAGCATCTATTGATCTGAGTGTTTTTCTATTTTTAATTAGAAATTGACTTTTGCAGTCATTTTACATTAGTAACAGATTAAAACAAGCGGGAGATTTAGAGTATTTCGATGTTTACCTAAAAACCTGATATTATGTGTTGTTTCTACAAATCCAATATTATGTGGGGAATTGAAGTAGTTATCTGGATAATTTAAAAACTCATGATATGCTTTTAAGGGGAAAGGGTGGAAAGTAGGGAATGGAGACTCAAATTATCCATTAAAAAAAATCATTGTCTCTCCATTTACCACCATTAGTTCCCAAATGAAATGCCTCATTTAGGAGACAAGAAGTTCCAAAGCAAAGAAAATATTTCAATGTGATTATATCTAATTGTTTTTCAAAGCACTTGCAAAACAATTATTCACATCAGTAACAACGGGGGAACTCTGGCCATGGCATCACAGGTAAAACTTTGTTTAAATTATTTAGGTAAAAACACACAGCGTCAGCCTTGCCCAAATGCAAGCTCAAATGTGAAGCAACAAGGTCTTGGACATGTTTGAAAAGCCAGTGAAGCAGCTTCCCTCCCCTTCTCCCTCCAGTGTGATCATGGTAGGTAGAAGAGACACAGAAAAGTTAAGGCAACAAGACAATCTGAACTGGTTTGAAAGTGGCAGCGAAGTTAGGATCACTGATACAGAGATCATTGACACCATTAATAAACTTTATTTTAGCCATGCCATTTACATTTACTAAAGCGTTCCCCGTAAAAGAAACTTGATAGACAGAAGCCAGAAATCCAAATACAAACCTGTCTTTCTACCCTCCTATTTAGCTGCCTTCCCACCAGCCTGGCTCCCTGGGACCAAAGGATGAAGCCCACACACTAGACAACAGACCAGTCTAAACCCAGAGCACTGCCTCACGTATGTGTAAATTGTTCTCTTTAGGGGAGCCATGCATCAAGCTTTCTTTTGACAATTTAACATGAAAATTTGTGTCACACTGCTTGGTCCCTGAGTTCATGCTCCTTGAACAGGCTGAATGAAGTAAAATAAACTTGCCATCTGTTCCTGACACTTGTTTAATTTTGGAGGGAATCTAAAATTTGACTACCTCTGTAAGAGAAGCTGAGAAAACGTAAACAAAGCCTCTTAATTTAAAATTGACTAAATGCCTGTTTTTCTCAGTTCCAGACAATCTGCTGTCTTCCAGCTGTGCTTGCTCAATTCTGCCTCATTCTGGGAGCCCTGGTGTCACCACAGTGAATAGGATGGGTTCGGTGGAGATGAGACTGCGCCAAGCCAGCTTCGCTCACAGCATACCAATGAGTGCCCCGGGAAGGCATTAATAATGCAGAGCGCACCAGGGTAGCCAGCCTGGCAAGGCCCTGTACGCACATCAACAGAGGCAGCCGGGACTCACACGACTATATGTGTCTGCGCAGGCCGACTGTCTGCGAGGCTGCCTGGTCTCCTAATCGCCAGTCTCCTTTCCCGTCACCCTCAAGGGCTTCATGAATAAAGATGAAGGACAAACACTTTCTGCCTCTCTTTAGTACCTCAGCAGGTGCACACTTAATAAACTTTCTTATCTCTCTGGGTACGAATGACCTCAGACATTCTGCAAACCCCAAACTGTCATTATTTTTTCTCCTTTTGTCCACAAAAGATATGCCTGAGCCACGGAGCAGGAGAAGAAAATGCATGCATGACAACAGTGAAAACAACAACAACAAAATCTCCAAGAGACACATAATGTCCACACAGAAAATATCCACCCACAGTCATAAATGTGCCTCATTCCTTAGCAACCCATCTGCTCTACCTACCAAAGAAAAATCAATGAATTCAAAGTTTTTGTGTGTTAGCACATGATAAGGAGCCCTGAGTATTTCTAAGAAAGATTTCTGAATGTCTTTGGAAAGAGAAATTAGGATTGTCTTAATTTGGTCATCTGAACAGATAAGATGCAATGCATGCATGCTCAGTCATGTCTGACTCTGTGAGGCTCTATGACTGTAGCCCACCAGGTTCCTCTGTCCATGGGATTTTCCAGGCAAGAATACTGGAGTGGGTTGCCATTTCTTCCTCCAGGAGATCTTCCTGACCAAGGGATCAAACCTGCATCTCCTGTACAGCAGATTTTTTTTCACTGCTGAGCCAGCCAAGAAGCCCCATCTGAACAGACAGCCAGCTTCAAATTCTAAAGCTGATGCAACAGCTGCAGACTTTACATGTAGCCATCGGGGAAAGCATAAAGGGCAAGAGTTGATGGTACAGAGTGCTTTCACATTGTGGTTTACAAGGGAGGCCTGGTAGGCTACAGTCCATGGGATCGCAAAGAGTCGGAGACAACTGAGCGACTTCACTTTACTTTACTTTCACTTTTACAACCTTTAACTGACCCATGATAATATAAAGACACAGATGCATAGGTGAGTCAGCCAGAAATTACATACATTTTCAAAGTTACAATTATCTATAAGTGAGTTTGTTTTTATACATGGCAGCTTCTTTCATTCCACAGTGAGAGGCACATGATAAGTGTTTACTGGATGCTTTGAATGAATGGGTGACAACACTGTTAAATTGTGGGTCTTGCTACTGGTCTCTCTTGCTTCCCTAAGTGTTCAATGCCTCTTCCAACATACAGTTGGTATCATCATACACACACACACACATTGCAGTAAAATATTAAAAAGGACTAAGCATGAAAATCAGGGAAGTATGAACTAAACTAGAACAAGGTGAGGATAATAATGAAAAAGCATTGTGTATAGGTCATAACAGCCTGTTGAGTTGCTTCCAAACTTCCTGAGATCCAAAAGAAAGAGAAAATCTGCCCAGTAACACACACGTTTGCATCACCAGAAAGGATAAAAGATCTCAATTTCTTAGAAGAAGTCAGGTTCTAAGTTAGCATCAGCATTAAAACAATATGCTCATATGCAAAACCCTGTTCTGCTATTACAAAAACATGCTAGTTTTGGGGGCAGGAGGTGCAAGGAGCCAGATCCACTCATGCCTCCGGCCTTTGTAGTCACTGTCTACTCTTCAGAATACTCTCCCCCGGTCAGCCACATGGCTCAGTCCCTCACTGCCTCAGGTCTTAACCTCAAGTGTCACAGTCTCAGTGAGGCCCCAACAGCTCTGCTTAAAATTGCAATTACCTCCTCCTTCCCCACTCTGCCATTCTCTGGTTTATTTTTCTACGTAGTTTCTACCACTTTTTAACATACCATAAAATATAGCCATTTTGTTTATTGCCTTTAACTTCAGGCCCATAACCAACTAGAATATGAGTTTCATGGAATCAGATTTTCTTCTGTTTTGTTCACTACTATATCCCAGGGCCTATAACAGTATCTGGCAAATTTACTGAATGAATGAGTAAGTGGACAAATTCTCAACAATGTTATTATGACAAACTACAGTTTCCCATGGTGAAGTGATTCCAGTGGACAAGATAATTTAGTCCTATTATATGGGCATCTAGCCCTGTGGCTTGATCCAGGGTCAGATAATTAAACCACCCACAGAGGCTCTTAACCATAGAAACAGACTCCTTTTATCATACTCCTTTGAGACTCTCAAAAAAGAAATAGACCTTCTAATGCAATGCTCTCTGATAGAAATATAAGGTGAGCCACAGATATCATGTTAACTTTTTTAGAAGCCACATTTAAAAAGTGAAATTGATATCAATAAAGTTTTTTGCATATCCAAATTACTGTTTCAATACATAGTCAATATAAAATATTATCATGCCATCCAGTTTGCAGTAATTTGTTACAACAGCAGCCACAGGAAACTAATATACTGACACAGAAAAAAAAGAAATGAAAGAAGGAGCATTGCTACTGACCTTGCAAAAATTAAAAATATTACAAGGAAAATATTATAAATAACCTGCTGCCACAAATCAGAAAACTTAGATGAATCTCACAAATTCCTAAAAAGACATAAATTATTAAACTGATGCAATACAAAATGGAAAATCCAAAGAGACTTATAACAAGAGAATAAGTTAATAATTAAAAATCTTCTCATACTGGGAATTCATGTTAAAACATAACATAAAACATAATTCCTCTTTTTCTCTCCTTTCCTTGTTTTATTTTCTTTAACACTCAGATAGCATCTTCTAACATTATGATCCATATCCAAATTCATTTCCTCCATTTGGAGAGATCAACAGACAGTCAATATAGAAGTGAGTTGGAAAGTTTAAAGTACTATACAGGGCTTCGCTGGTGATTCAGTGGTAAAGAGTCTACCTGCCAATGCAGGAGACGTGGGTTCAATCCAGGAAGATCCAGGAAGATACCATATACAGCAGAGCACCTAAGCCCGTGCACACAGCTACTGAAGCTCACTCACCCTAAAGCCTATGCTCCCCAACAAGAGAAACCACTGCAATGAGAAGCCCACACACCACAACTAGAGAGTAGCCCCCACTCTCCACAACCAGAGAAATGCCTGCACAGCCATCAAGACCCAGCACAGCCAAATAAGTAAATAAAATTATTTTTTAAAATACATAAAGTACTATACAATGTTAACCACTAATAGCAATAGTAATTTTAAAAATTACATATACCCTAATTTGACAAGAAATACATAGTTAAGAGAAACATGCTGGACCCCAAAACAGAGGATCTTGTATTCCCCTCCCATGAATTAGGAACACCAGTGACCTTTCTGTAGCATTGGCCTGAGATGTGAGCTAGGGGATGGAAAGCTTCCTAAAGGGATGGCTTCTGTAGAAATGTCACAGAATGTAATCCCCAGGCAGGAGGGATATCTGAGGCACCTCACTTCTGGCAGCACAGAATTAAGGTGAGCAATGAAGCACAAAATGAAGCCAGAAATGGCTCCTTGGGTATTGTCTTATCTCTTATCATCCCTTAAAACTGTCATCTCCTCAGCTAATGAGTGAGGACTGAAACCCAAATCTGGCAAGAGCCTCATTCTTATTTCTCATGTACCTGTACTGGAGTCAGACTTAGGACTTGGTTTTCTTCCATGCCTGGAAAAACACTGCATTTGCCAGTCATCTGCAAGAGATGAACAATGAACATTAAGGAAAACAACCAACTCTCGAAATAGATTCTTTCCACAAAGGGCACTCATGGAATATTTACCCCAAAGTCTTCAAGATCCAGAACACCTGGAAGCCCTAACTAAGCAAGTGGACCTTGGAGGACCTCACAGCATTATGCGGGTCAGGGACTAGTGCTCCTGTTGCCCTAGGAACACTCAGGCTGGCTGATCACCAACATCCTACTGATCTTCTGACAGGATGGATGTTAAAATGCCAACTGCACCGTGAAGACTTCATGTTAAGGTTCACACACATTTGCAGCTTAATGTTCATGAGGGTCAGATCCTTTTGTGGGCATGAGTTAGCTTTTCAAGGAGGAAAAATACACATTGAATCAAAAGGTAGCGGATGTCAGCCACTTTACAGTTTTACGTAGGTCAGGCCTGAGCTGTGGCTACTCATTCATCTGATTGAAAAGTACCACTTCAAAAAAATGGAACCATTTTACTAACAAAAGCCTTCTATTTTATCTCCAACAGGAATGGCACTGTGGTTTAGAATGTGACTATCTGGACAGGAGGGAATGGAATACATCAATTTATTTGAAAATTAAACTTGGAAGGAAAAAGAACTTGAGAGACTTTAGTGTTTCATCAAAATGAAAGAAATTGTAATCCCTCGGAACACTGAGCAAATAAAATAAAATTAGAAAAACCTAGAAAGATCCATTTATTTCCTTAATTGAGGCAGAAGAATTGTTTTCCACAACCCTGAAAAATTGCAGGCGACAATGAAATAGTCTGAGGTACACAAAGTAGTTCCCTGAGCAGGGGGAATTAAAAAAAATAGAAGCCACTGGGTTGGCCAAAAAATTCATTTGAGTTCTTAACAAAAATGAGCTAATTTTTTACCAAAGGTGAGAGCCACTGGAGGGTGTCTGGCTGTGCTCCTCTTCTGAACGGGGCTTGATCTGGAGGTGGCTGTGTTGGGCTGCCCAGCACGTTGCTGAGCACTGGCTGGCCCAGGCCTGGCAGGAGTCTTGGTGATGACAGAGCCACAGTTCAGGCCAGTCACTCAGTCATATCTGACTCCTTGTGACCCCATGGACTGCAGCACGCCAGGCCTCCATGTCCATCACCAACTCCCGGAGTTTACTCAAACTCATGTCCATTGAGTCAGTGATGCCATCCAACCATCTCATCCTCTGTCATCCCCTTCTCCTCCTGCCTTCAATCTTTCCCAGCAACAGGGTCTTCTCAAATGAGTCAGTTCTTTGCACCAGGTGGCCAAAATGTGGTCCACTGGAGAAGGGACTGGCAAACCACTTCAGTATTCTTGCCTTGACAAACCCATGAACAGTATGAAAAAGCAAAAATATAGGACACTGAAAGATGAACTCCGCAGGTCAGCGAGTGCCCAATATGCTACTGGAGATCAGTGAAGAAATGACTCCAGAAAAAATAAAGAGATGGAACCAAAGCAAAAACAACACCCATTTGTGAGTGTGACTGGTGATGGAAGTAAAGTCCAATTCTGTAAAGAGCAATATTGCATAGGAACCTGGAATGCTAGGTCCATGAATCAAGGCAAATTGGAAGTGGTCAAACAGGAGATGGCAAGAGTGAACCTCAACATTTTAGGGATCAGCAAACTAAAATGGACTGGAATGGGTGAATTTAATTCAGATGACCATTATATCTACTACTATGGGCGAGAATCCCTTAGAAGAAATGTAGTAGCCATCATAGTCAACAAAAGAGTCTAAAATGCAGTACTCAGATACAATCTCAAAAACAACAGAATGCTCTCTGTTAGTTTCCAAGGCAAACCATTTAATATCACAGTAATCCAAGTCAATGCCCAGACCAGTAATGCTGAAGAAGCTGAAGTTGAATGGTTCTATGAAGACCTATAAGACCTTCTAGAACTAACACACAAAAAAGATGTCCTTTTCATTATAGGGGACTGGAATGCAAAAGCAGGAAGTCAAGAAACACTTGGAGTAACAGGCAAATTTGGCTCGGTGTACAGAATGAAGCAGGGCAAAGGCTAATTGAGTTTTGCCAAGAGAATGCACTGGTCATAGCAAACACCCTCTTCCAACAACACAAGAGAAGACTCTACACATGGAAAGAGTCATAGCACTAGAAAATAAAGATAAAGCCTAAAGTTTTACCCACATGACAGGGGTAGCAAGGGCCTTGAGGACTCACACCTTGGGAGGCCACTTCTTCAGAAAACGAATATGACACAGAGCTCTTAGCAGCCTCAAGAAGCACAGAAGCTGCCTGGGTCTCTAGCTCCCTCAGTGTGTCAGTGGAGATTTACCAAAGCCAGAATGGTCATGTGAGTTTTACATGAGAAAGATGACCACTCAGGGCACTCCCAGACCCAGCATGAAGTAAAATAAGCCTCCCTTCCTCATCTACAGCAGATTGAGCCCTCAGAACAGGCAAGTTGGATTCCACCTCAGGACAAGTGGCCACACAAGTGTCCAGGGGTTGTCATTAAAATAAAGCCTCTCGGTTTGCAGGATCAAATTCTGTGTGGACCTTTGACTTTCAGGATCACAGTTTGTTTCCCTAAATTATATGTTTGGCACCTGCTATCTTGGGTTAAATTTCCCAAATCTGATCAGGAATTCCAATCAGGAGAGTCATAAGCTCCTTTTTAACCCTATTGTGAATTACTGTAGAAAATGTCATGTTTTAAGCTTTAGGAGTCAAGTATTCAAATGTCTTAAAGTGCAGCTTTTTTTTATTAATTTTTTTTATTGTTTTTGCCATACATTGTCATGATATCACCATGGGTTTACATATGCTTCCCCTCCGGAACCCCCCTCCCTCCTCCCTCCCCCCCGGGAAATCTCGCTGCACCAGCCCCAAGCATCAATCCTCGGCTGGCGATTGATTTCTGCCTAAAGAATCAAAAGACTTATATATAGAAAACTATAAAACACTGATGAAAGAAATCAAAGAGGACACAAACAGATGGAGAAATGTGCTGTGTTCGTGGATTGGAAGAATCAATATAGTGAAAATGAGTATACTACCCAAAGCAATCTATAGATTCAATGCGATTCCTATCAAGCTACCAGAGGTCTTTTTCAAAGAATTAGAACAAATAATTTCTCAATTTGTATGGAAATACAAAAAACCTAGTATAGCCAAAGCAATCTTGAGAAAGAAGAATGGAACTGGTGGAATCAACCTACCTGACTTTAGGCTATACTACAAATCCAAAGTGCAGCTTTTTAAATTGTAATTCGTTTCCTAGAATTATTGCTAAAAATATTGAATGACCTAAAGTTGTTAAGTTTGGTAGTGCAACCAACCACAATGTTTCCATTTTATAATTATTAGGATACTGCTTGTGTTTCTGAGGCTGCAGTCCCACTCTGCTTAGCCCATCCACTGCTTTTGTATGTGTTCCAAATAGTGTAAGCTCCCGTGTCTTCACATCCCCTCTCCCTGTCCATTACCCCAGCAAAGAGATCTCATCTGAGTTCCCACAATCTTCATATATGTTTCTCAATGAATTTGTTTCTGTGTCAAATTTTTCTTCCCCTTTCTCTTTCTCTGCTACTCAATCCCATCAGTGCTGTTGAATTACAAATTTGAAGCTTTTAAAAAAAACTAAAATGGAAATTACATGGTCTACAGTAAATATTTTACTCCCCCCAACTATTACTTGAGGAGTAGGTCAGCTGAAAAATATGCATTTGCGATCTGTAAGGTGTCCCTTCTGCATATGTTATAATTTAGTTTACATCTGGCTTTCAACTCACACCTGCAATTCCACATGAAACTCCTGAACAGACAAATGAATGGTTTTATGAAATAAACAGGAACAAAAATAACCTAGCAAATCTTCCGGCATCCAACAGAGTCCCCAAATATATAACTTTATTTCAGTGACAACTGTAGCCAAATATTAAACAAGGAATTAAAACACTAAGTACTAAAAAGAAAGTGCTCTAATTTGTTACAGCTCATGTCCATAGAACATACGTGAATCTTGAGGTGTCCTCTTAGCTTCCCGAGACTCCTAGATTCACACATCTGGAATTTAAAAGCAGCTGGAGCTCACTGGCACCTCTGGTTTTATGTTCCTGAATCTGCTTAAGTCCTATGACTCTAAGAAGACAACTGCTACCTGCTCAAGGTGGGACCAAATGCCCTGTGTAATTCCTACAGCCAAATGCAGTTGAGTTTTCAGACAAGACTTTCAGAAGCAAAATGCCCAGTACAGTGGAGAAGTATCTAACTCTTCAAAAATTTTAGATTCAGAATTTTAGTACAAGTAAAGAGTGAAAGAAAAACTGTGTGGAACTGTCAGCCTATCAACTCTTGACAAATAAAAAGATTCCACTCATCTAAACCCTACTTTGGTCTAATGACAGATAACATGAGTTGATGGTTCCTGTACTTATCAAAATAGCATCTGTCAATCCTGGCAAGAAGATGAATTGAGTCTGTGTGTCCTCTTACAGAGCTCAAACTAATTATCAGGGTCTTAAGATCCTTTTGATGGATTAAGAGTTCCTGGTGAGCACAGTTAAACAAATCATTAGGTTGAGAACAAAATTTTTTTCACACTGCAATGATCTGCTAATGAGCTGACTGTTGCCACATTAATCAGTTAGTAACGTGAACAATAGAAAATTTGAGTTATTTCTTTCTTTGTTTTCTTTTCCTTTTTTTGAATTGAGATTATTTTGATAAATAACAAAACACATAGATTTTTAGGTGTATATTTGACAAGTTTTAATAAATGTATATATCCGTGTAGCCATAATGCTGGTTAAGATATAAAATACTTGCATCACCACAAAAAGTTCCCAGTGCTCATTCCAGTGATTCTCACCATCACCACCCAGAGGCAACCCTGGTTCAAATTAGAATAGTAATAGAAATTACTATTATTAATGTTAATTTAGTAATAGAAATCAACTAGTAATATAAATTACTATTACCATAGATCAATCTTTCTTATTCTAGAGCTTCATGTAAATGGAATTATACAGTATGTACTATTTTGCATCTGGCTTCTTTCACTCAGTGTTTTCAAAGTTCATCCATGTCTGTATTTTACTGGTTATTATGTGAATATATCAGAGTTTGTTTTCTACCCTCCTGGTAATGGACAACTGAGCTGTTTCCAGTTTGAGGCTATCAAAAATAAGCTGCTCTGAACATATTTGTACAACTGTTTTGGTAAACATACGATTTATTTTTCCTAAGTAAATACCTAGAAGCAGGCTTGCTGAGTTGTAGGGTAGTTACAGGATTTAACATTAAAAGCAATTGCTGAGCCTTTTTTTACATGAAAACTTCTACCTCCTCCAATTTCTTCCACTGATGACTACATGAGAGACTCCAACCACAGGCCCATTCTAAAGATAATGTATAATTTAAGATGTTTTGCTTCTTTCTTGCTTTCTGCTCACACAAGTAACTTTGATTGTCATTGGCAAGACAGCTTTAAGAACTCAATCCCAGCCACTGCCAGTAAAATTTAAAAAATAAACAACAAAAAAAGAAAATATACATAATGTATATATATATATATAGCTGAGTCACTTTGCTGTACACCAGAAACTCGCATAGCATTGTAAATCAACTATACTTCAATAAAATAAATTTTTTATAAAAGAATGCTCAAAAGATGAGTTAGCTGCCTAGACCAGGTCTTCAGAGGCTCTGACAAGAAGGGATGTTTTGGTTTTTGTTACAGGGGCATCATTTCTTAGTTAGCCTCTGAGCTTAGACAGCTGGAAACATTTTTTTTTTTAATACCACTTGGTTTAAGCAGTGAAATCACTGCTAAAAGAGAGGGTATTATGTAAATCAATATTACAATTAACTGCATGTTACTAAAGTAATCTTGAACAGGTCTTTCCCTTTGTTTCTGATTTGGAGACTTGGGGTTCCCCAAATCCGCTTGGGTGGCATTCACCAGCACTAGGGGGAGGAAGGCCGTTGTTCACATTAAGGCAGATCCAGTTTTGGCATGCTCAGCAGCCGTGCTCTTCACAGGATTAAGATTCATCCCTTTGATAATATCAAAAAACAAGAAAACAAAAGGCACTGCTTGAAAATAAAGATTTAGCACAGAACACATTTTGCTTTAGTCAAACATTTTTTTTCCTAAGGAAAAAGTGTACGGGCTTATCTCTTGAAAATGCCAGCATGGCTGTGAACACTGGGGAAATTAAAAGACTGAATAGAATGGATTTCTTAGGAAAAATCAGTGTGATTATGCAGAGGGTTGCATGGCTTATTTATGAAGTTGTGTGCTAGGGGAGGATTATCTGCCTCAGACTTATCTATTACTTTGTGGCACTGGGTTTTAAATATAGAGGTTTTCTTGCATTGCACAAAGCCAAGCTCAAATGGAATCTAAAACTAATAACTTTGGCAACTTTGGTTATGACATATAAATCAGAAAATCAGAGGTATAAATACCATCTCTACCATCATCCCTTGCCCAGAAAAAGAAACAACTTTGAAGAACATTCTATAGTCTTTTGACATAGCACCAATTATTCTTTCTTAGAAACAGGGAAGTGGATTTCCAATGAAGGTGTCTAGAGCAATGAATGCTGCCTAATAAGGCTGACAGTCAGGACATCCTCATTTACCACTGTGGCCAAAAAGGACCAAGGCTGAGATGCCTTTGTCATGTGAGGAAGAGATTCATAATCTGGAATTACATGTTGCACATAAAGAACCACCAACAGGATTGTGAGTAAGTAGATTCCAACACAGTGGCTGGGTACCTTGAGGTTACATGCTGCCAGTTAATTCTGCATCAATAATTTCTTTTGTTTTTAAGTTGAAAAGTACTTTATAGCTATTGGTCAATTTTCAGAATATTTTGAAAATAAAAACGCTGAGTCAACCCTTTTATTCTGATTTTATCAGAAGAAGATGACTAGGAATAGAAAAGTTACACAAAAAATAGACGAGCAGTAGTCCCCAAGACTGCTTCTTCCCAGTCCTGACCAAACTTAGTACTTTTAATTAAAAATATGAGTTTCTACAAAGAGTCTATGAAATGCTCTTGATAGCTCTTCAAAATTAACATTATCCAATGAGCGTCCATGTTGAACAACAACAATATGGAACATGGAACATTAAAAATATCATGGGCTTTGTCCTATTCTGGCCCCCACAGTTACTTCTGCATATGAAGCTTGATATCACTATTTCCCCAAAGGTAGCATTTGAAATGCAAGTGTCCTTGAAAGCAAACCTTTTGCCTCTTGGCAATAATCCAACTGGACTAGATATTTAATTAAAATTTTGTCCTAAATGCATGGGTTACTTGCTATTAGAAAATACTAACTAGGGAAAAGTTTGCAATTTCCACCAAAGAAAATGAATGACCCATCATTCCAAAGACATCACAGTCATATTTGTTTTCTTTCAAGAATTATAGTTCCAAACTAGCACAGTCTGACAAGCACTGTCATGAGTGACAGACAGAAATACAAAGTATAACATGACTCATCCCATAACCAGACTCAATATGAGTAGAGTGGATCTTAGAACTCAGCCAAGTGTTTTGGCTCCTGTGACATGACAATTTCTTCATAAGGGAGTTTTACCTAAAAGACATCAAGATGGCTCTCCGATGAGATTTACCAAGAAGTGGTAAAATCTCTACAATTCCTTGAGTGATATTCTCACTCACCTTGGGTGCTGGCTCCTTTCATTTCTCATTCATGTAATAGAAATCCTGCCTCCTCTGGGATGACCATGTGTTTCTTGAAAGGGGATCATCTGGCCAGACTCAGATCATTAGACTTCTCCTGAAATCACATCTAATCCCTGGTTTTTATAATAGACAGGAAACAGAAGAACTACTCAACTGTGACAGGTTCATTGGTTAAAAGAAATCTGGTTATTTGCTAAACTTCATGTTTAAAAAGTCTAAAAACAGCACATTGATCTTCAACACAGAAAACTAATACTAGAAATAAAAAAACCAAAGCCAGGAGTAGTTCAGAATCATTTGTTTTAACAAGCTTTTACTTAAGTTCTGTCCCAAGTTAAGAGCCACATCAGCTTAGCTACTGTCATTCAGGACTCTCTGACAATCTGATAAGACAAGCCTCCATCCTATTTGGGATGAACAATTTGTCCTGGATTTCCTGGGACTTCTCTGAATTTTACACTCACTGAAGGCTCCACATCCCCAAAACTTTCTTAGTCCTGGGAAAACTTATGTGGTTGGCCTCATTATTTTAATAGCTAATAGCCTGGAATCTCATTCTGGAATCTCTTTTAAGATCTAACAAATCTTATTAAGATGAATCTTCTTTTAGCATCTTTCCTACAAGTTCATGCCGTACTTCTAAAAGATGCAGAGCAATGCCGTACTTCTAAAAGGTGTACTAGTTTCCTAGGGCTACCGTAACAAATTACCACAAACTAGGTGCCTTGAAACAATAGGAGTGTATCATCTCACAGTTCTGGAATTGGCCAGAAGTTCTAAATCTTCCCTCCAAAGACCAGAAGGAACAATCAATCCTTCCTGTGTTTTCTAGCTTCTGGTGCTGGCCAGCAATCCTTGGTCTTCCTTGGCTTACGGCTGCGTAACTCCAGTTTCTGCCTCTGTCTTCACATGGTCATCTTTCATGTGTATCTATGTCTCTGTGTCTCTCCTCTTCTAAGCATTCATATTGGATTTAGGGCCGTAATCCAGTGTGACCTCATTTTAAGTTAACTAAGGATATCTGCAGGATGGACAAAGAAGATGTGGTACATATATATAATGGGATTATACTCAGCCATAAAAAAGAATGAAATAAGGCCATCTGCAGCAACATGGATGGACCTAGAGCTTATTATACTAAACGAAGGAAGTCAGAAAGAGAAAGACAAATACCACATGATGTCACCCATATGTGAATTCAAAAGTATGGCACAAATGAAATTATCTATGAAACAGCAGCAGACTCTCAGACATAAAGAACAAACTTGTGGTTGCCGTGGGGGACAGGAAGTAGAAGAGGAATGGATTGGGAGTTTGGGATTAGCAGATGTAACTATAATATATGGAGAAGGAAATGGCAACCCACTCCTGGAAAATCCCATGGGTGAAGGAGTCCATGGACCCACGGTCCATGGGGTCACAGAGAGTCGGGCACGACTGAAGTGACTAAGCACTATAATATATAGAATACATAGACAATAAGGTCCTACTATATAGGATAGGCAACTAGATTCAATATTCTGTGATAAACCATAATGGAAAAGAATATGAAAAAGAAGAATCACTTTACTATATGGCAAAAATTAACACAATATTGTTAATCAACTATAATTCATTAAAAAATAAATATATACATATGTGTGTGTATAAATACATATGTATACACACACACACACACACACACACACACACACACACACACACACACATACATTTATGTGGACTTCCCTGGTGGCTCAGCAGTGAAGAATCTGCCTGCCAATGCAGGAGACACAGGTTCAACCCCTGGGTCAGGAAGAACTCCTAGAGAAGGAAATGGCAACCCTTGGCAACCAAGTATTCTTGCCTGGGAAATCTCTTGTATAAAGGAGACTGGAGGGCTACAGTCCACAGGGTTGCCAAAGATTTGGACATGACTTGGCAACTAAACAACTTCAACAACAACAACTAATACATATGTGTGTGTGTATAAACAAATTAGATTCGTAAAGGCCCTATTTCTGAATAAGACTATATTCACAAATAAAAGGGCTTCCCTTGTGGCTCAGCTGGTAAGAATCTGCTAGCAATGCAGGAGACTTGGGTTCGATCCCTGAGTTGGGAAGACCCCCTGGAGAAGGGAAAGGCTACCCACTCCAGTGTTCTGGCCTAGAGAATTCCACGGACTGCATAGTCCATAGGATTGCAAAAAGTTGGACACGACTGAGCGACTTTCACTTTCACTTTGGGGCTTCACTTGTGGCTCCGTTGGTAAAAATCCACTTGCAATGTGGGAGACCTGAATTTGACCCCTGGGTTATCCCCTGGAGAAGGGCAAGGCTACCCACTCCAGTATCTTGGTCTGGAGAATTCCATGGACTGTATAGTCCATGGTGTCGCAAAAAGTTGGACACCACTGAGCGACTTTCACTTTCACAAATAAAAACTAGGAATTAGGACGTCAACAAATCTTTTTTTTTTCAGTCTCTTTTATTCTGCTTTAAATTTTTTTTAAGGTACCTCTCTTATTGTATATACTGCACAACAAACAAAACATTTTGTGCTAAATTTCAGAAATTACATCTTAAAACAAGATTCCCATTAAAACACACACACACACACACCCTACACATGCACAATGACAATGACAAAATAAAAACACCGTATGAATACTGCAGGAAGGGTTCTGGGTATTCCACATCGACCCTGGCATCGGGTTCTTGAACCCAGCCCAGGGCGAAGTGCAGACACTCTGTTAGTGCCTCAGGCACCCAGCCCTGAAAGGAGCAGCCTTGAGGTCAAACTGTTATGTACATTGTATCTACATGCGGACACAGTATTTTAAATTAGGAGGCAAACACACATGTAAAGGTGTTACTCTACCAAATATCAGGAGATGGTGGAGGGTACAGAGAACAGTTAACAAAAGAAAAGGAACTGTATCACCTGTTGGGAGATAATATAACCTGGCTTATAGTTCTTTAAATTAAAAGAAAAAAAATTGGTACAGAAAGGAAATATAATCCAAAAAAATATTAGTCAACCAATCCAGAGAAATGTTTCCATTGTCCAACATGTTCCTAATACAAGTCAGAACTCATCATGACTTGGACAGTCAAAAGGAGAATGCTAACTTATGAAAAGGAAAGCCCTGGACATTCTGGGTAGGTGTTTGTCACCCAAAATTTCACCGAAGAATGCTGTTTCTTAGTATCAGACCAAAGTGCAAAGCAATATAAATTAGAGGCCAAGTCTTCCCTTGACAGTCGATTTACTTCTGCAAAAGACTTTATGTTCCTCTCATATGAACAATTTACATTTGAAGCGTTAGATTTGTTTTCACTGGTCGGGGAGGAAGTGGGCTTCTGTACTACTGAAAGTCAGTGAGGCTAAGGTATCCTTCTCAAAGCAGAGGCCGGAATCGGAGGTGAGAAATACCGGTACTTGAAGAGTTAGGCTGCTTTGCGTCTACCCAGCGTCTAGAACCAATTTCAGCTTCTTAACTCAGCTGTGAAGAACTCCCTTAGGCATTTGGTAGCCGCGTAGCCAGTAGTTCAAGACTAGGAAACCCTGAAGCGGGTTAAGTGCAGACTGTTATCTGGAGATGTACGTGTATGTTCTGGAGGGAGAACGGGTCTCATTCTGGGCACTGGGAGGCACATTTAAAAAATCCCATAAATCAAAACCGTGTCATCATGCGAGCTGCTGATGATCTGAAACTCGTCAAACTGCAGCCGAAACACATGTCCAGAGTGCTCCACCAAGGTGCGCAGACACAGCATGTTCGCCAGGGCTCGGGGGTCGAGAGCAGCCTGCAGGTCCCAAACTTTGATCTTCCCATCATAGGCTCCACTGACAATCCTCTTGTTATCAAACCGGATGCATCAGACCAATTCTTCACGTCCCTCGAGGACTCTTAAACAGGCACCACATTCAATATCCCACAGCCTTATGGTATTATCTGATGATCCGCTAACAACCAGCCGATCCCTGTACTGGAGACAGGCGATGCCTGGCTTGTGCCCGTTCAGAGTACGAACAAATTCACAGGTGCTTGTGCTCCAGACTTTGATGGTCCTGTCCACCAGAGGCAGACACTGTGTACTTGTTGTCAAAGTCTATGACGTTGACAGCAGCCCGGTGACCAAGGAGGACACTGCGCAGAGTGATGTCGGTGGCAGATGCCATATCCCACACTGCGATGGAGCGGTCCTTGGAACAGGTCACCATCAGCCCATTGCTGAAGCGCAAGTGGAACACAGCCTCGTTGTGGTGGATCAAAGTGTTTAGAACTTCGCCTGTGTTCACATCCCAGACTCTCACTGTGGAGTCTGAAGAGCCAGTCACAATGACTCGTTCATCATACTGGAGACAAAGGACAGAGCCGGTGTGGCCCGTTAACACTTTCAGACATTCCAAGCTGGTTTTATCCCAAATCTTAATAGAATTGTCTCGCAGGCCACTGATGATCTTCTCGTCGTCGTACTGTAAGCAATAGACGCCTTTACTGTTCTCAGAGCTGCACTGAATCCTCTGCAACTTGTGTCGCCCGCACCACCAGTTAGATTCTATAGTCTCTATATCCTGGATAATCTTTGGGTATAATGACCTATAAAATGAATTGGGAGGGCCATCTGTTGGTCTGTTTTTAAACAGGTACTGATCCCAGCCTCTTCTTTCTGATGGTGCGCACCTTCCACAGAGGGTCAGTGCGCACCATCCGCTCAATCAGCTTCTTCCACATCATTCCTTCAGAAATCATGAGCTGCCACTCTTTACACACCAGCTCTACAGCACACAGAGACCTGGCATCCAGGTAGGAAAGAATGTTTTCTGCTATGTGATCTAAGCCTTGCTCTGGTAAAGCTGTAATAAAGTCCCACTGCAACATGGGCTTCAAGTAAGAGTTAATATGTCCATGCTGGTAATGACACATTCGTGAAATAAGGTGTTCCACAAATTCCACTTGATCTGATTCAGACCACTGGTCAAAATATTTAATACATAAGTCTTTTTCTTTTTGATAGTTTCCTTCTGATGGCCTCTTTCTGGAGACGATCACTGATGATGTTCCATTACTTATCTGCCAAAGAGTATTTTTCTTTGGGGACTCATCTTCATTTTTGATCCTCCATAACTGAAGTGTTCATGAGCTCGATGGTCTTGTTCTCAATCACCGAGTCGGGCTGCATGGCGGCACCAGCGGCCCCGCCTCGCTCTCCCTGTGCAACAGCGAACTGCCCGGGCGGAGGAGGCGACAACTAAGGCAGCAGAGGCTGAGGCGGCTCTTGCACCCACTCTTGCTGCCAGCCGGCCCGGGGCGCCGGCCTATTCTGCTTTTTTTAAAAAGTCATATTCCATTTGCGTCCTAAGCATGTAAGCAGGTACCATGGAATGCAAGAAAGTAAGGAAACAGAAATTGAATGAATCATATGTGAAACAATGCTGTGATTTGTACAAATGAAATTGCTGCTTTGGTTGCACAAAAGAATTAACACGAAAACTTAAAAAGAGACAACATAGGAATAAGCTATTTTAATAAAACAAAAACAAATTTTTGGTTTTTTAAATTAATTTATTTTAATTGGAGGCTAATTACTTTACAATATTGTAGTGGTTTTTGCCATACATTGACATGAATCAGCCATGGGTATACATCTGTTCCTCATCCTGAACCCCCCTCCCACCTCCCTCCCCATCCCATCCCTCAGGGTCATCCCAGTGCACCAGCCCCTAGCACCCTGTCTCATGCATCGAACCTGGACTGGTGATCTGTTTCACATATGATAATGTACATATTTCAGTGCTACTCTCTCAAATCATCCCACCCTCGCCTGCTCCAACAGAGTCCAAAAGACTGTTCTATACATCTGTATCTCTTTTGCTGTCTCACATCCAGGGTCATCTTTACCATCTTTCTAAATTCCATATATATGCATTAATATATTGTATTGGTGTTTTTCTTTCTGACTTTATATCCCTTAGTTCTAAAAATAAAATTAGACTTTTCCAGCCCTTAACATCTGCATTTATCTTCTAACCAAAATACAGATGCTAAAACAGCAAATTACAATATATCTTGTACAGCGTACATGTTTCACTGTTCACACTTACTTTAATTCTAGTTGGTCGTTATGTACTCAATGCATAAACATCACTTCAAATAACACAATTTCACAATTAACAAAAAATGTGACAAGGCTGTCTTAAAATGGCTCTGCTATAAATTGTATAGAATATACAGAATTACAAAGTCAAGTATTTTTTATCAAAATATACACCTCTCCCTGAAACGAACACAAGCTTAAACATTTTAAACAAATAGTACAATTATAAAAAATATATGCAAAATTATTTTTTCATGTATAAATATTCTGCCATATTTACTTTGGTCTAGAATTATCAGCATACAAGTCCACTTAAAAAATATCCACATGGAAGGGCTAGGAGACATCATTACATGTAATCATTTTATACTTGGAGTCATTTCAAATCAAAATGACTGAAATATGCAGTAATTCTTGATTCATAATCCTGATTGAGATAAAACAAATTGGTAGATCACAGGATTGCTTATTCAATTTTCTAATTATCAATTCAAAAATGATTTTCATAAGCCCTTTGTGACTATCTCTTTAACAAAATCCAAATAAACAGTTCAGGTGTACATATATACAATGTATAAGACAAAGTTGAACTCATTTGCATTTTTCAATTTTCCTCTATTATATAATACTATTGGTAACTGAAAGTAGATGAACAAAAGATAAATGCAAATATGATATTGGGGTTATGTAACAGCAAAGTGCTACAGTATAAAAAGATCAGCTTTGATTATGTCCTTTTCCGGGTGTTTGGATGCTTTCTGGTCCACCCCAATCCATAAGAAGTCTTTTTTGTGGAGACATCACAACACTTGAAGAGAGAAACTGGAGTCCTTTGAGTCATTTCTTCACAATAGTAACCTTGCAGCCTTGGGTAACCTTGGGTTTCCAGCTGTCAAATCCCATGAATATGAATGGCTGCCGGTCATCCTTGAACTGGGTTCCAGATTCTGCTCATACTGGTGATCTGGTGATCATATGGGTAAGAATGTTTTCTCTCTCCCTCTTATTCTGGCAGTTTAAAAAGCTAAAAGAATCATGACTTCCAGCTTCCCAGGAACCTAGTCCACATGATGGAATATCTTATAGTGTGGTTAGATTTTGAGGGCAGTGGTGACAACGCGGGTCAGCATAAACGAACATTAAACATGGAAGTGGGTTTTTAGCAAGGGGGCTGAAAGTGGCTCAGACGTGTCCGACTCTTTGCAACTCTATGGATTATATAGGCCAGAATACTGGAGTGGGTAGCCTTTCCTTTCTCCAAGGTGTCTTCCCAACCCAGGAATCGAACCCAGGTCTCCCACACTGCAGGCAGATTCCTTACCAGCTGAGCCACCAGGGAAGCCCAAGAATGCTGGAGTGGGTAGCCTGTCCCATCTGGCAGCCTGTCCCATCAAGGCATCTGGCTTGTGGATATATTCTATGTATTTTTTAGGCATGTAAGTAAGTGATGGAACCTCATCACTCCACATTCTGTCTCCCCACACTCAAAAGACAAAGCTTCATTGAGGCAAGGAAGTCATCACTTCCTCTACCCACTCAAGTCATTATGGGGGCGGGGGGAGTTTCTGTTGTCCTTTATTTTTTAAATAGTATATGCTTATGGGCTGCATGATTTCCAAGAAGGCTAACAATTGTAGGGATTAGGCTTTCACTCACTTCAAGTCCCTGGGAATTCACCACCATACATGTGACTTGCACTTAATTTCCGAGACACTCATTCAGTGGCTTAAAAGGTGCCAGATTTCACTTGAACCCTTGAGAAAGCTTAAATCTATCTGGAAAGACCGCCATGTCCATGGCTTTGTGATGGATGGACATCAACAAATCTTTTGAGGAAACATAATTTAATCCACAATAGCAGGTCACCCCATCTTTATGATTCTAGAAGTTCTCAACTCTGAACGCACATTAGAATCACTTGAGGGAATGTTAAACACACATACATATACACACACACACATACTCCAATGCTCCTTCCATTCTCCCCATTATAAATTAAATTTGAGTATCTGGGGGGAGCCTGGGCATTAGTAAACTTTAAAATAATTGTCATATGCATCCACTGCCCATAACACTTCATAACCTTGAAGAATAACTACTAAAGTGACATTAAGTATGACCTCCTCTCTCCAAAATGCATCCCTTCCAAACCAGCTTAAACTAATTTTAAGTGGTACCTCAAACTCTTATGTTTCCCTCAGTAAATTTTGAACCAAAAGTAAAATTGTCTATTTTAATCACATCAAGAAAGCACCCAACAATTTATCTTAGCCAAGAGAAAAAGTATCTGGCAATTTAATTTCGCAAATTCAACATTTTTTAATGTTAAGTTAACCTAGATACATATTTGACTATTTTTTTTTTTACTGACACAAACTTGTCTTAGAGCAAAAGAGATAATTGTTCATTCCAGAGACACTAACAAATATTTCTGATCGGAGAAAACTGTGACCTGTCCAAGATGAGGGTCAACCAAGAACACAAAATTTTTTCAAAAAATGATTTGGGAGTGGGGAGAAATTCTTGGTTTCAGATAAATGAGATCTTTTTCCTTTGTACTTTCTCATTTCTTTGTGTTTTTTTACCCTCCCCATTTAAACAAACTGGAATTAGGAAGCCCTCTCTTGCTATCTGCTTGCCCACTCTCACCATGGGCAAAATTTTTTTTCTTAATTTTATATTTACAAGAAACAGCATTTTCTGAAGATTACTCGTGCTGAGATGAGCAGCAGTGAGCCTACTGAGATCCTATAGGATGCTAAATGAGTCAAAGGGACCAAGGAGGAATGAAAAGAGTATTCTTAATTTAAGCAGGTCAAAGCTACTGCATTATGCACTCATATGACTTTTTTTCCTCTTCTCTGAACACTCACATGCCTGCAGTGCATTTAAGGCACTTTTCTTTCCTGCCAGATCTGTAAGGGGAAAGATTCCCTTCTCCTTCCCAAGGTGTCAAACTTCATTGTTATTGATGGCTACAAACCTGCAATTACTTGATGAAGCTAATGGGTAAAAGCACTTAAAAGGCTATGCTTTGCGGTTCCAGTGTCATAGCTGATGTAAAACAAACCAGACCCAACACAGCCTGACAAGCTTTCAACCTATTATTATTGGGGGCTTATTTAAATTACAGATTTGATCAAATTTATAATTTAGCCATTGTATTTAACATGCTTTCCTTTAAAAACTAACCCGAAAGTGGAAGTGAAAGTCACTCAGTCGTGTCCAGCTCTTTGCAACCTCATGGATTGTACAGTCCATGGACTTCTTCAGGCCAGAATACTGGAGTGGGGAGCCTTTCCCTTCTCCAGGGGATCGTCCCAATCCAGGGATTGAACGCAGGTGTCCCACAGAGTAGGCAGATTTTTTCACCAGCTGAACCACAAGGGAAGCCCAAAAGAGACACTTAAAAATTTCCTACCTCCAAGCTGTAAGATGAGAAAAATGTCAAGTGGCTTGGATGGTCAGAGGGATTAGAATATACTTATAATTAGTTCAGTTCAGTTCAGTCACTCAGTCGTGTCCACCTCTATGTGACCCCATGGACTGCAGCAGCCAGGCCTCCCTGTCCATCACCAACTTCTGGCGCCTACTCAAATTCATGTCTATCGTGTTGGTGATGCCATCCAACCATCTCATCCTCTGTCATGCCCTTCTCCTCCTGCCTTCAATCTTCCCCAGCATCAGGATCTTTTCCAGTGAGTGGGTTCTTCGCATCAGGTGGCCAAAGTATTGGAGCTTCAGCTTCAGCATCAGTCCTTCCAATGAACACTTAGGACTGACCTCCTTTAGGATGGACTGGTTTGATCTCCTTGCGGTCCAAGGGACTCTCAAGAGTCTTCTCCAACACCACAGTTGTTAGAATAGTACTAACACTTAGAATAGTAAACTTAAATACAAATGGAATTTCACAGCTAACTACTTTTTACTGCTTTGTCAATGGATATAACATACATATTCATCCTTTTTTTTAAACTCCCCTATTAATTCTGACATTGCATTGGAAAAAGAGCAGAATAAAAAAAAAAAAGTCCCCCATGTCATCCTGCCTTACTTATCCCTTCTTGATCAGATAAGCTCTTAACAAAGCATGAAGCAATTGCATTAAATTTTAATGTTTTAGCTCAGGTGTAAGGATACCACTTCAGATATCTTCCTTTGGAAAAGAGCAGTATCACCTTGAAAGGCCAGCAACATATAAATATTCCTAGGACAAGTTAGTTATGTTGTAGACCATTCAAAATGGGTGCCGTAAAGTGATAACTGATGTCACATGCACAGAGATATTTTATTGCAACAAATGTGAAGGCATCTTGCAAGAAAACTAACTCCAACATAGGTGTAGTGCAGAATGAATTTGTTTATTCATCTATTCACACATCTAGTCACTGAGCACTGACCCAGGGCCAAACATGGCAAAGAGTACTAGGAACACATAAGCAAGGCCTCAGTGTTGAGCAGGAAAGATGAATATGCACCCAATAATTATAAGAGACTCTAATAAGTTCCTGTAAGAAGACTCTTCTTTGCTCAAAAATCCCAGAGAAACAAGACACTGTAGCTTTGCCTGGTTGGGAGGTGGCAGGGAGGTTATAAAAGACTTGAAACAGGAGATGGTTTTGATATAGATATTTAAGAATGAATTACTTACAGAATTAATTGGCCAGGGAAGGACACTCCAAGGAAAAGCCACGTGCAAAAGTATAGGCCCAGGAAAGGGGAAAGTGCAAAGTGTAGCACTGAATGGCTGTGGTGAGTCTAGAGAGAAGTAAGAAAGGAAGCAAGAAGTGGTGTAAGTAGAATCATGAAGGTTATGAGTCAGGCTAAGTGGTCTGAGCTTCATCTTCTGAGCCAAAGACATAATCTGGAGGCTCCCAAACATTCTTTCTTTTTTGTTTAAATCCACACAGATTGTTTTTGAAAACATTGAGCTAATACTTAAAATTGAGGAATTTCTGCACCCCCCAAAAAAATAAAATATCTGAAGCTTTTTTTTTTTTAATATTGAACTTCTGGTGACAATAAGCCTGTATTCTCCCATGGATTTAATCATCTAGATATGAGTAGCAGAGCAGCTTCCCTACACAGGGCATTCACTTTTCAGTTTGCCACAGACTCTGAAATTCCCCTGGGTCTTTCTAGTACCAGGATGAGTCTCAGCGGCCATCTATCATTGAACTTGACCTTGTTTTCCTTGCAGTAGAGAGAAATGTTTCTCTGAGCCCATGTGTTTATCACAGACAAGAGAACAAGAAATCTGGGGGAGACACAGGACCGTCTACTTTGTTCAATGATGGTACCTACCTACCTTCCAAAGGTTATCAACTTAGATTGGTAACCCCTTCCCTAGACGGAAAGAATCAACAATGATAATAAGATGGTATAATAATAATTCTTTGTAATATTAGCAATGATAATAAGTTGTAGGGTTTGGAATGGCTTAGGAGTATTATTAACTGCTAATTGACCAGAGGACTCAGGATACCTGAATTCTATCTTGGATTCTCTCCCCTGAGATGTTCTTGATGGAAATAAACTCCATGAGACAAGAGAACATGACCCATTTGATTAGTATGAGGGAAACTTGTGCTCCTCATTCCACTGCAGAGATCTTCATTAAACTGGACTAAAACACATGGTTTAGACTTAACACAGGCAGGCCTTTCCTGGTCTCTTCTAGAAAAGCAGAGCTCAAGTGATACTGACAGCCCGACAGAGTCTTCAGAGGAAGAGAAAGAATAAGGTGGCCATGTCCAAACAGGGAAGGCAGCTTCCTGCTCAGCTCACCACCCGCACAGGATGCAGGACCAAAAAGCATAATGGCAGGCATGGCCTCAGCTGTTGATAATGTGAGCCAATCCATGTGCAGGAATTTGAGCGTTCCTCTGCCAGATCCTTCATAAAGGCTTCCCTGGTTATAGTGTAAACAAGATGGTTTGGGAAGGGTGACAAGAACATCAGTGAGTAAGCAAAAGCAAATGTCTATGCAGAAAATAGCACCCAGCATCAAGGTGAAATGGAAATAATGTGTGTTTAACAAGTGATGTAAATATAACAGTGGGACCCCAAACCTAGCGCTGTCTCACCATTACACCTCCTCTGCAGTGCAGGGGTTACCTCAGCTCAACGCAAGCGCCCAGACTACAAAATGGAAACGTTAACCAGACAAGGCAAAATGGTTCCCTGTGGGGATTATCGCTCTTAGTGAAACCAGACTTGGTAGAGGTCTTGGGGAGCCCACCGGGAGGTGAGACCCTAGGCAGGACACAGTTTAAGGACAAGAAACACACACTGTTGTTGGGGAAAGTTCTGTACTGCCTCTTGGTCATGACAGGGAGGAGAGGCAGGCCCACCTTCGGAAGCTGACTGCAGCCCACCCAGAGAATCAGTTAACAGAGGCTGGACTGCACGTGTCCCCTGAGGAAGGGGAGACTCTAGTCAAACTCAATATTGAGTTCGAGTCTGGCACAATTTCCCTGAAACATGTGGCCAGGGGAGAAAAAAATGCAATTGCCTCAGAGCCATTGGGAATGACAGTGACAAGACTTAACTACATAAATCCCCATCACAGTAAGGAGAGTGCTCAGCCATCAGTAGCATAAAATCCCGCTTTTTCAGTGGCCTGAACAGAGATAGTTTATTTGCCTCACATCACAAGAGGTCCAGCACAGGCGGTCCTGGGATGATGCAGTGACTGGATCAAGCTGCCAGGAATGCCAGCTCTCTGTTTTCCCTCCTCTGCCCTCCAGTCCTTGGCTTTATCTTCATGCTTGTCACTTCTAGTTGCCAGCAAAGGCTTCTGGCTCTCACATCATCCTGAGGATCAGGTTTACATTCGAAGCAGGAGGGAGTCTACAGAGGAGGGAGAATGGAACAGCTTCTCACACACAAGTGGAGACAAGAAGAGGCACATCCAGCACAGGCTCTCATCCTCCCAGATCTACCAAATACTCAGCGACTAGATTCCTATTATGCATCCCTGACAACAGCCAGTATCCTAATAATTGTTGCTATTTAGTCATTTCAGTCATGCCCGACCCTTTGCGACCCCATGGTCTGTAGCCTGCCAGGCTCCTCTACCCGTGGGATTCTTCAGGCAAGAATACTGGTGTGGGTTCTGATTTCCTTCTCCAGGGGATCTTCATGATCCAGGGATTGAACCCATGAATTCTGCAATGCCAGGTGGATACTTTACCAGAGAAGACCATCCTTATAATAAATGTGACTAATTTTCTTTTATCTTGATTATATTGGCTCAAGCTCACTTCTATCACTTGCAAAAAGAATAGTCCAATCGAATGTATTTATGAGGTCAGGTTCACCTATTCATACAGATATCTCAGAGTTTATGTGGCCTTTCAACTTTATGTTGGAGATCTGTTTCGAAACATTATGTTTAATGGCTTATGCAATAATTATAGGGATGGTAGCCACTATTTACTGAGCACATGATACACTGCAGGTACTGTTCGAGGCATTTTATGCTCTTTCTTAACATCCTCACATCCTGACAAGTGTCCTTGTACATAAAGGTATTGATGCTCAGAGAAGTAACTTTCCTGAGCCTGTTCAGCTAGTAATGATCCAAAGATAGACCGACCCCTCTGTCTCCAGCGCTCAGTCCACTTGAATATAGTTTTTTGAAGTTATGATCTGAGGGTTTTCTGGATTAAACTCATGCTGGGTATTGCTAAATATTCAAATTCCTGAGTCTTTTTTTTTTTTTTAAACAGACTGATTTAAACTCTCTGGGATTGGTACTGGAGGTTAGAATTCAGGAATCTACAGTTTTTTATATATAAATTTTATATATTTTAAAAAATTAATTTAAATTTTAAAATTTTATATATAATTTTTTTCTATTTATAGTTATTATAAAATACTGGCTATATCCCCTGTGTTGTGCAATATATCCTTGTTGCTTATTTTGTACATAATTGCTTGTACCTCTTAATCCTCTACCTCCTGCCTCTACCAACTTCCCTTTCCCTATTGGTAACCACTAGTTTGTTCCCTATATCTGTGAGTCAGCTTCTTTTTCGTTATATTCACTAGTTTGTTGTATTGTTAAGATTCCATATATAAGTGATATCATATAGTACTTGTATTTTTCTGATGTATTTCACTTAGCATATGCCTTCCACATTGCTGCAAATGGCAGGATTTCATTCTTTTTATGGCTTAGGAGTATTCCATTGTCTGCCTGATAAGGCAGGAGACATGGGTTTGATCCCCGGATTGGGAAGATACACCAGAGAAGGAAATGGTCACCCACACCAGTATTTTCACCTGGAAAACCCCATGGACAGAGGAGTCTGGCAGCCTACAGTCCATGGAGTCACAAAAGAATCAGACAGGACTTAGGAACTGAGCACACACACACAGGATTCCATTGTATATATTGATATATACACCTCATCTTTTTTATCCATTCATCTGTTGATGGACACTTAGGTTACTTCCATGTTTTGGCCATTGTAAAGAATGCTGCTATAAATATTGGGATACACTTACCTTTTGAACTAGCATTTTTGTTTCTTTCAGATATATATCCAGGAGTAGAATTTCTAGGTCATGTGGTAGTTCTAATTTTAGCTTTTTGAGAAACCTCTGAACTGGTTTCCACAGTGGCTATACCAATGTACATTCCCACAAACAGTGCACTAGGGTTCCCTTCCTCTATATCCTCCCCAACATTTGTTATTTATACTCTTTTTGATGAAAGCCATTCTGATAGATGTCAGGTGAAATCTCATTGTGGTTTTGATTTACATTTCCCTGATGATTATCGATGTTGAGCATCTTTTAATGTGCCTGTTGGCCACCCGCATTTCCCCTTTGGAAGAAATGACTATTCAATTTTCCTGAACATTTCTTAATCAGAAAATGTTTCTTTTTGTTTTGGTTTTTTTGATGTTGAGCTGTATGAACCATTTATATATGTTGGATATTAATTCCTTATCAGTCATATTATTTGTAAATATTTTCTCCAATTCAGTAGGTTATCTTCATTTTGTTGATGGCTTCCTTTGCAGTACAAAATCTTTTAAGTTTAATTCAGTCCCATTTGCTTATTTCTGTTTTTATCTTCTTTGCTTTAGGAGACAGAATCTTAGAAGAATGTATAGAGGCCTTAACTGGGTTTAGTCATGTATGCCATCCAGATGGTCCCAACACCACATTACTCTCTGAAGGCTGCATCCTTGCAATGACTCCAACTATGAAATGGTGGGCAGAACATATATTCCAAGAAGGAGGGAGTGAGAAGTCTCCAACTGCCTGGGTCTAGCTCACAGATCAACCAATAGGCAGTCACACCCTTCTGATGGAGGACCAAAACATGCTAGAGCCTGGAAGGCATAGCTTCTCCTCTTGGAAGTTGTCCTGTGTTTAGTATGGTTGACTTGTCTGTGGCTAATGCCAAGGGCATTTTTTTTTTTATTGTTTTTGCCATACATTGTCATGATATCACCATGGGTTTACATATGCTTCCCCTCCGGAACCCCCCTCCCTCCTCCCTCCCCCCTGGGAAATCTCACTGTACCAGCCCCGAGCACCAATCCTGGGCTGGCGATTGATTAGACACATGACAATTAACATGCTTCAATGCCCTTCTCCCATATCATCCCACCCTTACCCTCATCCACAAAGTCCACGAGTCTATTCTATACATCTGCATTCCTTTTGCTGTCTCGCATGTTGGGTTCTCGTTACCGTCTTTCTAAATTCCATATATATGCGTTAATATACTGTATTGTTGTTTTTGCTTCTGGCTTACTTCACTCTG